>OZ014438.1:66313517-66808980 GCA_963966035.1 Acleris laterana | reverse complement strand
AATCCAAAAGTCACTGTACGCTAAAATTCCACGAAGAAGTCCAAAATTAGCTGGACGTTATTTCAACACTTTGATATTTATACTTAATAATTGGGGTGCAGACCCTCCGTACCACTAAACCGTACCACTGACCAAAATTAGTATCATAAATATGAGGCAGGTTTAGGTTTTGTTAGTTCTTCAGCAGGCCCGGAGGGCCAAACTACCCAGAAACAGGAGCTCTGCTGTCGCAGAGCTCCGTCGACTCTGTTAAATTCGATTTTAATAGAAATAATTGGTTATAGTAACACCAGTGGTACGGTTTAGTGGTACGGTGGGTCTGTAAGGAATAATTGTTACCTATTTTAAAAATGCTTTTCATTACCGCAATGTGTGTATGAATGTCTGTGTCCAATATAAAGCGTTTAGCTCAGTAGCAGTTCCAGCCCTTTCTTTCACTGCGTGGCGCTACCAGAAGTGATAGAGCCAGTGATGGGTCATTTTTGTGAAGTTGTCTATTGTAGTTTTATTTTAGCCCACCTTGACCTCATATTTCTGTACTCTCTATCTGAAACCCCTTGTTTTAATAATCAGGGGGTTATTATTATGACATTGCAATGCAGTTAATTTACGGCGAGCGTAAAGGAGAGAGCTATAGCAGTGTTATATAGCTGTCCTTTTCTCTCAGCGTTAACTGAACTGCATTGCTTTATCATAAAAATCATAATAATCCCCCAGTAGTATCCAGGGAAAGAAAGGGCTTACATTAGCTTACTTTCAGAGTGAGCCTATTTGTGGGTTTTGTTAAAGTTATTTTTTGAACTCGAATTAGGAATAATTTAAAAAAAAGTGCTGAAAATGAACTAAGTTTATTTTTAACAATGACTTAAAAAATAAATCAACTTAAATATTGCTTATAACTATATCAACAAAATAAATATTCTTACGCAACCATTTTATAAACTTAAATTAAAAACGCGTGTGCCCACCGCTCGCGTCTATAACTGCTTGCAAACGCTCGTGCATTGAATTTACCATATTCTCGCAAAATTGTTTTCCTCTGAACTCCTCCCAGCATTTCATCACATGATTAAATATGTTCTGTTTAGTGCGAGGAGTATCGGGGTCCCAAGCTTGGACCATAAGCCCCCATAGATTTTCTATAACGTTTAGGTCGGGGCTTTTCGGCGGGAAATCAATTTCGTGTATTTGTTCCACTTTTTCTGCAAACCATGCTCTACAAAGACGTGCCTTGTGGATGGGACAATTGTCGTGTATAAAATCGAGTATCTCTTCTGGCATCACGATTTTTGCTGTCGGTAGTAATACGTCATTAAGTATTTCTTTGTACCCAACACTATTCAGCCGTGATCCTATGTCAACCAACTCTCCAGGGCCGCTACTGCACATCCAGGCCCAGACCCCCACAGAAATCCTACCACTTGATCTATTCTCAATTATGTTATTTTCATGGTACCGTGTTTTATTGAGCCTCCATAACGTGATCCGCCCATTTTCGGATGACTTGAATGTTTTCTCGTCTGAAAAGATTACTTTTGAGAAATCGTAATTTAAGTATCTCTCTGCGAATTGTAATCTCAGTAATTTATGTCTGGCTGTCAATTTAATCTTTCTTGCTGGTACTCTGAAGTGAACCCCTGCTTCGTGTAGACGTCTTCTAAGCGTTATCATTGAAATGTTATTCGCCAGTGCTACTTCTCTAGTCCGCATAAATCCATTCCGCCTATAAGTATCTGTGATGTTCGAATCTTGGCGACGCGTAGTTTTTCTAGGTCTTCCAGATTTTTTTATTTCACGAACATTACCCACATCCGCCCAACGTCTGATCCACAGGTATACGGTGGTTCGTGAAATTCCCATTTGTAATGCGATATCAGATATGGTGAGGCCTTGCTCTTTGAGTAAAATAATCCTGTGGCGATCATGCTCTTGAATGTGGATATTGTATGACATCGTGATCACAAATTATAGGATATTATTATGTCTAAAGATGTGATTATCTTCGCAATGTAATTTTGCAACTGCAATATTAGATCTTTCATATAACCAGCTGACAAATTTTATGACATGTGAAATTTAAATTACGAATCAATTATTTAAGAAAATAAAGGCCATTTGTGGCAGAGGAAAAAAGGCAAGGAGTATAGATTACGCCTGCAATAGACGTAGAATTAACTCCGTATATTAATATACTCGTACAAGTAGAAAATCAACACTTTAGTCACGTACCTACTATTCCTACTAACTAGAGTTTAATTAAAAAGTCATTGTGATAGATCAAGTGATGTGATAACGATAACAATGATAATCAAAACAGACGGGAGACCATCAGCCAAGTTGAAAAAGAGTCAGTGTCAGCCTACCGGGCATTTTATATTTTACATAGCTATTCCGACCTAATTAAAATTAAAACTCTATTCAATCAATTTTTTTGGCAACACGAGTATTATGCGAATAAGTTAAAAAACAATGGCACTACAATTGACTTCATTCCCAAAACGAAAGACCGAAACCATTCGCACTCTTATTAATCTTATTATCTATGACTCAAATCGACACTGTCTGTTCAGCAACATATGAAACTTTATAGTGTGCAGGTGTTTTGTAAGTATGTGTTAATGGACTTTCGTTGCCATCAATGATAATCTAATTATGTAGATTTATAAAGTCCAGCAACTTTTGATAAAATATTGTTTACTAACATTTGACATTCTGCAATGTTCACATAGATTTGATCAACAATTTGTTCAGCGACATATGGAACTTTACATTGTGCAGGTGTTTTGAAAATTTGGATCTGTTCATCAATTTATGTCTTCGACTGTACGAGCTCGATAAATTGGACTGTACATAAGGCAAATACCCTAACAACTTATTTTTTACATTTGTACAAACATGCGAAATTTTTCATTAATTTACATGAAATTACTTCTTGTTATAATCCCTTGCTTTGTGAGTATAGTTAGTGTTTGAATTTACTAAAGACGGTCGTCACTGGGACAATTCTACATTAACCGAACTACATAGTCCTGCCATAAGTTCTGTCCCTTAGGTTTAGTGAAATAAAAGTAATTTATGGATACCTTTTTTCAATAAAGTATAATATATTAATTAAAAGCCTTTTTAATTTATATTTTTATGAAATATCTTCCAATTTAAATGGTTGCCTCAATATTTAAACGATTTTTTTTAATTTAAGGAAGTTATTGTCAGAAACACGCTAGATTTTTCTGCTAATTTCAGTTTTTCATAGTGGTTAAAAGTAAATCTTTTATTAAAAAAGGAAATTTGGTTCTTTCATATTTTGAAACCCTTTTTCTCAGGTTATATTGAAGACTAGCATTAGACTTGAAACGGTTCTCAATCTCAAGTTATGAAGAAAGATCATATGGAGAGATTTCGAATTTCTCAAAATTCATGCAAAGTCGTAAAGTCGATTTAGGGATACATAAATATTGGCGATTGTGTAAGGAAATCTTCAGTTTATTTGCAATATATTTACCTATATCGTTAATACAGTAAGTCTGATTAATACGTCATATAAATTTGGACAAGCTGCGTCAACTTTTACAAAAGCTATAATCGATAAGAGCACCATCGTCGTCGCGTGTTTTTTACCACGCTCAACCAACCCAAAACAGAAATACTAAAAGCTTCTACATCAACCTATTGCAATAATTTAGCATACATTATATGTTTTCCTAAATCTATATTAATTAATGTTTTGATTTATGCATAGATTTATGAAATCATTTTTGTATCTTGTTTTTAAATTTTAATAAATCTCAATGACAGAACTTATGGCAGGACTAGGTATACTCGAATCATAATGGCGCGAAGTACCTACATTAGAACCGTTATGCATGCATCATAAAGCTCTTATCAAACGATACATACGCAAGTATCAATCCCTGTATAATTAATTCATAAACTTGTATTACGCATATCATTACGTTAACTATTAGGAACCTACGTTAAGCTACGCACAGACCCGGCCAAGGGAGAGGTTAATCAATAATGCACCCTATTGACAATTTCGTCCCGACACTAGCGCCCCTGACTGGACGTCAGGTTGAAACCCTTAGGTATACGCTAGGAATATTAAATTACGTTTGGTCAAATATTAAAGCTTATCTATATTATGTAGTATAAAGCTTTCATATTTATGACCAAAAATTTTTAATAATTGAAACTAAAAAAAAAAACTCGTCGTGGTGCATTAAAATCCGTGAAAAAGATTTGAGAATTATAAACGATTTCATTTTTGCTGTGTGTAACGAGAAAGAGCATAATGAGCTATTTTAAAAAAATAGAAGTTTTACGGAACTTTATCTCTCTAGTATTTTTCGTTAACATGGGGTAATTTTTAAATTGTGGGGAGCTATTACCTTTATTGAGAACGCAGGCATTAGAGTTCGTGTGATTATTAATATTACCTACTTAATTCAGATCTTTTCAGATACCAACCGAGAAATGTGGAATCACAAACTTGAAGTAATCGTAGGTATATTATATTAATAATATACCTACCTACTAACATATTCATTTGTACGAGTCGGACGACCGTATCTTTATCAGTTATCACACTTATCACCAAATTAAATATCTATTCCGAGGCAGCGCTGACCCCCCAAATACGATACCTAGGTTTAACAAAAACCGGCCAAGTGAGACCCGGACACGGAAAAAAAAAAAAACTTGTATGGGGTGCCTCTTTAACCCTTAACCAGGCTAAGGCTAAGGGATCCATGTTTCCCACATAAAATCTAATCGAGTACCTTGTATGTTAGTACCTAAGGCTGAAACTCAATAATTCAATTCCGTAAGGCGGACTTGCGCGGACCAGAGTTAGCCCTTAACCCAGAGTTAAGCGTCTACTTTTATACGTGGTTTGCCGCCTAACCTCGGGTTAAGACGCTAACTCTGGTCCACGCAAGTGGGCCTAAGGGCCACTTGCACGCAGAATTTAACCCTGGGTTAAGGCACTAAGGCCCACTTGCGTGGACCAGAGTTAGCGTCTTAACCCGAGGTTAGGCGGCAAACCACGTACAAAAGTAGACGCTTAACTCTGGGTTAAGGGCTAACCCTGGTCCGCGCAAGTCCGCCTAACTCGAGTTAGTAGACGTCAGATTCATACGAAAACTGTCATTTTAACTCGAGTTAGTGTCTTAACCCAGGGTTAAACTTTTCGTGCAAGTGGCCCTTAGTGTATCACTTCTCAGTTAACCCAGCAAAATCGCGAGAGCACCCCGACTTCAGTGTACGAAATTTTATTATTGAATTACTGTGACGTGTGATCTGTCAGCCTGGTTAAGGTTTAATTCATAAGTTTATTCTTTGTGAAAATTTTGAAGTGTCTAGTTATTATGGTTCATGAGATACAGCCCGCTGACAGAAAGACGGACGGACCGCAGTGGAGACCTAGTAATTGGGTCCCATTGGCACGGAATCCTGAAAACGTCCAAGTGGTTCTTCTATTGCAGCGCGAAAAATGTGAACCATATTTTCACTACCACTAACTTCATTAGCCCTAAAATCAAAAACCCGTATATTGATTTATCCTAACTATTCATTAGCCCTAATTTTTGCATTCCGTATTTACGTTTTACCTATTTTCTATGTCCGATTCTTAATAACCCTAATTTTAGTTATGCGATTCCTATGAACACCGAATACTACTCCTTATAAGTCTAAAATCTAACGTTTACTAAACCTAATTTCATATTATGCTCCTAAACAACCGTATTTAAGGTCGACGGAAAGGTCTGCTGTGCGGAGCTCCTATTTCGCATAGGTGAGGCGCTTCGCGTGTTGTCGCAACACTAACCTAACCTAACCTATGAGGGTAAAATTTAACTAATTGAGTATTTGTTTTTAATTTATATTTCGTTCATATAATAAATAGTTCAAACAGACATTAGAACTTATGACTGATATATCAAACATTGGTATGCCTAACAAAATTAGCTTTTATGAAATTCGGTTTAGTGGGGGAGAACCCGCTCAAGGCAACTTAGGTAATTTCTCTGCAGGGGTTTACTTTTGTCTGCAGCCGACTGTAAAGTACACATTCTCTCTGTATCGCATTGATCGCGACCGAGGTAATCGTAGGATTCATTCGTACATTTCGTACACTGAAATCGGAATGCTCTCGCGATTGGCTGGGATAACTGAGAAGTGATGAGCTTACGGAATTGAGTAGAAAACAACTGGCAAAAAAAGTAAGTAAATAAGTAATGGGAACGCAATAAGTATAGCGATGTGGAATACGTAAGAAGTAGACGTCGTGGGCTAGTCTATGGCCGGTCAACCTACCTATTATACAAACTTAGGCCGGGGCCGCACTGGTCCGGTGACGGCGATGCGACGGCGACGCGACAGCGACGCGAATTGATTGGTGTCCGCATTAACCTTTTCAACGCTATGTCAAAAATAAAGTCGTCGCTCACACGCCAAGGACAGCTAAACACCAAAGATAATGTCAACTTTACCTCATAGCCAATCAGGTTTAATTTGCGCTGTCAACCATGACGGAAATATCCGTCGTTGGCGTTGAACCAGTGGTGCGGATATATCCGTCAATGGCGTGGAAAAGGTTAACAGTAGCGATGAACAAGCGAATCGCTCATACATCGCGAATTGGCTGGCCGCATTGACCAGGCGACACGATTTTAGCATCGCGACGGATTATAAAATGATGTCCGCCCTACGCACGCAGCGACGCGACGCGACCACGAGCACGGGCAGTATCTCGGTAAACAGCAAGCCCCGCATTTTACATAGTGAGCAGACGAAAACCGTGATCGTCATGGACTTTTCTGACCCAATCAACATGTTTCTGCTGGAAAATTCTTCTTTAAAACTTAAGAGAAACTGGGTTCACAAAATAAATGAAAAAGAATTTCATCACCTTTACTGGGACATGAGGAAACATCCCGATAAGTTTTACGAATATACACGAATGAGGCTAGGAACATTTGATTACCAATTCAAACTAGTTTGAGCGACTAATTCAAACTAATTTGATTTTATCGCGACGCGTCTCTTTCGCTTCTAGTCGCACGAAATAGCTCTCGCTCTGTCGCTCAAGCGACGTTGCAGTGCGTCCGCTTTCACGTGGTGTTTTACATTTGTTTTTTGATCGCCGTTGAATCGCCGTCGCTTTACGAAAATCAAAATATCGCCGCTTGTCGTTGTTCCTAAACATGCAATGCGGACATGTTCTTACATTACTAAACATTTGAATACTTTGAGTGACGAAATCAATGCGGCCGCCATCATAGCTTGAAAGGTGTTTGTTTTACTGCCGTAGCTGTCGCGTCGCCATCGCCTGACCAGTGCGGCCCCGGCCTTAGCAATAACCTTGACTTTGCCCACCAGGTAACTGCGTTATTAAATCCATCCATATAAACAGCCAAAACTAGCTAGTTGGCTGGATCAAGGTTCCTATCATTTACGGTACATACCTATATATTCAGGAACTTGGATGGAACCCGTTGGAGAAGTTTATATTATTATATCTTCACATTACAAATATGAAAGGCTGCCAGTTTACCTCCTTTCACGTCCAAACCGAGGAATGGATAGAAGTATTTCATGTAGTTGAGGGTTTTTAAAAAAAAATTACCATTATTTTTTTTTCTCGACAATTCGTTTTTTTTCTTTTACTCAGCCTATCGTTGATACTATCGATCCTCATACAAGAATAAAAGTGTCCCAGATTTTACTATGTAAGTTTTTTCTTAAAGTGCGTCACGTCCATAAATAAAAAAGACTGCATACAAAAATGTGACGATCTAGAATGGAATATTTGGGACACTTTTTTTCTTGTATGAGGATCAACGATTCTGAGTAAGAATAACTAAAAAAAAACGAATTCTGAAATAAAAAGATCATGTACGCTTTTTTTTAACAACACCCAGTTATATAAATAATAAATAACTTAAAATATATTTGCAGATAAAACTGACATCTTGATTTTCTGACTGCCATATCTGTATTGTTTTGTACTCTCCATATAGTTTATTTATGTGTTTATTTATTACTGCAATTTATGTATTCATATTAATGTAATATACAGCGTCTCCCTGGATGCAGTGCACAAATGAATAGGGATGAAACTAGATGCAATTCACCGACAATAAGGAAAAAAAATGTACTGTCTCATTAATTTATTTAAACATTAAACAATAATTCATTCGAAACATATAAGATTTATGAAAAAACATTGATTGCTGTAAACCCTATCGGAACAAAGTGAAATATCTCGCCTCGTCTCGTCTAATAAGATGAAATAAACGGTTTTTATTAATCCTAGAATATTTTCTGTCGAAACAATAACAAAAAAAATATTATTCACAAAAAAAACAGGTTTTTCTTTAAAAATATTAGTTTTCTGATAATTCAATTTTGATAATGTTATTATAAGCTATAATCATTTGTCAACTTATTGTCTTTAACTTTAAAAATGAATTATGTGTCTAATGCAAACACGACATTTTTGGTGAGCGGTCAAAGATATTGAGTTTCATCTCAATAGACCTTATATGAGGAGAGATATTTTTCACTTTGGGGTAGGGTTCACACACAGCAATCAACTTGTTTTTAATCTTAAGACAGCAAAACATATTTCTTTGTCATTGAAATTGCATCCAGTTCCATCCCTATTATTTTGGGCATTTTATCCAGAGACACACTGTATACAAGTTTATATGTAATATACTAATAATGTATAAAAGATAAAAGATGTATATTCACTAAGTAGGCCGCACGGGCACTTTTTCACGTCAAAAACCTATATGCGCTTCGCAGACCACAGCTGAGAAGGAACGCCGCAAGAAACTCAAAAATAAGTCGTTTTTTAAATATATAATTGGGTATTTCTCCACTAATTGGAAAATCGCTGTCCGTTGGTTTTTTAGTATAATGTCTGTAGATAAATGACAAATAAATAGGTCTTTGTGTCAAATAATAGCCATATTTTTAAGCGTGTCTGGTATTAAACCAAAAGTAAGGTGGCCTATTTAGTTAACATTTTTTGAACATGTAAAAAAACAGTATCCTGGTATGTCCCAAACCAAGAATTTGATAAGTATGACATAATATTAGCAATGTGTCACAATGTAACAAGATTTCTGTATTGAACTTAAAAAGGTGAATACACAATCCATTCAATTTTATTAGAACTATTACTAAAATTTTGTCCCAAGACTAAAAAAACGGTCCCTGCCTGATTGAGATTAAAATAAAATTAATTCATGAGATTGACTTCAGTAAATGTATTGATCTTGGTATGCACAACACTGGACTTGTGATGCAAAACCATTTTTACTGTTTAATTCATTATTATTTAAAAAGAAAGTTGGCAGGGGAATGTTAAAATTTTCCAATTAGTGGAGAAATACCCAATTACCTAGTCCTGCCATAAGTTCTGTCACTGAGATTTATTAAAATTTAAAAATAAGATACAAAAATGTTTTCATAAATCTATGCATAAATCAAAACATTAATTAATATAGATTTACGAAAAAATATAATGTATGCTAAATTATTGCAATAGGTTGATGTACAAGCTTTTAGTATTTCTGTTTTGGGTTGGTTGAGCATGGTAAAAAACACGCGATGACGATGGTGCTCTTATCGATTATAGCTTTTGTAAAAGTTGACACAGCTTGTCAAAATTTATATGTCGTATAAATCAGACTTACTCCATTAACGATATAGGTAAATATATTGCAAATAAACTGCAGATTTCCTTACACAATCGCCAATATTCATGTATCCCTAAATCGACTTAACGATTGATGACAATGAATTTTGAGAAATTCTAAATCTCTCCATATGATCTTTCTTCATAACTTGAGACTGAGAACTGAGAACAAAAGGTTTCAAAATATGAAAGAACCAAATTTCCTTTTTAATAAAAGATTTACTTTTAACCACTATCAAAAACTGAAATTTGCAGATAAATCTAGCATGTTTCTGACAATAACTTCCTTAAATTGAAAAAAAAATCGTTTAAATATTGAGGCAACCATTTTAAATGGAAGATATTCCTTAAAAATATACAGTGTGTTACCGGCATGCGGGTATTTATTAAAACTGCCTATAATATGTTGCTTTAGCAATCGTTAGCAAGAATTCTCAATTAAAAAATAATTAAAATAATATTACAATTAATTGTCTTAGGTACTGTCAATTTTTAATGTAGTGCAAGTGCTGAGTGTATTATCGTTATCAGTATCGCTGTTGCTTGGTACAAGGCATGTCGTGGTACGGGGGCAGATCATAATGTAATCAAAGTACCCGTCGACTGTCATTTACACTTGTCAAATTGCTGTGCTTTACATTGCTGGCAATTAAAATTTTGTTAGAAAGTTAAAAAAGCCTGAAAATTTGTTTATAAATTAAATTAATGTCATGGTTACGTCACAAATATACGTTATTTTAACGTACTTTAAAAAAAGCCAGGGTGCTGGTAGCACACTGTATAATAAAAAGGCTTTTAATTAATATACATTTTATTGTAAAAAGGTATCCATAAATTACTTTTATTTCACTAAACCTAAGGGACAGAACTTATGGCAGGACTATTGTACATAGTCTTAACCTACCAATATATATAATGAATCTAACATACAATGTATATTATACAAATGAATAAAAAATTAATGTTTGTCTGTATGTCCTTTAAAGAATCGTAAACTATGCATTTGATCATGTGATGATCTTCAGCAAAGTGTTGTGCATGAGTCTACGAAGGTTTCTGACTTATTTTAGTTAGTGGAGTAGCAACGCGCGCAGGGTACAGCTAGTAAGAAATATTCACACGTAGTTGAGCAGGAAAGTGTATCAAATCTCAGAATTTTCACCGGAAATAATTACCTAGTTACTAATAGAAAAATAAAAATAATTTAAATTCTACTGAACTATGATGGTGCAAGACAACTACATAAAAAGATTCGATACATTGACCTACAGAAACCATGTCCCTATATACAATGTTTACATATTTTTTATGACTAAGTTATTATTGAGTTATTTGGGTGTTTAGTTTAGGCCAAGCATTTTTACCTGATAGTTAGTCCTCGATCACAACAGCGACTCTTTCGAGTAAGTTTTCAGTACTGGTAATGGTAGCTTTAAAATTTCGTTCGGTATTTTTTTATAGAAATGGATGCTCTGACCTACAAATTATTCAAAAACCTTACGGACACGAAATATTCACAATTCTTAATATAAGAGTCTTGATTTTGAATGACAAATAATATTCTCATAAATAAATTGTGACGCGATAGTAATCTTAAAGAATCATGAGAGAGTCCCAATTATTTTTAAATGTTCCAAAGGTTTTAGATACAATTAATGGGTGAATTGCAAAAATATTATACATAGTTAAGGGCTCAATTAGAAAATCCTTAACAATCCTTAACTTTGTGTAACAAAGATTAGTCATATCATATGGATAACTTACGATACACAAAGAAAAAAAAATGGAAGAAAGTTAATGTTGTGTCTTAACTATGTACAATATTTTTGCAATATTTTCGCCGTGTGGTTGCCGGCAGAATAGAATAGAATAGTACCACTCCATACCTTCCTGTGGAAGTCGTAAGAGACGACTAAGGGATTAAAGGCTTGTAGTATTTTTAGGCGATGGGCTTGCAACCTGTCACTAATATACACATGATATACATCTTAGCCTGTATGTGCAAAATGTGGTTACAGAATTAACAACTGGCTGTTAAAGTTGTTGGTAATTCTGTAGCTCTGCCTACCCCACTCTGGGATGAAGGCGTGACGGTATGTATGTATGTATGTATGTAATATTTTTGCAATTTACCCCCAATATGGTTAAATTACTGTATTTTCTTATTTAAAGTTTAAAATGAAAGTGTGAACTCAACTCTTTTCATTTACTGGGAGTTCAAGTATTTCAATCACAGAATTTTATGAAGCTAACTAGGTAATTTTAAGTAATTAAGATATGTTTAATATAGCTTAGAAGTGTCCAATATTCCTAACAGAATATTGTTTGGTATGCATTTGACGTTACTAAATAATCCGCAAAATTAAATGTATGAAAACCACCGCTTTCATAAACTTCTCCAAATAAATGCCAATTTCATAGGTAAGGACCTAATGTTAATGGCCATTCCTCACGTCCTTGTATTATTAATTTATTACTGTCTTGCAAACAGTCAAAATTATTTTACGGGTAAGTAATCAATTAATGTAATTTAATTTGTATAATTAGCAGGGCTCGAATTTTTCATCGCACGGTAAGATGAAAGATAACTATGGAGTCGATATTAAAATAAAATCTCAAGTCATATTCATACTCATACTCATTCATTTAAATAGCACTAAATTTAGATTAAATTATAAATAAAAATGTTAATGCCACGTCGTTTATTACATAATGGGCCAAATAATAAAAATAATATGAACATTAAGTAAGCTCCTAGTTAGTAATATAACATCCATAGAGCATGTAGCTACAGGAATTAGTGTTTCAAAATCTTGACAAGGTATGACGTGTGTATTGTCCATTTCAAAATCACAATTGTAAAATGAATAAATAATGGCCACTTTCTCCATATTTTCAGGACCAAATGATAGAAGAAAAAGATCGTTCTACATCAACGGACGTTAGAGTCGCATATTCTAGTATTCGCTCAAATTGTTGAGAACTTGCCATCTGTCTTATTTCAATGAAGTCCGGATATCTATTGAGTACTTTTTCCAATTTATCTTTAATTTATTTATTTATTAAGTTTAAATAGTTACAGCGTGAATGTGAGTGAGTATGAGTATGAATATGAATAAAGTTTTTATTTTAATATCGACTCCATAGTTGTCTTTCATCTTACCGTGCGATGAAAAATCTGAGCCCTGATAATTAGAATCTTCATGTCAACATTATTGCGAGTAAAATGACGCCAATTTGTCTGATCTCTGATTACGAGGGTCATGCCAAAAGAAATTAGATACTCCATGCTCATTTGTTTGATACTGGACAGTTATACACCATAGTGAAGGCTGATTATATAGCTATAAATTTAAAAATGGAATACTCCGGAAATCTGCGTAATTTTTTTTTTAATTTTTTTTTTCTGATTGAATCTGACGGGAATTTGCGGTTACAATGGAACTTAGTCGACGAGATTTTCGTGTTATGATTTACTATGACTTTAAAAAAGGTTTAAAGCCCCAAGAATGTTTTGAACTTTTAACCACGACTTTTGGTGAGTCTGCTTGTTCTCGTGCAACTGTTTTTAACTGGTTTGCTGAATTCAAAAGAGGGCGGGAGAGCTTTGAAGATGAGGCGAAGTCGGGGCGACCGCCAACCGCAGTTATTCAAGAAAATGTGCAAGCCGTGGAAAAAAATATCCGTGAGAACCGACGAATTACATACGTAGAGCTTGAACGAGATCTAGGCATTGGATCAGCAGCACTGCAAACCATAATTCATGGACAACTGTCCCTCCATAAGCGTTGTTCGAGATGGGTGCCGAATAAACTCAACGATTTGCAGAAAGAACGCCGCGTGGATTGGTGTAAATTTATGATAAATAAATTCGACGCTGGCGAGAAGAAAACTGTGTATGATATACTGACAGGTGACGAAACATGGCTGTATAACTACGATCCTGAAACAAAGCGGCAGTCAACGGTATGGTGCTTCGAAGATGAACCGACTCCAACAAAATGTCGCCGAGCACGAAGCACACAGAAACAAATGGTTGCCTCATTTTTCTGCAAGACAGGGCATATTGCGACTGTGGTGCTAGAGGATCAAAGAACTGTCAACTCAGAATGGTATGTGACAGTTTGTGCTCCACAAGTGTTGTCAGCTTGGTGTGACAAGCGGCCAAAGTCAGGAACCCAGCACCTGCTCTGGCACCACGACAACGCCGCCCCGCACACTTCTGCCCGAACACTCGACTATTTTAGTTCGAAAAATATCACTATACTCCCTCACCCACCATATTCTCCTGACCTGGCACCCTGTGACTTTTACCTGTTTCCGAAAATTAAAGAAAAATTAAAAGGAAGGCGATTTGAAACCAAAGAAGATGCCCTGGCTGCCTATAATTATGAAGTTTCTGAGGTACCCAAAGAAGAATGGTCATTGACATTTTCCAAGTGGTTTAGCCGAATGAAAAAGTGTATACGTGCTCACGGTGAATACTTCGAGAAAATAGATAGCAATAATAAAGAATAAACTGTGTAGTTTTTGAATATCTAATTTCTTTTGGCATGACCCTCGTATACTAAGTACATATAGGGAAAGCGATAAATTATGTCTCATAGCAAGGTATATTTAAGGTATCTTAAGGTACCTTGCTATAATGTACTCTGTCAAATAGTACGGAAATATATCGGTATATATCACAAAATGGCTAGCTTTAATGTATATTATAGCTCAGTGTGTGACGCGCTTATAGAAGGCGATCGAATTTTTTTATACAAGAAAATAAATATAATAGTAAAGGCGATTGGAATTTTTTATACATGAAAAAAATATATATCAGAAAATAAGACTAACAAGAAAGAATCATAAAGTATGCAGGTGTTATTGAAATGATAAATTGTCATTCTACAATGTACATGAATTGCTGCTGAGCATCGACATACCAACCTATAGACGCCGGGTTCTATACAAAATTCTCTTCGAAAAGTGTCCCAGGGCGACCTATACATACTTCATACTTGTATACAATCATTGTCAAAATAAAACATTCTAATTTAAATGGTATGTCATTAACGCAATGCTTAATTTTGCTTGAAACTATTTATCATCTTATGTTGCTTCGACTAGAGGCTCGTATTTTTACCTTATGCAGCTTCTACTAGCGGAGTGCCAATGTCACCGCGAACAAAGTACAAATGGAGTAGCTTTATACTTAATATTATTAAGGTGGGTAGCAGGTCGGTTCAATATAAACAACAACTCACGCAATTTTTTCATTATTTAAGACTAGCTTTCGCCCGCGACTCCGTCCGCGTAGAAGTGGTTTATCGCTGCTCCCTCGGGAACTGTCCAATTGCCCGAGAAAAAACTATCCTGTCTTATTCCAGGACCTAAACAATATGTGTGCCAAGTTTCATCTCGATCCGTTCAGCGGTTGAAGCGTGAAAGGCGGACAAACATACACACTTTCATATTTATAATATTAGTATAGATAATATACAATATTGTGGGCTTGTAAATCGTCATATTTATATTTTTGTTACAAGACATAGAACCGTTTTCAAAAACCCTAATAGCTACTTGAAAAATTTATAACTTCCTTAACCTTTAAATTTGGTATCTCTTGTTGATGTATTGGAACTTTTTTAATCAGATCATCTTGGCGTGGGGATTGAACCTATAAAATTTCACAATTGTAACTTTATAATCTGTGATACAAATATATTAAAATTAAATAAAAAATCTATATAGGTCCCGTGTCAATGTCGGCACGTTTACTAAGCTGTTCCTGTAGAAATGAGTTCTGTAATTTTCCTGCTCTAAAAGTAGCATGTGACTTTTCCTGGAATTTCTACAAACCAAATTTCAGACAAATTGGTCTAGCCGCCGTTTAGCCATTCTAAAGTAACAGACAGACAGGTACTTTAGCAATCCTAACACTTTAGGTACAATAACTACATCATCATCTTCGAATTCGATACAGTTTCCGTAGGCACGGTTTTCGGACAGTGGTAGAATCTGTTTTTTATAATTTATGATATTAAAGTGACATATCTACTTAGCCTCAGTTTCACGTCACAAAAATAATGATAAGTAGCATATTATATTAATGGCAAGGTTAATAACCTGCAATTTAGGGACAGCCGTTTTACGCAATCGACGTCTTTGCGAATTTCCCACGACATCGAATTTGTCGAAATGGATCGAGCATACGACGGAACTTTTTCCGGGTCTAAAAAACTCCTCCTGCCGTTCACTCGCGACGATGGAATTCCATACCGGACAGTGAAATGGATCACCAGGAAATCTACAAATGAATATTAAATTTACGACTGCAAAAAATATAAAGTATTAAACTACTCCATAGACGCAACTGTTCTGCAACAACCAAATATTGACAATTGTTGGTCCGAAACTAAAATAAATTATTCTAAAAGAAATAATTAGTTATTTGCTAATTAATATTACGAGTCGACATTTACTTTCCGAAAGTATGATATTCCGTCTGAAAAAATTTTGTTGCGGTAATTATTTTTGCAGTTTTTGAAAACGCATTGAGGCATTGTGACACGTGTCACTGTTGGCGTAGTTGAAAGCGAACTAAATTCAAGTAAGCTCCCAATTTGAAGTGGGAGTATATTCGCTGGGACGTGTTTTGTTCTCTGACCTGTTATCTAGTTGTATATTGTTGATCGAAGCTGCTGAGACATTTATTATAATTTACGATTTCACCAAATTAGTATTTATGCTATACAACAACTTTGACTGTTATAATCCAAAACCAGCCTCTTTCATCGGGTTGTTCCGTCTATCCCAACCCCTTGCGACAACTTGTGAAAAACTTGTATATTTATTGAGAGAATAATCTAATTATTTTGCAGGAAGCAAGAATATTGAAAATATGAGTTGGGATAGACGAAACAAGCCACAAAAACTGATACTAACGTTATCTAAGAGTTTTATTTTATGCAGAAGACGCGATAAAAATATTTAGTTTCTTTATTATTAGCAATATTGACGTTTTATAAAAAAGTTAATTGTTCATTAGAACAATGATTTTCTGCGAAACTGTACTTTAGCTATGTTGGGAAGAGTGAAAAAAAAATCCACGTATCCCAACTGGTTGGGATACACGGAACAAGCCCTTTCTTCTAAGGAATATTGCATCGAGGGCGTTGTGCCAATCTAGACTTCTCACTGCGTAGACAATATGCAACTAGGACTTTTTGTTTACCAGGGCCAAATACAACTTAGATGTAATGGACCAGACCTGCTAAGTAACATTTAAAATGTTTGGATTATTATATCGTCAATACTTTTAAAAAATCTCGTATCTGATTTTTTTATTTACGCATTAAACTAATAAAAATACACCTCGTATGATGCACAAACTCCAACGTCGATAAATCGTCATTATACTAAGTATTAGTTAGTTAAAAAAAATCGTATCTAAACAAATTATCGTCACTACTTAGAAAAAAACTCGTACTTATCTGATTTATTTTTCATAAAGTATGGGTACCTAAAGGGTGGTCCAGATATAGAGGCCGTCTGTGAAAATGTCGATTGCGTTTAAACAAAAAGAATGAGACAAAATATGAATACCGGGTATATTTCTAGTTTTATTTTCAGGAAATACGTAAATAATATTATAGCCCAACGGGTTTGGCACATTTCAGCAATTTGAAGCGAAAGCGTTTAAACAGTGATTTTCCAGATTTTTCCGCGATTTGCTTAGAAATCCGTTTCCAGATACTCTTCATTGCTTGTATGGTGGTAGCTGGTTTACTTAAATCACAATATCTCTGCTTACAAAGAGCCCAAAACTTATCGATCGGCCGAAGCTGTGGCACATTTGGCAAGTTGTCTCGTTTTGGCACAATAGGATTCTTGCCTTTTTGAGTTCCTTAAGAACAGGTTGAACATAATGTGACGTAGCGAGATCTGGCCAAAACAAAACAGGCCTTTGGACATTTAGCTTTCGAATTAAAGGCAATAATCACTTCTTGAGACACACTTCTAAGTATATTTCGCCGTTTACAGTTCGGTTAGTCATAAAGGGCCAGAAATGTGCCCTTCTTCAGAGATGGCCTGCCAAATCATGAAACGGCTTTCAAATTTCCCAGTTGGGAGTAATGTCTCTTCGATAGGAGTCTCCTGTTCATCATCCGACATGTAACATTTATCTCCTGATACTTGCGACGGATCTAAAGGCACGTAGGTTTCGTCATCTAAAACGAAGAAGTAATTTCGTCCGCTCGGAATACTAAATAAGCTTAGCTGCACCTTTAATACACCGATCAATTTGATTTTGATTGTATTTCGGGTTGCGTCTCTTCTTCCTGCTCCGAATTCCAGCAGCTTTCTTCGCTCGCCGGTACGTAGATAGACTCAGTCCCAGCTCTCGTGACGCGACGCGGTCAGATTTGCTACGATTCTGTCTCGCTTTCCTCAATCTTTTTTTTTTCAATCTAGGAGTATTTACAGTCGGTTTTTGACCCGGAAACCGCTTGAATCCCACTTGTTGACCGTCTACGTACCGATTGATCACATTTCGGATAGTCCGGTCAGGTATATTTTGCTTACGAAAGTGATGCAAAGTTGGTAAACGATTTTCAGAGTGATGTTTGTAAAACTCTACTTTCAACTTAGTTCGGTATTCGGGCTCAGCACGTTTCATTATTTTATAATTTGTCGAATAATGCTACTGAATTGCAAACTAGGATAAATGGTTATTAAAATGCATTTGACATTTATTTCAATTGTTTATTCAAGTAGTCATAGTAACTGCGAGAAAAAGCGGCCTCTATATCTGGACCACCCTTTACTTACTTATTTGGTACTGCTTAAATAAAATAAAGGTGCCTTGTCATGTAAACAATAGGCAGCAATCATTGAAGAAAGTGTCTTCTAGTAAGAGGACTCGTAATCTTTATGATATTTCCTATACATTTCTTCTGAAAAAGATTAAGGCATAAGTATTTCTACTTTTTGCTACCAATAATGGTTCATCAGATCCTCGACGGGAAAGTATGTTACTTTTTAGTAAGTTATTTAGAAAACCTAACTTTAGGTATTTAAGTACATTTTATATTTTTCTTTATTTTACAGATAAGAGAGATGCATTTTGTTTTCATCTTAAAAATTACCAAAGATTATTTTAATAAAACTATACCTACTGACGCAATGTGGGGTTGGAGAATACTAATTCATTTAGGAATAACACCCTCATCAATTTGTGCTAACTGTAAGCAACCACATAACATTCACTTAAGAAGTGAAGTGGATTTTATTGATTTATTTTGTGACGTTTGCTTTTTTTGCTTAGTTTAAAGGCTATTTAACATTGATAAAATTATAACTATTTATGTAGTTCTTAATCACATTTATATTCTTAGTAGGATTCATCTAAATATATAAAAGGAGAAACTGACTGACTGACTGACATCAACGCACAGCCTAAACGGCTAAACGTAGGCACTTGAAATTTGGAAGGGACGTAGCTTAGGTACCGTAGAGGTGCACTAAGAAAGAAATTCCCGAAATTCCCACGGGAACGGGAATTAGCGGGAAAATCCTTTTGTATGAAAAATCTAAACCGAAGCGAAGCGAGGGCGATTCGCTAGTCTAAATATATAAAAGGAGAAACTGACTGACTGACTGACTGACATATCAACGCACAGCCTAAACGGCTAAACGTAGGCACTTGAAATGTGGAAGGGACGTAGCTTAGGTACCGTAGAGGTGCACTAAGAAAGGAATTCCCAAAATTCCCACGGAAACGGCAATTAGCGGGAAAATTATTAACTCAAAAAAAATGTTTTGCCCAACGAAGTGGACACGGGAACAGCTAGTAATTTATACGATGGATTCACAGAGATAAGGATATCAAGTCTATCAAGTATCTATTCGTAAAGTTATCTTACTATCCTAAGCACTTATTTTGTTCATTGTTCTAAGAAGTTTCTTTGCCAATGAGGCATAGTAATGGTCCACTTTATTTATGAAAAAAGTGATAAATGTCATTTTATAAATATCAGTTAGTGACATTAGACGCTCTAGTTGTCAGAATAATGGGCTTTATGATTCTCATTTTTTATATCAGTTCGGACGGGGTTTCTTAGATTGTGAAACGGGATTTTTCATACCTGTAAACTCCTACGATGAAAATAAAGAAGATTTACTTTGTGATGAAGGTGGTTGTAATTCGAAATGGCACGTCTATTCTGAGAATTTAGATAGTACGTTGCCACTTGATGATGGACCTTCAACATTAAAGAAGACAAGAATTAGGGCACGGAAAGGTAAGCCAAGCCAGAAACATGGACAAAAAATGAAATTCAAAAAGCCAGAGAAAAAGGTAAAAGCTATTTTACAAAAGAAACAAGAATAATGATGATGAAGATGGCAAACCTAAAATAAAACAAAAGAGCAAGAAGAAAACTCAACCCCATGTGTTCATCTCAAAAGTGTGCTAAAAGTCAGGTATATAAATGTTCCAAAATTAAAGAAAAATCAAGAGAAAAAATAATCAATTAATTCTGGAATAATACGAATTGGAAACAAAGGTTAATAAAAAAAAACATCACACAAATCAAGGAGAAGATTTACACTTAAGTATGATCAAAAATTTGGAAATGAAACACTATGTAAAACAACATTCTTGGCCATACTTTGCTTAGGGGAAGCTACAGTGCTAAATTGAGTAAACAAGTCTAATAGTGCAGGAATGAACTAAAAAAACTTGAAAAAAGGAGAGAACATAAAAAATATATATCGAGGTCTAAATCTGAGCATGCTTCCATTTTTTTTTGGAAAAAATCTTTAATATGGAATGTCACTACTGCCGACAGAATAGTTCAAAACTATACTATACTATTTGTATTTTGAAGTAAACTACCAATCATATAAACAGGTTTACAGATAATATCAAAAGTTTATAAAAGCTTATAACTTTATAAGCAAATGATGAACTACGACAGCTTCAGGAAACTCATTTTAACCAACATAAGTCTCTTTCAACCGTGGAAAGATCAGTGCGATTTATGTTATTCATATGAGAAAGGAAATGAGGATCAAGAGACACAACAGACAGCACATATTAACAAAGGATTTAAAATGTGTGGAAAAAGAAATCAATGAACTCTCAGCTTTAAGTGGACTCTGTAACATGTTTACTGTTGACGTGCAAGCTGTTCAACTGGGTGCCTTTTTCAGCAGCAGGAGCTTTATATTTCAAAATAAAGTTAGCTTGCCATCAGTTTACTATTTATAACTTGGCAACAAATGGAGCCTACTATTATGTTTGGCATGAAGGCAACGGTGAAATGAATGCAAATATGTTTTCTTCTTGCATTATTGATTATCCAGTAAATCATGTGCCAGATAAGTCTATACCATCTATTATCTACAGTGATGGTTGTACACGTACAACCCAAAATAGAAATGTAATTCTATCAAATACGCTACAGGACTTTTGTAATTCTAATAATTGTACTGTTTATCAAAAATATCTTATCAAGGGCCACACACAGATGGAATGTGACTCTGTGCATTCTCATATAGAGAAAAGTTAAAAAAAACAGAGAACTTCATGTGCCTGCCGATTTTGTAAAAGTAATAACAGAGGCATCTTTGACTAAAAAGTACAATGTAAAATATTTACCCTGGAGTTTTTTCAAAAACTATGCCACACTTAAGCACTATACATCTATTAGACCTGGAAAGAGAGCAGGTGACACATTGTTATTTAAGTTCGTCTATTGTTATGCTAAGACAGTTTACTTTGTTAATTTAACAAACATAAAAACATACATTTTGTTTCATTTTGTCAAAATTATCGTAACTTAACAACTTTCAGTCAATACTAAAACAAAAATCTTGTATCTTACGAATAACTGTAAATTTAATAAAAAGTGTTTGAGTGAGTTATTCGAATATTTGTAAAATTTATGATGCCAACAAAGTATCTCATGAAACTAACAAGAACTTTTATGATCAACCACAATAATTTACAGGATGTTTATTGTTCCTCCTAGAAACTTGATGATTTTCAGATACGAGTTTTTTTAAAGTAGTGACGATATGGCATTGAATTTAGTACAGAAACAATTGGAAAAACATTAGCACAGATCATATTCACTACCTTAAAACTGGTGCTCAACATGATTATATTTATATTCAATTTAAATATATTTAACACAATAATAATCAGTAATAAAATTAATCAAGTAAGTACTTTTACATTGGTGCAGAATGCAATCATTTCTAATTAAGTGGACCCCTATGCATGGGCACAAAAAATTAGGTTTAAATTTTTAACATATAGACAGTCAGACAGACATGAAAAAATATATAAAATTCACTAAGTGCTAGTTTGACTATGGAACCTAATGCAAATGTAAGTTTCATTTTGATCAATGTCTGCTGAATATTATAGGCGAATATTTTTCGAAAAAGTTAAAACATATTATTGGAAGGGGACACACAGTCATATCTTGGTAAGTATTGGCACACAAGTTTGAAAATTTGGATAATAAAGCTTGTCCCAGAATAAATTACGCTTATATTTTATTTTAATTGTAGATGAGGTTAAAATGTATAAATACTTTTGAATGTTGCTTAGTAAAATCCCGACTGTTTACAAAATCATTTGAAAAGATGTCACGTTTAGACTGCAAAAAAGACATTGACACAAGAAAAATTGCACGAAAAAATATTGTACAAATATGTTCAATATCGAGAGCAGTAGCATATAGTTTTCAGCTTTCTGAAAACTTTTACTAGAACCGTTCAAAGGGTCCTCAAACAGTTTGCGGAAACTGGCAGGAAACCTCGACAGCATGGAACTGGACGTAAGACCAGGTTTGTTGATAAAAACATTGAAAATAAGATATTTGCAGCTTTACAGAAGAATCCTACACTTTCTCTAGGAGACTTCGCTAAAAAGTTTAAAACATAAAAATCAATGGTGCAGAGAATAAAGAAAAGTTATTCTATAAGAACCTATAAGCAGACTAAGATGCCTAAACGAAACTCCAAACAACAAATAGCGCCAAATCACGGTCTAGAAAAGTTTTATTCAAAAATTACCAAAAATTGTTATTACATAGTAACGGCTGACGAAACTTACTGCAAACTCGACATCACATCATTGCTTGGTCATCTATCATCATTATTATTCCGAAACAGATAGAAAAACAGTCAGTGAAGAGTTTAAGGTGATCAAAACAGATAAATTTGCCAAGAAGGTTCTCATGTGGCAAGCAACATGTTGCTGTGGCGATTGTAGTACACCTTATCTTGCTAACGGCACTATCATGCCATTACACGAAAAAAGCGATATATTGGTATAATTCCAATTTCATCAAAGGGGTTTGGATTAAAGTGTTGTCATTTGTTAAAGTCATACATTTTCTAGGTGAGTGTGAGAGTGAGTGAGAAGTAATTTTTATTTGGTGTCCTGTAATAAATACCAAATCCTCACACAATTGGGATATGTCAATTTATTAGCTTTCAAATCGATCCCTGTACTTAAATAAAAAAAATATGTTACAATTAATTAATTGTAATTAAATGAAGAAGTGACCTTCATTTGACCCCCTTAACCTTTTCAACGCTATGTCAAAAACAAAGTCGTCGCTCACACGCCAATGACAGCTAAACACCAAACCTAATGTCAACTTTACCTCATAGCTACTCAGGTTTAATTTGCGCTGTCAACCATGACGGAAATATCCGTCGTTGGCGTTGAACCAGTGGTGCGGATATATCCGTCAATGGCGTGGAAAAGGTTAATGCAGGTCAGAATTGCGGTATGGGTCATACACAATCACAAAAACAAAAGTTGTCTCTCCTGTGGTCAATAGTTAAGGGCTTATGTGCATATAAGTTATGTTTTTATTTGATAGGACTAAAGTAGACGTGACGCTGTTTATGCGGATGTGGGTTCAGTCAGAAAATTTGGCCTTAAACACGTTATCTTCGAGTCTTCCACAGGAAAGACGGGAACCTAAATCTGTGTATGACCCGTACATCAACCTGTTTTGTGGTTTAACATAAAAAGTACATAAATATTGGAGTTTTATATTTATCAACTCAATCTAGATATTTCGCTAACACTTACGTTTAAAGACAGCTGTTGTCACGTCAAAATTAATTGTTTACAAATTGACTGTAATTCTTATGATAGCATAAATATATTAATGAGACCATTTCTCATTTTAGTTATGTGTGATGATGATGATGATGATGATGCTGATGAATGTTAATAATTTGTGTGTTGAGGTTTTTCAAGAGATTCAAAATGACAGCATCAACATTTATTGTAGAAACTCATGATTGGAAGTATGGAATTTCCTACCAATAATTTTAATGTGATTGTGTTCTGTGAATCTACTCTAAAACAAGGCTCAAACAGGAAGTTCTGAATTAATAAAGGTGAAATGCTTAAAATACTCTGAAATTATAAATTTATGGTTATGCGATTGTTTGTTTACATTATGATTGAATGACGTTCGTCTAGGACTTTATAAACAGGGCATAGATAGTGAAAAAGCGTATTTCTGAATCTTAAAGTATACTCATTTTTCTAAATAACTCCACCATTTTTGCACAGTAAGTAGGCGAGGTTAATTTTATTGGATAAAATGTTTTAAATAACAATAACACTCCTAATCATAAAATGCTTCAAATGAGATTCTTAGAAAGCGCTACCTATTGTTTTGAATCAAAATGTAAAAGCAAGCATATTTTTTTTTTGGTGTATCCCATTTCCGATAGAAACTTATTAATTTGCAATTAATATCCCTGAGTAACATGGGCATGTTTTATTTTTCTGCGCAGAAAAAGAGTCACAGCCAACACAGCTAGTATAAAATATAGTTTTAGTTTGTGTATATTAACTTAACTCATGACCCTTTTTCTGGCTTCACAATTTGATTAAAATATATAATATGTATATAATCAAAAAATGGATGTTCCACACTAGTTCCTGAACTATTGGACTGATTTTTACAATGTTGTATCATAATATTCTTTGATTTGACATACAAGTCACTAGTTGGATTTTAGACTTTAACTTTTGAATGATATATTTACATTTTGAGATTATCAAGATTCAAAACAAATGTGGGAGTTTGTAAAGGAGCACAAATGGTAAGCTCAAGTTAATGAAATATTCTGGTGATAGTCATGTATTGAAATTAGTGTTATTGGTAAAAATCAAAATAAATGTCCAGTTAAAGAGAGTTTTGTCACCGTAACGAAACTGTTGGTTAACATCAAACATACGTCATTTTGTAATGAAATTGTAAGTTAGACATCATTTAAGTGACATTTAAATAGCGTATTTATGTACATTCATTTAGATTTTTACCCTTATAAGGATTTGTAACTAAGGACTTCTTAAATAATAACCTACAACAAACAAACCATGCATATTGAACCATGCAATAATAAGATTTCAATCAAAATTCCACACCTATGTAATGTTAGAATAGAAGCAAATAGCAGAATCCAACTCAGATATAACCTATTTTAGACACTGTAAACCATTAACAACACTACAATTTACAAATTTTTTAATGGATTAAAATTTTAGAATGTTAAAATATGTTTATCACTCAGGTAAAATAGATCTTGTTTTTTTTTATGACAAAACAAAATAACTCTTTACAAAAAGTTCAGTAACAAGCGCTGCCAGTTGCTTCTAATGTTGCCTGGGGCACCCAAGAGAAGTTACTAATTTTAGAACCATTTAATTTATGACAAATAAAAGACTCATCCAAGGCCAAATTGGAGGAAGAGGACAACCATACAGACACAATTATCCAATGTGTGAGTTCAGATGTGTTTAACCACAAAAATATGAAACCAGTTCCCAAACACAATTACAAGATCTGGAACTTTGTTCAGACCCATATCATAGGGATGTTAGGTACTATAAACTTTACTAGAATATCAAGATAATTAAAGTTAGGAAAATTATACGACAGATATATAGACAGAAGAACAGGGACAAAATAAAATTCATAAGTTTACGTGGGCAACATAATAAGAATAGGAACATAGCAGAAATAACGAAAGATGAGGCACGTAGGTAGTAATAATAGTAAAACATTATGCTAGCATAAAGCAGCAAAGTAACGCTACTTGATCTCAAATGAGAAATTAAAAAAAGGCAACTAGAAAGAGTTTGTTTTGATACTCTAAAATTTTCTCCAAGCCAGCGTAAAAACGGGTGAAATTTCCTCGAAAGAGGCCATGGATATAAAGTCAAATTATAGTTTAATACCTGCACCATGCACGCTACGTTTATTTGTGAGAGAGGCCCAACAATAGGTAAACAGATTTAGCATAATATTACAAAACTATACTAGGAGTAAAGCTAAAAAAATATCAAAAAGACTTACGAAGAGATATTAACGCCAATATGGCGGATGAACTAAAAATACGATGTTGAAGACTTCAGCACAAATATATCGATTTGCTCTAATTCCTGACACACTCCACACACATAACTGGTAAATAGTTTTAAGCTATTGCTACAAATCCGCTGCTTAAACACAACGAAATTCACTGTCCTTTAATCCCAACAAGATAGAACACAACACGAACTCAATAAGCTAAGCCTTAGACGAATATCAGACATGGCGGCCAAACAAGAGTGACGAGCGTCTTTACTCATAACTTGATATGGCACATAATTAGCTCTGGAAAAGAAAATATTGTAAAATCGGCATAGGAATACGTGAAAGACTCATATATTTCATGATTTCATCCACTGATGACAAAGACTATCATAGCTTCCGTGAGATTTATTTCACACAATATATACTTCGACAATACGGACGCGAAGACTCCTTCGGAGACTGCAACCACAGACAACTCACACCACCATAAACACGTATTCTACCATGTTTGGGGTACAACCAAGCCCAATTAAGCAATATCATTTTATTTTAACTTAGAGCATATATTACCTGGAGCCGCCATTCAGTACATTAACCCTCTGTCGAAAAACCTGCACAATGTGCAAAAAGTTATACAAAACCTATTTCAAAATCGATTTATGGTCATTCACAAAATCGCCGCTAGACAGAGAACACTCATTGGAAAAATGCCCGCATGTGCTGTAAGTTCGTGTAAAAAACGATCAACGACTTCAAGCTTCGAAAAAGATGGTACAACATTTAATTTGTAAGTAATTTTATAATAAAATAATATTTTTTATAAAAATATTTTCATCGCCCGGCAAATTTAACGATTATAATGCAATCGATTCCAATTGTTACTTGGATTAGTACGTACTCCTCACGAGACTCGGTTTTAATGCTTTGTAAGAAATGACTTAACAGTTTTTGACATAAAGTCGATAATACTAATAAGCTAAATAATTGTTTTCATCAAAATTATGACGTCGGTGTACTCCCACCCGAGACTCGGTTATAGTGATGAGGATAGTCTCGATTAAATAAATAATTATCGACAATAAGGAAGATTTACTAAGGACCTGGAAATTACCTACTGAATACAATTTATACTAAGTGCATATTTTACAGTTTTCCAAAAGACCCGGAATTGAAAAAAATATGGACCGCCTCATGCAGCAAACAAGCAAATTGGGTGCCTACGCGTACTAGTTCCATATGTTCGAAACATTTTGATGCAAGTCAGTATCGAACGCTACCAAGCAAGAGGCGAAAGTTAATAGATTTTGCTGTACTTACCTACTTTATGTTTATGTGAAAAAGTAGGTATATTTAGTATTTTAGTAAGTGTTTCACGTTTCACTCTCAAATATTTACTTATACAAACAAAGACCATAGTATTTTAAAACTTTCATAACTTTGTCAAATATGATGCAATACAAATACAGTCAATAAGGTTTCTTTTCATAAAACAATAATAAGAAACATTGGACTATAATCTCAATGAGTGGTCAAGAGGGCAAACTTTGTGAATAATATATAATTTTAAATTTATTAGAGGATGTGCACACTATTTTTCCTTCGCTATAACGATAGTGATAATTTATCTGATTTGTCCTATTGTTGACTGGTAGAAGATGATTTATAATATTAGATCCTCCCTTATACGAAATGTCTTCTTAGTGCAAAAACAAGGAATTAACAATTTGAGATACCTATATGAACATGCTATAAATCGGGTTCTACTGTAAATAATTATAAAGATAAATAAAAAACATCCAACTTTTGCGTTATTTTTATTAACTATTTCACTAACCAATGATAGCCTATTACGGTGCTCGTAATAGTTTATAGGTACTAAAATTGTATGCTTGTGCAAATGTCAGTAAAAATATCGATATTAGCTATCGACCTAATCCTCGCACCGTAGGTTATGCCGCTTACGCATCTACGTATTCTTAAACTGCGTTTATACAAAGTCTTTACATGTGTGATATGTTTGTGTGCATTAAAATGTATGTGTTAGATTTTTGTCAAAGTGTTCGTGTGTAATGACACAGATAGTTTTTGCATTTGTAAGTAATCTTTTGCATGTGTTATTTCTTCACCCCCCGCAAATCTCGGCAGACATGATTGTACTCGAATATGACCTATAAGGCGACTCCAGGTAATATATGCTCTATTTTAACAAATTCTAATTAAGTATTTGACTATAAATATAGCTTCTAAGTGTGTGACTTCAACTGACATTAAGCACAAGCCCTGTTGCTGCCATTAGAAGAAGAAGAGTGTGTGACTCGCATGGTGACTCGTGTGACTACTACCTCGCTTCATGCCTCCGAATTTTCGCTTCATGCTTCTGAGTTTTAACGAACTAAAATCGCGTTTCAGAAACCGTCAGGAAAGAAAGATGGCCGATTTAAACATGTCCGGTTTTTATTTTAATATACATTATTTACTCTCATTCACTTCATATGGGCGCATTGACTACGAAACCGCCATAAATAAAAAAGACGTTATTACGATATTATTCTTGTAAGAGCGCATACATTCGCGCGTAATTCGCGGGCATGAATCGCGGCGTGAATCGCGGTGAGAATCGCGCGTGAACTCTTCTTGGCTCCGCACGCTCGACGATTTCTGCATTAAAAGTGTAAAATAAATTAAAAAGAAATGGAGGAAATGAAGATGGTGGATGACGAGTATTCATCGTAAAAGAACAAGTTTTGTAATATTTTGTTCAGTATTGGGCAAATGTTTTAATATTTTATAAAAGTAACGCGCTATTGTTGAGTCTGTTGTATCTACGCAGCTTTTGCGCGATCCCAGACTCTTTGACGCGGGCCAAAAAACCTACAAAAAGTGGTTAGATAACAAGGCACCCGCGAAAAATATGCGAATCGACTCTACATGCGTTTGAGCGTTCGCGCTAGAACACTAAAACCATAATATTTTTCGCGGGTCATTAGAGGCGTCGTTAGATAGTGGCCACTGTAACTACTACAACACGGCCCTAATAATAAGGAAACATTAAAATAATAGGAAAATAATAGGGTTTATCAAAATAAACCTCCGAACGGTTTGGTGCTTTAGTAATTGGAATACACGTAATAAAAACTCGTTTTTCAGTTTTTAATCGAAAGAATAGCCATTAACAAGGATCGAAAGAATAGTCCTATACAAGGATCCGATTTAAAGCATTTGATGATTAAAAGTTATATCATTTAAAATAATTTATTAAATAAAGGTAACGTCGCCTTCTTAGCACAGATTATAGGATATGTCTATTCTTCTTAGTACCAAATCACTACGGAGTATTTGGAAAGTGTTTTTTTTTATTATCAGTGTTGTGATTTCAAAGCTTTGACTAGTTTGACCATAGAAACCATAGAGGTAGGAAAGCTTAGGGGGGAGTATAGAAATGTACTCTTCGCACCTGTTACAAATGCCCTTCGTTAAAATGAGTCGTCTATATACGACCGCTTTTGATTGAGTGTACTACTTTTTAGGCCGCCTTTACACCTGTAAGTTACTTACGTAATATTTACATAATTTACTTACGGTTGCATTTACACTTGATATAAACTTACAGTAAATAATGCTTATGTAAATTTTGTGAATTTAAACTTGCATAAGTTATTACACGCCCATTTACATTGCTTACTAAATCAGTAAATAAAATGCCTTCTCAAAGTCGCATTTGACACATAAATTTCTTTTGTACCGCTGCCGCTCTTCTTTTTCTTTAATTTTGTCACTTCTTGGCTAAATTGTCCTTTTAAATTATGCAATTTTCTAGCAATTTCCTCTGGAGTGGTACTAAATATTTCACTAAGTTCAACATGCAACAAATTTGTTTTTACGCGGTTTTTATACTCCTTATTTTTGTAGTCCCATAGTATGGGACGTGCCTCAAAAGCAGTAATTAAAGTTTCTACCTCGTCTGGAAACTACGCTTTATTTTGTTTTTGTTTAGAAGAGGACATTTTTTTTTGTAAGTTCTCAACTTATCAATTTAGTTCGATAAGTTGTAAGTCGCTTCCGTAAACAAACTCGAACGCGTTTAGACTTGCAATTTTCCAATTTACGTAAGTTGTAAGAACTTACAGTAAGTCACTTACAACGAGTGTTTACACTTGAAAAATTATCGTAAGTTGCTTACGTAAGTCACTTACGTAAGTAAAACTTACAGGTGTAAAGGCGGCCTTAGGTTGAAGTGTGACTCTGCGTTAGTGTGCGTAAGTTTGCAGTCAGTGACAGTCAGTGATGTGCAGTTTAATCAATATAGGCTACTAGTTGTGCTGTACACAGAAGAAAAAGGTAGTACGATTGACATTTGGCTACACGGGATGCATGTTTTCCTAAATTTATGATTAGAAACTAAAGGACCCGAAATACCAACGAAAAAAATATGCCAGTGCGTGACGATTATAAAATGAAAGCTGAACCTGCAAAAAAGCGGCAGATTTAAAGCCTCTTTATAATATGGTAATACCGCTCAAATTTAAATAAACGATTTTGATACTTTTCTTTTTTTGTTTATTTTGGTAGGCACTAAGATAGAGAAAACGAGAACTTTATTTCAAAAAACTTAGGCCCGTAATAATAAACTATACTAAAATCTACTCATACCGCTGTCAAGAGTCCGTTTGTCCATATGAAGATAACCCACGGTATCATATTTAAGTACAGTTTATTAATAGAAGCCCAAGAGGCTTACTAATACGTATATCCAGCATCAAATACATAGTGACACCCAACGTCGCCAAATAGTTTGTTTGGTACACAATTATTATTCCAAATGTCATGAAGACGTGTACCAAACTATTTGGCGGCTTTAGGTGTCACTATCTATTTGATGCTTTGAAACTATCTAAGAATCAGACGAATCAGAACGCAGACCATCATAACCTTTCTATCACATTTGTGAGCTGTTGTAGTAAATAAAATCATCAATGTTGACATAGTTATAATTTCATAATTTTGTACATAATTCACACTTATTTCAGTCAGAATCAGAAGCAGAAATCATAATATTTTTTATTCAAGTAGGTTTCAATAATAAAGTCTCTTTGCCTAAGTAGTTTACTGCAGATTCAAATCGCGACCGATTAGAGAAAAACCTGTAAGAAACTCTGTCCAATTTCCTTTTTCTAGATACTGTGGCTTTGTGTGGTCGCTTCTTTCCTGGAGTACTGAAGCAACCATGGTTTACTTTTCCATCATTATTTATTCTCTTCGATGTCGAAAAACAGATCTGTAGGAAAGAATAAATTGAACTGAACACCATTTACAAATACATTGAGAGCCCGATTGTACAGTCCGACAGCTCAAAGAACATTTGGGTTTAGGTGAAATCAAATCGCATCAGTGAGGTTTAAAGCGCAACGGTTTAAGAACAAGGAAGACAGGTATAACCCAAACATCTTTTCCAAGAGCTCATGGAGTGTACGTAGTTACATTTTGTTCACAAACAACAAAATGCTGTTTGATCTGCATACAGTAAATTCATATTAATATGTTTATGACATCTTTTAACTAAATGTATATAAACGCCTCCTTAGTGTTTTAGGGAATTTATGAGTGTCAGTTATCTTAATCAACTGCCTATTTAATTCAATAAAATTGCGAATGTTAAGACATTCAACATGATACAGGTACAGACAATACATAGGGAATATATATGGATAGACAATGATTTAATTAATTTTAGTATTTACCCAACATTGAAGATATTTCTTCTAAACACTTTGTCTGACTAAGTAAATCGTTTTGCCCCAACTCTTTCAGCTTCTGAAGATTTTGCAAAACGGTTTGTTTTTGTACAGAGACGTCAAGCTTATCTGAAAGGAATACATCGTTTAATTTTTTTATCGAAAAGAAATACCAATTTAAAAGCATGGGTTAGACGGAAAAAGGTATACTTATATGAAACTTTGGATTGAAAATTAAATTAAATAATAAGTATCAAAATTAACATGTCGTACTAACCTATGAATTTGGTCACCGCACCTAAACACTCTATTTTTGTTTGAACAACGCTTATTTATCCTCTTGTTTTTGTTTCCATTTACTTGTCATTGTAAAAATAATCTGCCGCACACTACTTTGGATCGTTTTATTTACCCATTTTGAAGCAGTAAATTTGCAAAATAACTCTACAAGAGACTCCTACATAGATTCAACAACCATTTCGACATCGTATCCTATATCTGTGTCAACAACGTCTTGTTTGTCAATGTCAAAATGAGATTTTAATAGTGTTGCACCTCAAAAAATTGCTGTGTTCAGCTTTCATTAGATATAGGTGTACCAGAATCTCATAGCAAATAGGGAAATTAAAAAATCTAGAGGGCAATACTGGGGAAATTGAACTAAACGGTATTGATACTGTGTAATTTTTAATCGGTTTAAAAAAAACGAGGAAATTTAAGTTTCGACGAATTTGTATTTTTTCATGTTTTTAGGATTTTTAACATAAAATATATGACACTAGAGGTCTATTACATTAAACTTCCAGTGTAGGATAATAATTATTGCTCACAAATAAAATAATAAACACACCATTCTTACTCGCCTAATTGATATACTTATAATGAGTATAAGAAATAACTTGAAATCTCATCTAGAACTAGAAAATGATTCCAAAAATTCTACTGTCATTTCTTGTTCTTCATCTGCTGAGGGCGATGAATAGAGAGGAGTATTTATAATAAACCGCTCTTCTAACATTTTCTCTACATGTTGAGAAAGCTTCTTCTGTCAATAATTTAATACGGCTGGCAGGTCTGTTTACATTCTTCTCTGCAACTTTTGTTTCATTATACCCCAAATAATTTCTATGGAATTTAATGTACAATGATAAGGTGAGAGCCTTAAAATTTCGTGGCCATGTGATTTCAATAATTCATTAATTTCATATAAGGGTAGACTGGTTTTGTTACACGGCTTCAAGTAGTTGATATTTACGCCAACAATCATCATAGTGCCCTCGGTTATAATTCGATGGTAGTGCTGGGAACCCCTGTAATAAGTAGCATTTATGTAAGACAAAACATACCTAAACCTAAAAGTATCAAAACAGTTCGTTTCAACTTACCAGTCAACTCCACGATACGCTTTAAAATCGAAGATTGTGTTTGATTTACACCTCCTTCATCGCGTACTGTATTACACACATTGTATACGATATTCCTAGCTTGAGATCTAAGCGGTTTTCTCGACATTTTCACCACAGATAACAATCGTTGAAGGTGAATTTCAAAATGTATGCAACGGTAAACAAACAATTTGACACGGCTGTCAGTTGACAGTTGCCATATGAAAATCAATGTTTTTTTACTTTTAAAAATGCTATCAGATTCTGGTAGACCTATAGTTTCTAACGTATTTTGAGTAAGTAGTGCCACGCCGTCAAGATTTCTTCCGTCGGGTTTGAGACATATTCATCTACTGATCTGATAAGTTTTACATTATTTAACTGTTTTCAGAAGATGAACAATTGTCTAATATAATGTTATTAACATTTGATAACAAACGTAGGCAAATGTTTTCGTCAGAATATAATTTCGAATATGAAATGGGAAGAGAACGTCACGTCAGTTTTGCGACATTTTATCCCGTGACAGGCTGACTAGCAAAGTCGCAAAAAGTCGGCGATCCAAGATTTGAATTTTGCTCGTAGCTTATCTTGGCTCGTACATCTGTCACCACCGCGAGTAGCGAGCCACGATCATTTCGGCAGTCTGGGTAAGGTGTTTGACATCATTGTGTTTTTAATATAGTTTATTTTGGTTAAGAAATTTTATTTATTTATTTTATTTATTTATTTATTTGTTTCACATATACATCTATCATTACAGGTCAGCCCAATGCGATAGTGTAGCAAGTATTTAACACAGGTTAAAAATTAACATTACGAGCAGGAACATTACATTAGGAGCTTAATATAAATAAAGTAACATTTATAAATTCATTCAACGAACAATAGAAGACGTCAATTCTAGTGGCTACCTGGTTGAGCGTGCGCAGCGCCCGGGTCCAGGGTGCCTCGCGCAACAGTTGAGTGCGCGCGCGCGGCTCGGCCAGCAGCCGCGGCCGGCGCCGGCGCCACACGTACCGCTCCGGCACGCACAGACTCACCCTTGCCAGTACACCTGGGTTATTGACCCTTCCCCGCAGTAATTTAAATATATATAAGGCGAGCATTAATTCTCTTCTAACTTCTAACCGATTGTAGCCTACCATTCCCAACACAAATAACGTTGGGTACATAAGCGGATAAAAGGGATACACGCCATACAGTTTAAAATATAAAAAACGGACAAATTTATTTTGGATTTTTTCTAACATAAGCTTATATTTCGCTTCGTACGGGCTCCAAACACTTGAGTTAAACTCCATATGGCTTCTAACAAGTGATTGATATAGCGCGCATATGGCGCTTATGTTCGAAAAGCCACGCGCTTGCCGCATTACAAAGCCTAAGATTCTGTATGCTTTTTTACATATAATTGATACATGATTTTTAAATGATAACTCAGCCGTAAGAAGAACTCCCAAGTCTCGTACCTCTGTAAGGCGTTCCATCACTTCCCCCCCCACTGCATATCGGTGGTGTACCGGACTGCAGGACCGGGTAAAGGATATTGATGAACATTTCGAGATGTTAAAATAAAGTTTATTATCCTGACTCCATTGAACGACCCGACAAATATCCTCCTGCAGTTTGTGACAGTCCGTCATATCCTTAATTTCCCGTACAAGCTTTTTAAAATGTTACATGATATAATTCCTTAATAACTTAAACCTTCCTCTGTCGACGACGTTCTGCGTTTAAAGTGTGAGCAACTGAGCAAGCATCAACGCGAGCCCAGTAAGTTCGTGAACTTTAAAATCGCGACTTTATAGCTCGTGCGTGATAAATTTTAGATTTGTTGTTTTTTTTTGTAATCTTCATTGTATTGTTTTTGTTTTTCTTGTGTACAATAAAGTGTTTACATACATACATACATACGTACATAAATGTGTCTCAAACCTGATGGAAGAAATCTTGACGGCGTGAGACGACTTAAAACACGTTAGCCTTACTCGACGGTTTTCGAACTACTCGCTTTTTTTTTAATGGCGATAGTTCGAATTAAAGGATGATGTTGTCATTTCAAACGCTAAAATTGTTCATTTACATTTTCAACGTGACAAAACCGAAATAATCGGTCGGTAGATTCATTTATGATATTTTTTGGAAATCAAATTTTAGTTAAATGAGCGTAGGACTTAATTTGTAAACTACTGGTGACAATGCGCGACTCAGAAAGTATTTTCAAACCACCAAAAACTTATGCTAACCTAGTAGGCACAAAATGTTTTCAGAATCGCTTCTAACATCGAGGAACTTGAGTGGGGGACACGCCAAAAACTGACACCTTGGTGTTTAAAATGGTAAATTTAAATATTACGACCATGGACCGCCCCGTGAATAATATTACATGGTTTAATAATAAGTTAATTAATTTCCAGTGGTCACCTGGTCTTCATCATCAGCTTCACTATACCAAATTATACTTTTTGAATTCAAATGCTGGACTTGTTAGTAAAAGTATCTAAATCTTTAAAGGTACCTATGCCTATAATATTTCAGGAGTTTCTTCAATTTCTCACGGATTCCCCTCATCAGATACCGACTTGGTGTCAATGGGACTACCTCGGAAGTATACAATGAACAAAACGTAACAAATGAACAAAATGTTTTTAATATTGGTCCACAATAGGAAATATGCATGGATTTTAAAATCGCATTTCTCAACAAAAGTGAACTTAAAATTGAAATCGGCCTAGTCATACGGATGATATAATACAAGCATTTTAAACTGCTAATTAGACAGAGATATCCGATACGCCGTGTGATGTCATGTAACAAACACATCGGCCATATAAACTCGATGTCAAATTCTGTTTTGCTAGAGAGATAGGAACAAATCTTTGTTGGCTTATATCTTGGTTATTTTAATAACTGCTGCTATCTGTTTTTTACATGAATCAGCTTTTATTGAAGCTGTAAAAAAAACCATGAATATTTTCTATTGATGGAGAAACCGGTTTACATAAGTACATAAAGCCGAACATAAGTTTGACACAAGGTAGTGTGTATTATAATAACTTGACCTTTGTTAATATTTTTCTGCACACCTGTGTATGAAAAAAAATTGTACGTTTACCATGGTTAACCTAATCGGAATGTATTGCTATTCCTAAACAGGAAAATTACATACACTCATTCCACAGTTGACTGCCACAAGAGATATATTGTGGGTAAGAAAAGTTTATACTTGATGGAGTGATGTGAGGTGGCGTTATAGCAGTGTTCACTTACCCGAGGATCCTGAATTTTTGAAGCGCCGCCTCAAGATGGGGCGCGACAGATTTTACGTTTAAATAATATTTAATTCTACACTGTATGTAGGTATAGTTTGGCAAATAGTCTTGAAATTAAAAAGTGGTAGGCACTGTAGTGTCGTCCCTTTTTACTTAGATTGGTTTGAAAGGGATGACAGTTTTTGCCAAACTATAGAACCTGCTCCTTTTTTGAAGTCGGCTAAAAACAAGAAACTTTGAATGAGCGGGAAATTCAGCTTAACAAGCGTAGGGGCCGGTTATGCGAGAAATATTTCACGACAATGAGTGACCACTATGAGCCACACATTGCCGTGAAATGTTGATCATTTACCAGTCTCTTTTTATTTCATTACGGGGCAACAAACATTCTCTTTTTCCTTTTTTTTTCTCATACGATCTTATAATAGTTATAATATTTTTAGAGCATGGACGTACTTGGTCGATGGTGTACTAAGCCCTTAAGTGGTTAGCTGTCATAATATTGTCAACGCCATCCTACGAAATACGAATGCACTTCAAGACTTCAACTCATTCATTTCAATCAAGTGGTGAAAGGAAGGAATGGCAGACGCAGCCTTATTACAAGTTGTGCCAATGTCCTCGTCGGACGGTTACATAAATTAATTTTTATCATAATACAATTACATGGACTTTATTTTATGCATTGAGTGAATAAGAAGTTTTATAACTTATATTATCTACTCTGGTCTTATTGGTTTTTCAAAAGATCTATACGGTAAGTGTCATTCTATAATGATATAGTAATCTCTTAACTAATATAATAACGAGCAATTTACCTACTTATTATATTAATTAGTATAGGGGCAATATTTTGGCTTCAAGCAAACCCGAATAACTGGGTGTAGTCAGATCACTGTCGTTCTTAAAATAAAGTACTCATGTTGTGGTAGGTATAACGTGTAAAGCGTTACCAGACGCAATTGTCCAACCTGATACAGTTCATTAGTGAAAGGACGTAATCGTAACATTGCATTTGGACTATATTGATACAATTATTATGTATGTAGTTTCAATTTGTCAAGAGTTAAGATTAACTGATTTCAAAGTCATTAGGAAAGTGAATCAGTCATGGTTATTTAAATGAATTGACATGAATGTTTTATAATAGTGCTATTTAAACTTGCCTACTGTGTTTTGTCTTACATACCTACTTGAATTTTTACATGAGCACAAGTCTTGATTTTTTTTTGTTAGACATATATTTAGTCTGCCTTTGTGTTGCTTTGGTATAGCGGTATTAGCTTTACACATATTTATATTTATATCTTCTGAATCCTGCAAAATATCAGTTACTTGTCCTGACCAAAGTTCTAGTTGTTCTAGACCAAAGAAAGAACAAATAGATTTGGTATGTTCTACCTGGTAATTTAAATACTATACATACAAAAATATCCTCCATAGTGGACATTAGGCAGGAATCGGTAGCAATTTTTAAAGTGATATTAAATGCAACAATAAGGGTATAAAACCTGTCCATTTTTAACTAATGGTTATGTAGCATAATAAGAACAATATAGTAATTTTACTTTGTCTGTGATGGCAAAATATAATTTGAATAAGGGCCTATTTCACAATTGACGAGATTATCAGACATTTATCTGCCATTTAAAGTTCGCTCTCCTTGTCTATTATTAAGTGTCAGAAAGAGAAGGGCCAAATTAATCTGTCAAATATGCTTTACTTGTCGATTGTGAAACAGGTTGTTAGTAATACTTATCTTTGGGGTGGATTTATATGATTTGAGAAGTTGTGTACTCAAATGAGAATTGGTCTCTTATTTATCTGCACAGTAGGAGCAAATTACCCTATTTAATCAAATCTACCAATTTTTTTAACAAGATTTAAAATTGGTTTTACATTGCTGTATTTTGATGGTAAAAAATTCAAAATTTACAATGATTTTTCAATTGTTCCTGTTGGGTTGGCGAGCATAACACAGTGTTCATACTTGTACTTTAAGGCACTGTAATCAGACATCAATTGTAATTTATACCACCCATATTGTTTTATAAACTTCCATTTTGATTCAATAACATAAGCTCAGTGGTTCAAACATTTCATCTCATTGTTTGTTGAAACAAGTGGGCTGGTGTAAATGCACTGTTCACTTGTGGCCCGACACCTGGTAAAAGCTGCAATTCTTACAGACCTTGCAGTATGGATCACACCATGCACCAACCCGTGCTAGACCATGGCATGGATCACTCGGCACACCACAACCATATGAGAGGAAATGGGAATTATGAAGACTTGAATGTGAGTTGTAAATCTTCCATTTCTGCAACAATGTTTATTTAGGAAAAATAGATTTATCATAGTTTTTTATCTGAATAATAATATTGAGCTGGTATTGTATACACCCAGTAAATTATTCATTTCTATCTTTATATCGCACAATGAAAAGAGTTTGTAACATATTAAGGGGTGTAAAATGGTTTGTCTAGGAAAAATATTAGGGTGGCCTCCAAGTCAAAAGAAGGATTAAAGAATAACATAAATGCAGTGTGGAATTCAATATCCCCTGCGGAATGTACAGCGTTGATTGACACAATGCCACTAAGAATTCAAGCTCTCATCATGAAGAAAGGAATTATTCTGCCAAAATAAAATACATTATTTATTGATGTTTAGAGTTTTTTTTACTAACTTACTTCGTTATTAACTGAAATCAAGATTTAAATTTTGAAAATCTATTCATTTTGATGTTTAGTACGTACTGGACGAAATCTGCATTTGGGCTCGTGTATGTATACAGGGTGACAGGAAATTCGCCGTATTCCTTGAAAGGGGTTATTCTACAGCTCATTTGTAATGATTTAAGTCCAGTTAACCAGGGGTCAAAACTCATTGGTTTTCGAGTTATTCACGTTTTTAGTTTTTTTTTTTAAATACCCTCTTTTCGACCTAAAACTAGTAATTTTGTAAAAACTTCGTCATTTAGAAATAAAAAAAAGTATTTTTCGAATAGCCAATGAACCATTGATTACGGAAAATAAAAAAAAATGACAAAAAAATGCAAAGTTTTGCAAATAAAAGGATTTGAAGTTAGAAGTTCTAGCAATTATTTTCCAAATTTTGTAACATTTTAAAGCATAGCTAAAAAAAAAAGTATGACACTTCGCGTACAAATTACAGGAATTATTTGCTTAATTCATAAGCTTTCTAAAAAAGTACAATTTATGACATTTTAATACAAAAAAAATACAATTAATAATAATAATAGCAGAACAGCTAGAAGACTTTACTTAGCGTACTTGACTCTAATAGGTTTGTTTGTGTCGTTTTAGATTCTCCTCCGAGGGCTTACTTTGTCTTCTGTTTCTTATTTTAACTTATCTTCTTGATGTAGAAGGCACAGCAGATTGCCTTTGGTGACACAAACAAAGGGTCATTAGTTTAATTAATTTAATTTGTTTGTGTCTCGAATTCGTGGGGTTTTTTGCCTTCAGTTTCTGTCTTAAGTCTTAAGTGATACTTTGATAAGTGATTAAGCAAGGTTAGGATAAAATGAGGAAAAAAACAGTTTCACTATCAAATAAACTTTAATCTTAAAAACTAAAATCAATTACATCACAAATTTTGCTCGAACTGTTTGCCCTGGTTTCGAATGCAAGCAGGAAGACTTTTTCGTACTTCGGTGATTGTTACTCGTCTCGAAAGCCTATCTTTCATTGTCTGTGCCGCCTCTACAATTTTTTGTCTTAACTCTTCTACGTTACGTATCGGTTTATCGTAGACCAACGCCTTCATGTGACCCCAGATGTAGAAGTCACATGGAGTTAAATCCGGGCTTCTGGCTGGCCAAGGGGTTGGGCTGCCTCGACCAATCCATCTTCTTGGGTAGTTCTGATCCATCCACTGTCGTACGCCCCGGTAATAGTGAGCGGGGCAGCCATCGTGTTGGTAAATCATGTTCCTTCTTGTCGCAAGCGGCACATCTTCAAGTAGCGTCGGTAGCTCATCCCTCAAAAAAATTTCATATGCGATGCCGGTCAATCGTGCTGGCAGAAAGAAAGGTCCGATCAAATTGTCGTGCACGATTCCCATCCACACGTTCAAAGAAAATCTTTGCTGGTGAGCTCCTTCTCTTGATTTTTTTGGGTTTTGACCTTTGGGAGCCCAATAGTGCAGATTGTGGTAGTTTTATCCAGTTACGGTCGAAATTGGATTCATCTGTCCACAAAATTCTCTTCAGGTACTCGGGATTTTCGATATCTGCATTAATTAAGAATCTGCAAAAATCTATCCTTCTCGCTGGGTCTCCCTCTTCAATAGCGTGTACTGGAGTGTAATGATACGGGTACTGCCGAGCTGAGTGCAGTGTAAACCACACCTTCCAGTGCGACATACCGAGCTGGTTAGCCACATTTCTCGTCGAAGTAGTGCCGTCTGCCTGGAAACACTGAAGGATTTCTTCTTTCTTCAGCAGGATCATTTCGAGGTCTTCCAGCGTCAGCTTGGCGGCGTTGAACTGATCCTCTTTCCCGAATAAGACGGTACGATGAACCAAACACACTTACGTGAGGTAAACGGCGGTTAGGGTAACGACGTTGGTATTCTCTTCTAGCTGCAGCGGCGTCTCCATCGCAGAGTCCGTAACAATAAACGATATCTGCGTATTCTTCGAATTGGTAAGCAGCCATTTGAGAAAGAAGCTTAATTATCAATATCGTCCGAATTGAAAAGAAAGTTGAAACTAACTGATTACGTAGGTCACTCAAAAACTTTGAGGTGCTCGAAATTTGAAAATGGAACGCACTTTGTTTTTAAAAAGCATCATTATTTAAAAATAGAACGTCGTAAGACATTAGCTGAATTTAAAAAAGAAAACGATTTGAGATGCTCTAAATTTAAAAATGGAACGCACCTTAGGTTTTTAAAAAGAAAATTTATTTAAAAATAGGACACTAAGCCCATAGCTGAATTTTAAAAAAAGAACTGTTCTAAATTCATTTTACTACAACGCTTCCCGTGTTTTTTGGTTGAAACGATGGAGCTTATAACCGCAAACATTTCTGCTATTATTGTTAATTGTAAATTTTTAAGTAAAATTAATATTAAAATGTCATAAATTGTACCTTTTTAGAAAGCTTTTAAATTAAGCAAATTATTCCTGTAATTTGTACGCGAAGTGTCATACTTTTTTTTTTACTTTAAAATGTTACAAGATTTGGAAAATAATTACTTGAACTTCTAACTTCAAATCCTTTTATTTGCAAAACTTTGCATTTTTTTGTAATTTTTTTTTATTTTTCGTAATCAGTGGTTCATTGGCTATTCGAAAAATACTTTTTTTTATTTCTAAATGACGAAGTTTTTACAAAATTACTAGTTTTAGGTCGAAAAGAGGGTATTTAAAAAAAAAACTAAAAACGTGAATAACTCTAAAACCAATGAGTTTTGACCCCTGGTTAACTGGACTTAAATCATTACAAATGAGCTGTAGAATAACCCCTTTCAAGGAATACGGCGAATTTCCTGTCACCCTGTATACAGGGCGTCCCAGAAACCGACGTCAACCCGCCTAGGGCTGATAGAGCAGCTCATAAGCTATCGATTTAACCCCCATGTATGTTCAGCAATTGTTATTAGTTTTCGAGATATTGATCATTTTAATCGGATTTTTTGTAATTTTTCCTTATGTCCGTGATACAAGAAACCCCTAAATTCATGTATTTACACTTTTTTTTCCAGTGTTTTCTTGCATGATTAGAATCACTGTGAAATAATGAAGTTTTTAAAGCTATATGCCATTTTTTTTTTCATTACAACTTTTTGAGTAAAAACACAAAGTTTGTTTTTCCATACTTGGTGAAAAACAAACGCGCGGTTGCCTTAGTATGGAGAAAGTAACTCTGTGTGATTACTCAAAAAGTTGTAATGAAAAAAAAATGGCATGTAGCTTTAAAAACTTCCTTATTTTACAGTGATTCTAATCATGCAAGAAAACACTGAAAAAAAAAGTATAAATACATGTATTTAGGGTTTTCTCGTATCACGGACATAAGGAAAAAGCGGCCGAGTGCGAGTCGGACTCGCGCATGTAGGGTTCCGTACCACTATACATCTAAATAAATGTATTTCTTTATTCTTTATTATATTTGAGTTGATTGAATGAAAGGTAAAATGCGGTTTACGATTTATAACGTATTAAAAAAAAACTAATTATTAGATCTCGTTCAAACCAATTTTCGGTGGAATTTTGCATGGTAATGTACATCATATATTATTTTTACATTTATCATTCCCTTATTTTAGAAGTTACGGGGGGGGGACACACATTTTTCCACTTTGGAAGCGTCTCTCGCGCAAATTATTCAGTTTAGATTTTTTTTTTATTAGAAACCTTACATCATTTTTGAAGACCTATCCATAGATAACCCACACGTATGGGTTTGATCAAAAAAAATATTGAGTCAGTTCTAAGTATGGGGAACCCCAAAAAATTTTTGTTTTTTTTCTATTTTTGTATGAAAATCTTAAAGCGGTTCACCGAATACATCTACTTACAAAGTTTCCACAGACAAGCTCTTATAGTTACGGAAAAAAGTGGCTGTGACATACGGACGGACAGACGGACGGACGGACGGACGGACGGACAGACATGACGAATCCATAAGGGTTCCGATTTTTGCCATTCGGCTACGGAACCCTAAAAATGACAAAAAATCCGATTAAAATGATTAATATCTCGGAAACTAATAACAATTGCTGAACATACATGGGGGTTAAATCGATAGCTTATGAGCTGCTCTATCAGCCCTAGGCGGGTTGACGTTGGTTTCTGGGACACCCTGTATATTACAGGAAATATTGTGTTGTTCCTTTGTATGTATGTGCGGTTATTTTTGGTACTACCAAACAACTTTCAAAAATCTTATACTAATAGGAAGCTACACTATTTCTGAATAATGCAGGCTATATTTTATTTTGTTCAAACAAGGACGAGTTGCTGATAGGCGTTTATTAAGTTACAGCTACAGGCTACGAATTGCCTGCGCTCGCACATGTACTAACCAGTTTGGCAGTTTGCACAGTTAAGGTGGCGGTTCGCGCCGCGACAGAGACAGGAGACCGCGACCGTCACTTGACATTAAGGTCCGACCGAGACTGCTTTTTTAATCTCGGCCGAGACCGAGACCGAGACCGAGAATAAAATAAATTCTCGGCCGAGACCGAGACCGAGACACGGAAAAATTGGTATTTTTCTTTATTTGCGTTTTTTTAACAAAAAAAAAAACCGCGTTAATAATGAAACAAAAAAGGTTTTATTATGGTTTTAACAAACTTAATAATCAAAATTGAAAAGCACAATATTGTACGAAAAAAAAAAATATTTTTTGGCATTGTACCCTGTCAAATTATGCCGTCTTTCGTCGTACAATTGTCCAGCTCGACTGAACAGCTGTTCACTGGCAACACTTGTTGGTGGTGCTGACAAGAATTTGTTTGCTGCAGGGCGTAATATTTTATATGGCGATGAATGCCAATATTCAAAAATATTAGCATTGCGCTGTAGCCTTGGTTCTCGAAGAAAGCTGTCCAGTGCCAATTCCTGTAGTGCCTTTGTGTCACTGCTTATATTCATAGGCTCGTCCTCAGAATCTATCGAATCATGAACTGCCCACAAAGAGTCATTGCCTTGAGAGCTCATCATTAAATTTGTTGAAGTAGCTCCCTGCATCTCTGTGTTCTCTGTCTCCTGAGATTCCAAATTTAAATTTGCATTAAGCAATTCAAATATTTTAATTTTGGCTGTTTTTATTTCATTTTCGGTCAAATATTTGGTTTTAAATCCTGGATCTATGAGTGTTGCTGTAATTAAAGGCCAACAACTTTTCAAGAATGCGAATCGCAGATTTAAAAACAATAAGTAAATTTTACTTACCTAACTTGCCTTCTTCTTTAAATATTAACGCATCAACAAATACAACAACCAACATCAACATAAAATAATGAATTAAACTACAGCTTTGCACAGTATAAAGTCTCGTAAATCTAATTATTTTCTTAACTTGTTACGACAACAATGCGTTTTCGAAAATAAATAGTGAACGAGTTGTCACTTGTTTGAGTGTATCGGTCGGTAAAGTCACTTCGCTCGACACGAGCCCGGGCGGGGCGACCAATCAAAATCGAAATGAAAGATCGCGCCACCGCGGTAAACCGCGCGCTAAAATTTAAATCGATTGCCGCGGCCGAGAATCTCGGCCGTTTTGGGCCGAGACCGAGACCGAGATCTCGGCACGATTTTTGGCCGAGATTTGCCGAGACCGAGACCGAGACCGAGATCTCGGTCGGACCTTACTTGACATTAGGCAAAGTATAAGCGACAGTTCGCGAGCGAGACGGAGACAGGAGACTGCGAGACGGTCGCTGCCCCGGACCAGTAGTGTCTCGTGTCGCGCTAGCATGCGCCAATTGTCGTATTAAAACTGTGGCAACAAATGTAGCTTTAAAATAGTGGTGCTTTAAAAGCTCCTCTTGCAACGTTGTACAAGCGGCAAATGTAAAATATAAAATTATGTGACAGATGTCATATAAAAATGTAATGAAAGTACCTAAGGCTAGAACCCAAAAATATAAATATGCAAAGTTGCACAAAATAAGAAAAGAAGTCTATCGGGCGCCAGGGTCCTATGCCAGGCAAAAGAGTACACGGATAGCAAAAAAAGATAAATGGTAGAGTACTGGAAATTTCAATCTCAAGGGGGGCGTGGTTATAGTCAATGGTTAAATAATAGGGTATTTGCCTAGTTTGTGAAAAGTACTTATACTTAATTAGTGATCCATTTTATGATAGTAAAAAAAAACTCGCACGGATATTAACCCGATAACAATAATAAAACAATAAATAAATAATTGCCTTAACTCTTTACAGCCAAAACGACATCTTTCTGTATGATCTGTGTTATGAATAAGATATATAATAAAATAACGACTTTATTAAATTAAATAAAAACTATAATCATAATCCTCGTCATTAAAACTAGCTATATGCAAAGCATCTTTGTTTATTATAACCACTGGCAAGTACCCTATTAACACAATATTGTTTACAGGCTATTTAATTAACAAATCATGTTCAGGTGGTTACACAGAAGTTAATAACCTACATACTTAGGTGGTATCCTAGCTAGAGCTTAGGTCTATAGGTTACATAGAATCTAGATCTTAGGTTTTAAGTTAGAATATGGCTTGGTCGTTCACCTGGTCATGTTTATATAGAAAAGAAAAGAAAACTTAAAATTTAACGAAGAAAGAATTACACTTTGTCCACCAACTGTCACTGTCAACTGCAACGCCTGCACCAGAGTCTCCAGGTAGAACGGGGTCGTTGCAAACCAACCACGTCCGGTCGCAGAACTCTTGCTTCACAGATCCGGTACCGTTGAAGAAGCAGCAGCGTTGAGGGGAAAATTAAAGAGACTTGGATCTGAAGGATCCTGACAAAGTATTAAATGGAATAATGTCGGAAGAGGGGGAAATAGTGAGACAAAAGTCACAGAAAATGAAGGGAAAGAAAATGCACATGGGCATGAAATCATACTTCCCTAGGAACAAGCGGTTTTAGCCTGCAAAGGCTTGAAAAAGCTCACACGGAGGTTTTATATAAGCGGGGTTGCACAAAGGCAGTCATAATTCCCTAATAGTAAGAGGCCAAAGCCCAAATACTTAGTAAGTATAAAAGGTGCTTACATGGGAGTTAACAAAAGAGAAGCTAAGTTCGGCATAAAATGCACAAAATAGGGGTCCATATATAATGGGTTAAAGGGACATGGTTCCATATAGAATGGTCCACAAAGTTTAAATGAGTAGACTTAATAGTCTAAAAAGAAAATGTCAAGTTAACATTGTGAGTTGAAATAGAAAGTTAAAATGACGGGAAAAAAGTTATTTAAATGGTATTTAAATTAAATGCCAAAATATATTAAATGGTAGATAAAATAAATGGCATCTAAAATGAATTAAAGAGGAGATAAAATGGTATATAAAATAGTAGGTAAAATGCTAGATTAAATGAATCTAACATAAATAGTTAAATGGTAGATTAAATGGTAGGTAAAATGGGTGCGATAGCGCTGAAAAAGAAAAGAACCGAATCAACAAAAACACGTGCTTGTTAGCAACAAGTTGCCTGCTTATGCAGCATGGCGGCGAGAAGACGTCTCACAAGAAAATGTGAAAATACGTACCACCCATTTATAAAAAAGAGACCGGATTCCATCGCCGGTTATCCGCTGGTACTTCGTTTTAATTGCTCACAGTAGCATCCCGACTGAAATAAAACAGTACGTGAAATAACGAGGCACGAGGCTGGAGAAAATAGAAAGAAATAACCATTGAAATAAAAGTATATTTACCGATGGTTCTCCCAAGATTTCGTTATATAACGATGCGGTACTACATCACCGCCATAAAACAGCAACTCCCGAATAAAAGTCCAATAAGATTGACGGGATTCTCTTAGCTTCTGATTAGAACATGGTCAGAACGCCCGTTCGTCACGGTGGCGTTCCAGAGAAAATAAACGCAACACCGGTCTGACAGATCAGCTCAAGGGATTGCCAGCCCAAGTTGAAAAACTATTCGAGGATGTCAAAAACACGACGTCATAAACGCAAACGTCAATGCAAATGTCATTGCATACGTAGTAAGATCAAGCGCTCTAAGACGCCATAGATGAGTTTAGGAACAATAAATAAACAAAACGCAATACATGTCGCGCGAGTTTAAATAATCGCGTGACAGTGTTTAGTGTTTAAAAATGAATACTTTTTCTGACGAAGACTGAAAGCGATTTCAACCGAGACAGTTGTCGCTGTCTCCAGTCTCTGTCTCCTGTCTTCGGTCTCTGTCGCAGCGCGGACTGCCACCTTTAAGCGTGTGCGTTAGGATGGCAACACGGCCGCACGGTAGCGTAGCTAGCACCGCACATACTAATAGAAAAGTGCGGCATGTGCAATCTATTGACCAGTTCAGACAGTATGGGCACCCATTTAAGCCAGGCCCAATATTTTAACTCCTACCAAACTAGTTTTACAGTTTATAAACCCCGTCTTTACTTGTACCTTGCAGCCAGGTCAACTGTTTCGTTATCCGTTTTTTATTCCATTTTAACGGCGCATGCAAGAATCAAATAACAAATTTAGCATTTTGTTGCATTTAGTCGCAAATTTATAGTTATAATGTTACGTTTAAGCACATAGTCTCTAAGTTAAGTGTCTGTGATACATGGACTATGGATGTATGGACATCTGAAAAAAATACGTTTAGTTTTAGAAAAAACAGAACTATTACTATGTATTTGTTAATCTGTTCTTTGTTATGCATGTCACGAATAAATGATTTTCTTTCTTTCTTTTTTCTTATCTAAGTTTTTTTCCATCATGGAGTTAGATTGTATGTAATAATTATATATTTGGTGATTTATATGACTTGTATTTTTCAGACAATTATTAACTCCAGTGAAGGCATTGGTAGTTTGTATAGTTCAGACATGAAGGATGACGGTATTCATCATAAAAATGTGCACCATGACCACAATCATATGAATCACATGATGTCCATGACAGTGAGTGTACTACTCTTACTATTCTATACCTATAGTATACTATTCTTTATTTTCTCTAATTTATAAAAATCAATTGCCGTTCGTTAGTCTCGCCACAACTCGAGAATGGCTCGGTCGATTTGAATAGAAAAAAAGAAGTCAAGTGCGAGTCTGACTCGGTTGGTTGGTAGGTTGGAAAACGACAAAGAAAATAATCATTTTGTTATGAACTTTATATTCAATACATTACAGATTTTTTCACCTTTTTGATAATTTATCCAAAAATTTATATTTTTACTTACAACTTAATTTTATTTATCGCGTAAAAAATATTGGGGCTCTTGGCCTCATAGTAAGTCCTTTAAATCCGGATTTTTTCTGATTTTTTGGTCCGTAATCTTCGGAGATAGGCGGAGAAACGGTAATTCTTTGTACATGTTTGGCTATAAATCGAAAAATATGTTACGTAAAATTATATTAAAAATATCACCCCATTAAGACCTTATTGTTTTGCCCGCAGGCAAGCAATTTATAAAACTATGTCAAATAGCTTCTATAGTTTCAGAGAAAAACTGCAGTGACATACAGACAAACATACAGACGCCGAAGTCGCACCATAATGGTTCCTTTTTATTATTTTGGTACGGAACTCTGGTACGAGTAGGTAGTTTATTACATTTATATTTACAGTATAAAGAGATACTAAAAACCGGTCAAGTGTGAGTTGCGGTCCCACTAATGGGTATAAACTTTTAAATACAGGCGTCATCGAAGACGTGATGAGAAACCAGTTTTTCAGACTCGGTAATTGATGGCCATTTCCAAGCAATATTAGTTACAAGAAACAATAGCTATTCATTAAACATATTCACAAAATATATATTTCCTTTTAATCTGAGACTTTGAATTTGAACATAATTATTTTTGAGTAAAAAAAGTATTTATTCTATGAAACACATACTTACGAAATTACAAAACATAATAATAAATATAATTACTAACTATTAATAAAATACCCCTATTCAGCAGTTCTTTTTTTTTGGTAATTTTCCCCTTAGTAAATTTACCATTGAAGTAAATAATTAAAATCATACCCATGGAACCTATTCAGACTACCTCGTGTGTTCATAAGCTTTAAGGCGAAATAAATGTTACATAAAATTAAAAAAAAAAAACTTTTCTACGGCTGTAAGCCTTACTTTGAGATCGTATTTCAATATCCTGTTGAACTGTAAACCCCGAAATGTTAGTTTGCAGAGCGAGTTTTTTCTGGGTGCGACATGGATTTCGGCGAAGTCGCTCTCTGATTATTTGATGTTCGCAGCCGTCCTTAAAGGCGGGCGACCACTCCTATGGCGATTTTTCAAATAATCTTTCATTGTACCATTTAATGGTGTAATATACGAAACCCATTGGTTTGTTCCTTGATGTAGTGAAATGACAGTTGCACGCAATTCTTTCGTTTCCTCCATCACAAGAAAAACAAAAGAAATGCATTTTAAGAACATACAAATTTTAATATCACACTAACATTCCAAATTCAAAATTGAAAAATAGTACATTGTTGCCTAGGCGCGGAAAGTAAGGGTTTTACTGACGAGGTGGTTAGCTGGCCGAGCAATAGCGAGGCCTGCTAAAATACGAGTCAGGAAATCCTCGTTTCCGCCGCGGCATACATAATGCTTTTCTCAAACAATGCGAGGAAATTATACAAATAAATAATTATATGTATTTTTAAAAACCTATGACAAATTCGGAGAGAATGTTTGTTTGAAATTCAAGTATTAGTTAAGATAGTTTCACGCACAAGGCACCGCCGTCGGCCCACACTGCAGCACCTACAAGTTGGGTGTACGGGATTTTTTTCACTTCCTTTCGATTTTATATGCAATAGAGTGCACTTTTAATAAACAATATGGACATGGACGGAAAGTGTTTTCATACGTTTTCCTACTCCTGTACTTTTATCTGTCATTTATATAGTCACGAACACTAATATAAGAACATACATAATATGTCCGCAGAATAATCCAGAGAAAAGTCTATCTTGTCTATGCCCCAAAACAGCACTTGTGCGTTTTTGAGATAAAACGATACGGCCAGCTGCCAAAGCTTAGCGTTGCACAATCGATTTAATCATATTTTAACGATTGTGAAATAGGGACTATAAATCACCTAATGTTTTGAGAAATGATTTCAGTTACCTGATTGTTCGATTTTAAAATAGCTGTATTCTGGTTGGTTGATACGAAATACAAAGTTTTTTTAAAAGATTTAAATTAGTTAAAGAGAAACGCGTACCTAAAAGAACCTATCGTTCCGTTTCACAGTCGATGTGTATTGTGATTGGTGGATTTAATTTGGTGAAGTATTCTGATTGGTCAAATTAAAATGTTTTGGAATTGTAAATAATTCTATTTTCCATTCCGTCAATTTAAAAACAAAGTAAACCATAGACACATATTTTGTTTCCCGCTCGTTTGTTGTTCTTTACTTCGTTCGTTCGTTTGTAAGTTTTTTCGCTTAGTTTTGCATTTCATTTGAAACCTAGTCGTAGAAAAAGTATTGTATGCAACGGTGTATAACTAAGTCAAAAAACACTCGTGGCGCTTACCTTTACGATGTTCGCCTTCGGCTCACATCGTAACGCACGCCACTCATATTTTTTGACCTCTCTTATACAACTATTGCATAAACTACTATTATTTTACTCCTAGGAGTTAAATGAGGCACTTTCCATCCTTGTGTTTCAATCGGAAAACCGTTCTTTCCGAGCATGTTTGAGAAAAATAATAAAAGAGGTGCCAGTATTATTTTCTTTATTTTGTCAGAAGGTGACGGATGCCCCACACTGGGCACGTATTTGAATCTCGATAATTAAAATATCGACAGTTAAAACATCGATGGTCAAAATATCGAAAATCAGAATGTCAAATGATCTAAATATCTACTATCATTATATCGACGTCTAAAATTTCTAAAACTCAAATACCGAACGGCTAAAATATCGAAAGTTCAAAATATCCACAGTTGAATGATCGATATATGTTAATATCTAAACATAAAATATCAACCATCAAAAACCCAACGTTTAAAATAACGAAACTTAAAGAAGCGAACGATCTTAATATCTACTGTCATTATATCGACGGCTAATATTCCTACAGCTCAAAAGCCGAACGGTTAAAATAGTTGACGGTCAAATTGCGCGTGCACCAAATAGAAGGGTAGATGTGAAATAATTATGCGCTGCAGGCGTCGCGTAGACATAGTACATAGTTGAAAAAGCAATCATGTCGGGGTATAACATAGACGTATTCCGTAACCAAAAAGGTGGCTTGAAAGTACAATTAAATGGTTTTGCATATGCAAAAAATAGACAGAGCAATGAGAGAACGTACTGGGATTGTGAATACAAAAAAAACAGTTTAATAAATAATATTCCCTAAATCTTTTGTATCTTTTTTCCACGTTAAAAACCTTAATGTGACTTTTTAACATATTGTACACGAATATTATTTGTAAATGTTGCATTATACGTAATTTGTTCATGCAACGGCTCCGGCGCTGGTGCAGCCCCACCGCCTTCTCGAAACGAAACGCATACACCCACGCTCACCTGCGCAGCTTCGGCTCGACCAGCCTCAGCCGCTGCGGCTCGTCCGGGTGCTGCGCTTCGTTCCAGCAGGCGAGGGCTGCCCTCCCTCCGCGCCTCCGGGTTTGCAAAAACACTCTAGGGGTAGGGCAGACAAGACCACGTCGGAGTCTTTCTAGTGTTTTTGGTGGGTGTTTTTACAGAAACCGAAATCATTTCAGGATTTTTTAAAAGGCCGTTGTATAGAACGGGTCCATATTGGCTCTTATAAAATTGGTCTTTCGAATTTTTATTCAAATACCGATTTGTGACTATACTCATCATTAATTAGGTTAGGTTAGGTTAGTTTTATAACAATCCTGAAAAATGTACCGTTTCAATAAAAAATACCATTAGGTTTTATGAACTTTTAGGGCTTATGATACATTAGGCTTATTAATTTTAGGCGCTTTGATACGTACGTACCCTAATTTAAAACCATTCGATATACTTTCGATATTTTAACATCCGACTTAATAATATTTCGATATTTCACTGGTAGATATTCAGATTTTCGACATTTCAGTATTCGACTATTGTACCATTCGGTAATATAGACTTTCGATATTTAGAATTTCGACCTTAGAATCGTTCGACATTTTAAATTCGATATTTTATTGGTCGGTATTCAGATTATCGAAATTTAGACATTCGATAAATGCACCATTCTATAATGTATACTTTCGACATTTTGATTTTCGACCTTATGATCGTTCGATATTCTGATTTTCGATATTTTGACCATCGATGTTTTAGCTTTCGATATTTCAATTATCGAGATTCAAATACGTGCCCCCCACACTTTGTAACGCGATATAAAACAGCCATAGTAGGCTGCTACTCGTATGGTTGCGTTTATCGATTAATAAAATATGGATAAAGTATCCGTCACTCTCGTACTTATATCCGTTTCAGAAAGTGACGGGTGTTTTATCCCCTTTTTGTCACGTGATAATCGCAGCCATATTGGACCCCTTGCGGGGCCTATTATGGTTGTTTATCGATGTGGATAAAACATCTAACACTCTCTGGCCAGAATATAAGTGCGGGAGTGACGGATGCTTTATCTAGCGCGATAAAGGTGACCACAATACGGGCCCTGGAACGATATGATATTGTATCTTTGTATCAACGGACCTACAGCTCGCTGGCAGCAGAGGAGCTGTTTCACTAAAATAGTATTTTTCGTAATCGTGTTATAATAGAGAGCTTTTTAGTCGAGTACCGTGTTTAGGCCACGAAGCTTGCCGAGTGGCCTAAGTAAGGTACGAGATTAAAAAGCTTAATTATGACACTATTGTGAACAATACTTTTTGTACGAGTTCATTAAAATTAATAATGTAAGTCATTAATACGAGTATATAAGAAAACTAAAAGTAGATTTTTGACAGATGATGCGACGCTGCTACGTTCCGAAACGACACAGATTGGCAATTTTGTATCGGATCGAGGCTCCTTAAACAAGGACACATATATGGAAATCCGAAGTTCTATTTTCAAATTTTTTTCGGTTGTCTAGAGCGTATCGAAATAGTTATTTCGGTTGTCTAGAGCGTATCGAAATAGTTATTTCGGTTGTCTAGAGCGTATCGAAATAGTTATTTCGGTTGTTTCGGAAGTAACATCTAGACTATTCAACGATGAAAAGAGTGACGTTACAGTATTCTCTATGAAATCGTAATACACACATTTTAATCGACGAGTACAAAAATACTCTTATGTTTTTCTTTGCATCTCTCTGTCAAGTACGGTCACCACACTTTTTATAATAAATTACATAATTTTGGTCATTGCGTGATTATTTCTGAATACTACATCTAAACACCTACATACCTATATTACTTGGATCCCACTTTAATGCTTGATTATTTTGATTAAGTCATATCAATAATACCTACTGTGCAGCGGTTTGGAATCCTCGCACAGTGTTCCCTTGGACCTCATTTTGAGACAGGGTTATATTATTAGATGATTGAATAGAGGAATATGTCACAAATGCAACAGTGAAACTCTCGCGTGGCTCACTATCATAGTTTTGGAGAAATTGCAATTTAAAGAAAAAGTCCCGGAATTTTAAGAAAATCTATATATATATATATTACGGAAAGTACGCATATGAATATTAATTTTGCACTGTGATATAAGAGGTCTAGTACGAGTATACGGCTAAATAATACACTTATCGCGACTTGGCTAGGGCTTGTCAGTTTTAAGATAATCGCGGAAATAGTAAAATCTTCTTTATGTTTTAAAAAAGAATATCTTTAGTAGTCTAATTTTTTTTTGGTTTTGTAACATAGCCACAGTTATGGACTACTTACACACAAAAAACGGAATTCAAAAATCGCGGACTTTCGGAGATATCATTTCTTTAAGACTTCCCGATTTCCGGGATTTTCAATATTTTTTGGCGACATTCAAAAGTACCGCATAAACAGCTGGCATGTGTTATTATTTTGTATACATTTAGAAATTATGAAGTAGTTACGTATTTTTTATGTCATGTCATATTATGTATTTCTAACTTCATTTTCTTTGATCAAAGTAATTTTCACTTGTGGTCCTCCTAGCGCTAGTTGCATCCTAGAATGCCTGTGATCCTCAATAATACCCTAATTCCAAGACAATTGACTCTAAAATTCGTTCATTATCACACGATACCCTTGTAATGTAGACAACATGATCTACTGGTTCTTCCAATAATAAGGAATGTTGCGCGTTGGGCTAAACTAGCGTTGCGACACTAGCGGTGCCACACGACCGTTTCGTGAACTAGACATTATGTTGTAGGTAAACCTCCTTTCGTTTAATGAGTTTCAGTGATATTATTTAGAAAAAGGCATGACAGCTAAGTTTGTTATACGTCTCGTATGGAAAATAATAATGAATAAAGAAGTATTATCGATACCACGATAATGGAAAAGCCTTATACATTAACGCGGTTAGATGCTTATACGCTTTTGTTGAAGGAAAGTAAAAAAATAAAAGGCCGCTTAGGAAAACCGTTTGACCTAAGCAAATCCGAAAGAAGCTGCGTAATAAAATCAAGTCTTGCAGGTATTTTACACTCTCCACTTTCTCCAGTCCAAGAAAAAAACCTGGCGACTGCTATAGGCCTTTTTATTACCAAAGTTGAGAAAAAACGCAATGATTGTAAAAAGAACATGAATTATTTTCTTAAAAAGAATAAAGACTGGCTAAGTAAACAGCTTATTAATGACATTCCTTGTGATTTAATTTTCAATCCTGACATGCCTGCTCAAGTTGTGAACATGGAGCCTACCCCTGTGGATGTGGCACCTGAAGTTATAGACATACCACCTGAAATTGTGGACGTGCTACCTCTTGCAAGTACGAGTAGTGATACGGAATTCTCAAAGCTTAGTAGACGAACGCAAGTTAGAGAACGCAAAAAGCTAGAAACTTTATTACAAGATGAACCACCAGCAAAATTAATTAAGACCTTTACTAAAGTTGTGAGTTCCCGAGACAATGAAAAATTAAGTAATAAAAGTGCCCGTGACTTAGAGGTTGTTATAAATAAATGTTTGGAGGCTCCAACTAGTTCGACTGAGGTGTTGGCAAAAATAAATCATCAAACCAACCCGTATACTGCAGAAGAAGCCCTTGGAATAATAATTGACCGAAAATACAGTGTCGCGACATATAAATGTTTACAACAAGATCTAGCTAACAGGGGCTTTTGTGCTTTCCCACCTTACAAACAAGTAGCAAAAGCAAAACAGGACTGTTATCCAGAGGATGGAGTGGAATCAAGCGAAGTGGAGGCTTCTGTTTCCTTACAGGGACTTCTCGCACATACTTTCAAAAGAATTATTCACAACTGTGATGATGTAATTAATACATATTGCGAACAAGAGCATTTAGATGAACTTTCATGCACATTCGAAGGGTCTTGGGGATTTGATGGCAGTACAGGTCAATCTCTTTATAAACAAACATCTCCCCAAGATCTTTTGTTTGACGAAAATTCAATATTTGCCACAACCTTTGTGCCCTTACAAATCATGGAAATATGTAGCAAAAAAATTATATGGGTAAACCAAGCGCCCCAATCATTTCGGTCCTGCAGGCCTCTACATATCCAATATCGAAAAGAATCGAAAGACCTCATTCTCGCGGAAAAAGAATACGTAGAGCAACAAATGCTACATTTAACACCGGTCGCGGCAGTTACATCGAAAGGTTTTATAGTGAAATCTATATGTAACCTTACCTTAAGCATCATTGATGGCAAGGTGTACAATATTATTCACAACACATTTTCGCAACTAAGATGTCCTATTTGTAAGTTAACTGCAACTAACTATAATAATTTAGATTTGGCGTTTTCCATACCAATAGGAGACGAAGAAACATTAAAAAATGGTATGAGTCCTCTTCATGCCTATATAAGGTTTTTAGAATTTTTACTCCATTTGGGGTATAAAAATGATCCCCACGTAAGACAGTGGCGAGTGTTCAAATCGTCTGTTGCTGGAAAGATAGTAGAAGGCCGGAAAAGAAGAATACAGACAGAAATAAAAGATGGCTTGGGTTTACTAGTTGATGTCGTGCGACCCAATTCGGGAACGACTAATGACGGAAATACCGCCCGGAGGGTCTTCGCTACTGATGAAAGTCGCAGAATATTTTCTGAAATACTAGGAGTTAGTAAATGGCTTGTCGACGACATGCACATCATTCTTGTTGCTATAAACTGTGGGCTGCCGCTCGATTCCAAAAAATTCGGTGATTTTTGCAAAAATGTGGCCAAAAAATATGTAGCCGCTTATAGCTGGCATCCGATGACCACAACTTTGCACAAAATTCTCGTGCATGGGCAAAAAATTATAGAAAGTGCCGCGTTGCCCATAGGAGCTCTTTCGGAACAAGCTGGAGAGTCCCGTAATAAGTTTTGGCGATATGACCGCGAACACCACAGCCGGAAAGATAGTCGAAAACATACTATACAAGACTTATTCCATAGAGCGTTAGAATCATCGGATCCGGTCGTATCATATACAAGGCTGAATAGACGACAAAAAAACATAAAACGCATACCTCTACCCCCTCCTGTCATTGAAATGTTGAAACCATATGAAAATAATTACGATGATGACGACGAAAATGACAACGGGAGCGTAAGGTGTACAGAAACCGATGAAAGTGAATTTGCATCTATTCTGACAAATGAAAATGATACATTTACAATAGAAAATTAAAATTAAAAGTAGTAGTAAATTTTTACCAAAATCCCGGAAACCGGGAAGTCTTAAACAAATGATATCTCCGAAAGTCCGCGATTTTTGAATTCCGTTTTTTGTGTGTAAGTAGTCCATAACTGTGGCTATGTTACAAAACCAAAAAAAAATTAGACTACTAAAGATATTCTTTTTTAAAACATAAAGAAAATTTTACTATTTCCGCGATTATCTTAAAACTGACAAGCCCTAGCCAAGTCGCGATAAGTGTATTATTTAGCCGTATACTAGACCTCTTATATCACAGTGCAAAATTAATATTCATATGCGTACTTTCCGTAATATATATATATATAGATTTTCTTAAAATTCCGGGACTTTTTCTTTAAATTGCAATTTCTCCAAAACTATGATAGTGAGCCACGCGAGAGTTTCACTGTTGCATTTGTGACATATTCCTCTATTCAATCATCTAATAATATTACCCTGTCTCAAAATGAGGTCCAAGGGAACACTGTGCCTCGGTGTGCAAGTCTGACTTGCACTTGACCGATTTTTTATTTATTTAATATCTGCGATTTTGTCCGCGTAGAATTAATAACATGAGAATAGTGCTTTTTTGGGATGAAGGGTAGCGTATGTTCAGGATATATTATTAATAGCTCGGACAAGTCAACGCAAAACAATCGCAACACGGTAATGTAACAAGATTAATAGAGTCGTATTTTCATTTTATTATGTTTTTCAATTATATTTATAACGGTAACCAAAAAAATCTCCATGTTTGTGAAGGTATTTCCATTAACATTTTTTTTTTAAATATTATCTTTCTTTAACTGTGTAATACGAATATCACACTATGCTTTACACAATATTTCACGGAAATTTTCATCATAAGAGAGCTCGGGTTAATTCTTAATCCACTTATTAACCGTTTCTAATTTCACCATATTTAAAATATTTAGAAATAACCATAAGTAAATAATTTTACTAATTTCAACTGTCACAATTTATTTCAGGAATGCCACTTTGACAAAATAATGATAGATGTGCAACAAAAAAAAAAAGTTTAATTACGATAATATCCGCTTTAGATAATAATTTTAGGTATTACGACTCTATTGAATCTTGTTCTATTTACATATCTGTTTTTGCTATGACCTGTCCGAGCTATGATTATTATGCTATCTTCATTCCAAACTTACATATTTTTTTCTAGCCATTTAAGCGTGAAAGAGTTAAAAACATACACGCACAAACTTACAAACTATTGCATTTATAATAATAAGTGTGATTAAACTGATTAATTACTTTAATATTTTTTATCTTTACCTGTTTTGTGTCTTTGCTACAACTGTATTCTGAAGTTGGCTGCGCTTCTTTTGATGTTATGCATGCATGCTCAGGTGATTCATTACACCAAAATGTTATTATAATTATCTAGCATAAGATCAAAACATTCATAACATAACATACTTCCGAAGTCTCGTCAGTGTCTTGCGTCGCCTTCGCAGGTTAGGTATTCTTTAATTTCAATTTCAATTACAGTAAGTTTAATTGTTAACTCAAATTCTGCGGGCCTAGTATGGCTGCGTCTATATCGCGTGTCAACTGTGGATAAAGCATCCGTCACTTTTTGAACCGTGTACTTATTTACCTGTCAGAAGGTGACGGATGCCTTATCCAAAATTTATCACGCGATAAACGCAGCCATATTAGGCCCCCTGTACACAAATTACAAATAGGAATAAACCAACTTTATGTCTGTTACATACAGGTTACCGAATGATTAATACTTATACCTACTTAATAAGTAACCTATGAATGTACCTATGACCCAACGTAACGTACTTAGCCACGACGGCTTTCCTTTTACTTCTTTGGAAATAATTCTTCTTTATATTCGGCCTGTTACTACTGAGTATCGCGATCATCTTCTACATATTGTTACGTACATATACGTGGGGGTAGGTAACTGATAGAAATCCACGAATACGCCGATAATCAAAAGAAGACTTTAATAAGGCACACACTTTAACCGTTACAAACAACTATCGCACAATAAACTTCGAAGACATGGCCGGTTCCTATATTCAAACCGCGGACAGATAGGCTTACTTCGGATTAAAATTTGACACATTTTGTATGGGCTAATGTCAGATTTCAACCCGAAGTAAGCCTTATCTATCCACGGTTTGATTATAGGAACCCGACATTAGATGATCGCTCGGGGTCACTCTTGTTCGCACTGTTCGCTTTCCAAGTAAAGACTGAATGTTTCGCAACTGGTGTCCGCCTTTTTATAGTCCTCGTGTCTGATCATTCCAGAATACCTTCCGGAACGATCGATGTACTTCGACCCCCCGAGGACGATCGAGATTCGAGACTATTCGTTGATGGAATGTTTTACACCTTGCTACCTTTTTTGTTATGTTTACAATCGCGATGTCCTTGACTCACGGGTCTGGAATGTTCCGCGTATTGCTGTCTCATTTCCAGTCGTGTTATCTCTTTCACTTTCAGCCTAGGGTTCACTAAGAAAGTCTTTCCCGAAAATCGACCCCCATCGTGAAAAAATAGGGGGAGTAGCGGGAAATTACTTCAACGCGTACGCGCGTGCCCTGATCCAAGCGACTGTACTATGGGGCCTCTAGATATTCTAATAGTTAATGGGTAAAGCCATATTACCTCTTATTTACTTGACTGACAGTAAAGGCGGCCGAGTTAAAATCAATACGATAACATGTAAAAAGCAATATGGTTTTACCCGATAGAATAGTCCCAGATCAACGAACTTAATTCAGTGACCGAAAAATATATTGCTTTCCTTTGCTTGACGCAATTTGGGATACACCTAAAAAAAAAGGCGATCTGTGATTTGTTGAGAAGTCATAGTCAAAACAGTACCTATGTGTATTGTACATCTACCGAGTACGTATCCTCTACACTAATTTTATAAAGATGAAAGATTTCTATTTAAGTGTGTGTGTGTGTGTTTGTATTGAATAACCTTAAAAAACTACTCCTAAGTAGCACAAGAGTGCCGTATAACAGCATTTTTGCAGTGCACTGTGGAAACATTTGCTGAATAAAGTAGCATTATATCAGAGTAGATAGCGCATCCTCTGCTGATATAACTCTCATTTGGGCACAAATTATTCAGCACATAGCCACAGTATATACAGTGGTGGACATATAATTAGAAACAGTGCATAAAACTTAGGTAAACACAGAATGAACTATCGTTATGAGTAAAAAAAATATACAGGGTGTTTGGTGCATCGTTTGCCAAATTAAAATGGCGGATTGGTGGGGTCATTTGCTATCTCTTCCGGCCCCTAAAACACATTTTCTCTCAACGGATTTTTTTTAGCATTTTTTTTAGAAAAAATTGATAATTCATGGACCTGCCACTTTTAAAATTTAATAAAAAAAAAAAAACAGGGGTTAAGCGTCCAATTTTTATTTTATTGTAATGGGTGATGTTGTAGGGCTCTACCAAAATTGAAATGACGTGCAAGTGATACCTAGTTTTTTTTTATTGACCCTCAAAAGATGTAACATGTGTAAAAATTCAGAAGAAGGTCAACTTTGATTTACTTTTAAAAAAAAACTACGAAAGACAATGTTCTTAAAATTGTTTTAAAAACATCTCTGGTTTATCCTCTTTCTAACCATGTGCAATAAAGCCATAAAACATTCACTACCGCCGTTAATTTGTCAACTTTATCCGATAGGGGCACATTAGGCTAATAATAAGCGCTATACAGGATAACGGTTTTTTTTGTAAATAACATACGCTAAGTAGTAGGTAATAATTAAAATTTTTTTTTTACAAGTTTTGCTCGAATTGGCGGCCGTTGTTGCGAATGCACGCGTAGCACCTGTTTCTTATTTCCACTGTAGTGGTCTGTAATCTGATTTCGTCTTTGATAATTACGAATGCTGCCTGGATTCGTTGACATAAATCGTCTCTTGATTGAACTTCTGTTACGTACACGAGTTCTTTTGCCCGTCCCCAGATGTAAAAGTCTAAGGGAGTTAGGTCTGGAGAACGTGGAGGCCATGGAATGGGGCCGTTTCTCCCAATCCACGAATTGGGGAAAACATTATCCAAATGCTCCCTGACTGTTAAGCGCCAGTGTGCAGGACAGCCGTCCTGTTGAAAGATGATACGTCTATCCTCGTTGTAATGTGGCACATCAGTTAGGAGTTCAGGCAAGTCATTTTGTAAGAAATGTAGGTAGTTGTCCCCGTTTAGGTTATCAGGCAGGTAATGTGGGCCGATTACTTTATCACCAATGACTCCTGCCCAAACATTGATGCTGAATCTTCTCTGAAAACACCTCTGTCTTTTTTTTCGTGGGTTCTCTTGTTTCGGCGCCCAGTAGTGCAGGTTATGCAGGTTAAGAATTCCCTCTTTTGTAAACTTAGACTCATCTGTCCATAGAATACTTTTTAAAAAGTCACTATCGTCTAGATCCGTGTGTAGCAAAAAACGACAAAACCGGACACGATTTGCAAAATCGTTATCTTCTAGACCTGTAACATACATAAGTATTAAATATGCACAAGAATGATTTATTTACCGTAAGTACACGCAAAACAAAAGCAACAAGGTGAGATGCTTGGTAAAACCTCAGAAGAAGAAGCGACTCCCTGTGACAGCAAACATGCGAAAATAAACCTTCTCAGAACGCGTTAACGATTCACCAAGTTTGACCAAGTCATAATTAAGTATTTACCTAAGAACCAGTAGATGATGACCTTGCTTTAGTAGGCAGTCACTAGTACTGGGAGATCTACTTAAATTGAACTTTCTTTGAAGGTTAGTAGGTAATTGATTTTTGTTGCGTCGAGGGTTGAAAACTGTAATGATTGTGTGAGTAATCAAGTACAGATACTCTTAACTACGAGTACCTTCCTAAATCGAAGTTAATAATTAATAATAATGTTACCTTTCAATATCCGCAGTCTAAATAATGACAATTCGTAATTCCAGTCATTATTTAAGCACCCGTATGCTATGCATCAATCATATTAAGTTCAAAAATTAAATTACCTTGTACTGGAGTGAAATGGAAAGCATGTTTGTTATTTTGTCGAAGAACCTTCCACACTTTCCAGGTAGAAATTTCGAGTAATGAAGCTACATCTCTAATGCTTCTGGTTGGGTCTTCCTCAAACAATGTCAAAATTCGCTCATCAATTTGAACATTGTGTCGCACCACAACCCCTCTTGGTTCTGTAGCATTCAAATTACCAGTTTCCCGTAAACGTCGGTAAGTATTTTGGAAAGTGTGTCGGGATGGCAATCGTCTATTGGGAAATCGTTCCTCGTAGATTCTTTGCGCTTCTCGTGCAACACCATTAGCACTTCCGTATACCATTAAAATATCGGTGTATTCTTCAATAGAGAATAAAGCCATTATCACGTGAATAAACTTAACAATAAAAGACTACAGAACTAAACTTAACTAAACTTAACTAAACTAAACTAAACTTAACATTAATTAATACAAACACGAACAATTACTTAGGTAGTACAAAGTTAACAGAAAGAACGATAAGAAAGTTTCTTACAAATTTGATTCGCGGTTTTTTCTTCTTTTTTATGTAAAGTGCCGCTTTAAATGCTTGCATATTTAGCCAACAGGTTAAAATTTGAAACCCTGCTTCGCGAGGAATAGCGCTTATTATTAGCCTAATGTGCCCCTATCGGATAAAGTTGACAAATTAACGGCGGTAGTGAATGTTTTATGGCTTTATTGCACATGGTTAGAAAGAGGATAAACCAGAGATGTTTTTAAAACAATTTTAAGAACATTGTCTTTCGTAGTTTTTTTTTAAAAGTAAATCAAAGTTGACCTTCTTCTGAATTTTTACACATGTTACATCTTTTGAGGGTCAATAAAAAAAAACTAGGTATCACTTGCACGTCATTTCAATTTTGGTAGAGCCCTACAACATCACCCATTACAATAAAATAAAAATTGGACGCTTAACCCCTGTTTTTTTTTTTTTATTAAATTTTAAAAGTGGCAGGTTCATGACTTATCAATTTTTTCTAAAAAAAATGCTAAAAAAAATCCGTTGAGAGAAAATGTGTTTTAGGGGCCGAAAGAGATAGCAAATGACCCCACCAATCCGCCATTTTAATTTGGCAAACGATGCACCAAACACCCTGTATATTAAATCACTACTAACTGTGCCAGAATATAGCCAATGAGTTAAAAAGCTCATAAAAAATATAAAAAAAGATATCTGTTTTATCTTTTATTATTAAAAGAGTTTAAATATCATGATAGTTGAATTTCTATTACTGGCCGCTTGGACAACTAATAAGAAACAGGATCCATGGCTCGTTCCATTTTTGAAATTTAAAATAAAACCTATTTCTACGCTTTTTCTGTAGTTTCGGCGGCAATTAAGCGTCAATTTGGAATTACGTGAATAATAAGTTTTGTTAAAAATGGGTAAAAATAAGAGTTGTGACGAGTCAACTAGGCAATTCATTGTTAAATTACATTTAGATCGAAAGTGGACTTATAGAAGAATTGCTAATCATCTAGAATGTTATGTAAAGAAAGGTTTCAAAGCTATTGCTCATTATAAAAGAAACGGAACTACTAAAAGTGTTGTTAAGTAGAAAGGCACGTCCAAGGAAAACGTCTCCCCGGGGAGATTAGCAAATAATACGTGTAGCTAAACAAGACCCGTTTAAAGGCTCCAACGAGATTAGAAATGAAGTTTTTTCACCTGAAGACCCAAGGAACATTTCCTCGAAACTGGTACGCCGCAGATTAGTGGAAGCTAAATTGTTCGGGAGGGTTTCTCGAAAGGTACCGCTTCTTACCAAGCAACACCGAGAGAAGCGATTATTATTTGCAAAGAAATATCTTAACTGGACCGTACGAGAATGGAAAAAAGTGTTATTCTCGGATGAAACAAAAATAAATATGGTGAATTCAGACGGCAAACGCTACGTTAGACGTCCAATAAATCATGCTTTTGATTATAAATACACGAGGAGCATAGTCTCAAACACGGCGGTGGTAACATTAAAGTATGGGGATGTTTTTCTGGTTGCGGGGTTGGACCCGTCCGTAAGATTGAAGGTATAATGGATCAATTTCAATATTTTCAATACAAAAACATCTTAGAAGAGACAATGATTCCCTACACCGACGACCCAAAACACACGGCCCGCAGTGTTAAAGCCTTTCTTATTCAGCAACGTGTTACCATGTTACTCGTAGACTGGTCTGCAAATAGTCCCGATTTAAATCCTACTGAAAATTTGTGGTACATCGTTAAAAAAAAAGTTTCCGTTAAACGTAATTCCAGTCAAAATGAACTTTACGAATCCTTTGTTGAAGCATGGAACTCGATCCCACTCGATAAATGTATGAAATTACTTGAATCAATGCCACGTCGTTGCAGAGGCGTCATTAATAACAAAGGCTATGCAACTAAATATTATTTTTTAAGAAATTTAGTAAACCGAACATAATTTTACATAAATAATTTGAAATTGATGACGTTAACACGTTAATAACTTTGATTTTTACCTCATTTCTTTATTGTTTCTAATTACTTGCCCATGACGGATGGTACTGCAAATGTTGTTTAGTTGTTTGTACATAACTTAATATCTAAATGGTAGTTGTAAACTCGGGTATTTATTTGTTTTTTAATGAATTATAAGTTGCTGAACGTATTCTATACATTTTGGTGTTTTATTTCCAAAGACAAAAGTTTTACGGCAATGTGCCTTGTATACTTAATGTGAAATACGTCGCAAGTGTTTCTAATTATATGTCCACCACTGTATATAGCTAAAGCAGTAAAGAAACTAGGCCTACTTATGAGATAAATACCTACTCTCCAATTGAGCGTAAGGGTTTTCCTCAAAATTTTAGTAAAATTGAAAAAAAAAGTTTATTGTATCTCAACTAGTTAGTGCAAAATCGATATCTCGTGTGGTCTGCGACAACGAATCCGTTAGCACATTGAGAAAAAGTGGCCGCCATCTTGAACTTTTTAGTTATTCGACTGATTGCTTCCAAAATCGATATCTGTTAATACAAAAAAAACTAAAAACCAAAATTTATTTTGAAATTGAAAATTTACTCCAGAAACCTGTATGTAGAATGTGACACACACACACACACACACACACTAGGGCATGAATTCCGAGATCTCGGAATCTCGAAATCTCGGAATCTCGGACCATTTTTTACGATATTCCAATTCCGAGATTAGACGGAGCAATACCGGAACACTTTTAATATCGAAATTGAATTCCGATATTGGGCCTATCAATACCGTAATTCCGGTATTCATTACCTTTTAATTCTGTTATTCTAATACCGAAACAAAACTTAATTTTTCGATTATTTCGAAGTTATCTATGGAGTTCCCTGGTTTAGTTACAAGCTCCAACACATAGATGGCATGCGTGTGTCACACACACATGCACGCACACACACACACTTGCCACTTACATAATACAAAATGTTCAAAATTTAACTTTTATTTTAAAATTTCAAGTTACATTTTTACATTAAATCACGCCTGTTTCCCAGAGGGGTAGGCAGAGACCACTTCTTTCCACTTGCTACGATCTTGACAAATTTCTTTCGCTTCTTCCACATTCATACATCGAGTCATGCACGCACGTCGGTTTCGGGTACTTAAGATTCGGCCCTTTTCCAGTATTTCACTGATTTGACTCGAAAAAGTACGCCTAGGGCGGCCCCTTCCGACCCGTCCACTCACTATCGATGTGTATATCTCTTTCGTCAATCTTCTTTCATCCATCCTTTCCAAATGACCGAACCATCGAAGCATGCCCTTTTCAATCTTAGTCAATACATCTTCTTTTATTCCACATTTCTCTCTGACTTTTTCATTCCTTACTCTATCAATCAGTTTCACACCACACATACTACGCAAAGAGCGCATTTCAACGGCATTTACACGACTTTTATGCTTGTCCTGCCACACCCAACATTCACTACCATACATCAGGGTAGGGGCCAGCACTCCATTGTGAACAGCCAGTCGGGGTTTTTGTGAAATGCCCTGTCTGCTCACAAAGGAGTACAGGGCCCCATTTATTTGATTCCCCGCATTCACCCTCCTCTCGATATCCTTCTCACACTTACCACCTCTTGTAAACACACTTCCCAGGTACACAAATTCGCTCACTTGTTCTACTAATTCACCATTTATATTAATCACGCACTCAGACATCTCCTCGTCCTTCTCTATCACCATGACCTTGGTCTTGGCAACATTTACTCTCATCCCCTTTCGCTTAAATCCCTCATTCATCACTGTCACCATCTCCTGCAACTCGAGTACCGATGAGGCAAGTATAACTTGATCATCGGCAGGGGTCGGACAAAACGTGCGGATGACGTAAAAATGACGTACCTAATCTTGCACACAGGATGATGTTTGTATTTTAACATCCGTGTGACATGTAGTAACGAAGAAGTAGTAATGAAGTAACAAAATAAATCCATAGTTTTAATAATACAGGTGGTAGGGTGATGTAGTGAATAAAATAAATTTCACGAAACTTGTTACCATAAGGTACGATTATTTAAAATTACATACATACATACATTATATCACGCCTGTTTCCCAGAGGGGTAGGCAGAAACCACTTCTTTCCACCTGCTACGATCCTGACAAATATCTTTCGCTTCTTCCACATTCATACATCGAGTCATGCATGCACGTCGGTTTCGGGTACTTAAGATTCGGCCCTTTTCCAGTATTTCTCCGATTTGACTCAAAAAAGTACGCCTAGGGCGGCCCCTTCCGACCCTTCCACTCACTTTTGCTCTGTATATCTCTTTCGTCAATCTTCATAAAATTAATTAGAACAAATCTGTGGGAACCTCAGATAATTAGATTTAATACTCAAAGATAAGTAGGTAGGTAATACAGTACGTAAGATTAGTAAAATTAAAAATAAAGTTTGATATTATTTAATGAAATTATTACTATTTTTCTAACAAGTCTATAATAGTCGTTACAGACTTAAAGTATGCCTGAATGAATTTTTTTTCCTCAGTCGATTGATCGGGGAAAAAAAATTTAGCCAACAATTTTGCGGTATCCATAACAATTGCAGTACTTGATTGCTCAGTTTGTGTAGAGATATCTTTGCCTTGTCCTGTAGTCTGTGTTCCTACGGATATTAAAATATCAGGTGTACTATCACTACTCCTGAGTTCACTTTGACCCTCCGGTAGCTTTATAAAATACTCTTGAGTACAGGGCATATCGATTTCATCGTCGGACGTGTATTCATATTCACACGCACGTAAGATCGATTGGCTTTCCATATCTACACATTTTCCTGCAATATAAAAAAAAACTGAATAGAATTTAAATACGCAAATTATAACTTACAAACGCAAATATCAGTCATATGTTAAATCCCAGGGATCTCCAAAATAATACCACTTGAATTTCACAATAGCACTATATTACACTTTAAAAGTTATACATATAGGTAACTGTGGTAGCTGCGGTGCACCGTGGAGCGTTTTTTGATGTGCATCTCTCACCACCAGCTCCGTATAGTACGCCACTGATAGTGCTGCTCGCGTGGCTCAATATTGGTCAGCCTCAATTTGACTCGCCGTCGACACGCTAAGAAGAAGAAGAGTCATACGTACTTTTAGATGTCATTGCAATGAAAATGAGATCAGGAATAAGATCTTTCTTCTTTCTTTCTTTGTTAAAATATTAATTTCGTGATGTACCAAACACGTAGCTGTATAGGGCCAAAACTACACAGACATTTGTTTTCTTCTTATGTCAAGCGTCATTTCTATTGTCTTTATGTTACGTTTATTTTAGGCCAGTCCATGTAAAAGTGAAATTGAGTAAATAAAGATTGCAAACTTTATACGCTATAAAAAATAAAAATGTAATGCATTTAACTATCTTATATAAAATCATTCTAAATCATTTTTTTTCCGATATTTTAATACACTCGCTATTCGGTGCGGAGATATTTCCTTAAAAGTACTTGCTTTCATAATTAATTATTAATATCTGTTCTAAATTCTGAGACGTCATTCTAGAACGTGTACTTGTAAAAATCCATTTCAAAATCGAAAACGACCTTTCGACCTCCACTGATGTGATTGGGGCGTATTTGAAAAATGGCCACAAGTCAATTTTTTCTATGTTTCCATCATTTCTATCGACACTAATTTCTTTTTTGTCATTTAAGTCGGCAAGTTTTTGCATTGTTTGTAGTTCCTTATTTTTCCTGAGAACTGTTTTTTGCTTTTGATATATATATTTCCCTTTTGCATGCAAACTAATTTTAGACAATTTTGCCGTGACTGTTTTTACGACTTGTAACGAGTCACTTAGTGTCAGTGTAGAGCTTTGTAACTGTTTAGTAGACTCCACCAAAATGCTGCAATGTTCATTTATAAAACACAAGTTGCTTTTTAGATGAGGTCTACTTACTGCTTTCTTCGCACGTCTTACTTTAGCGGCATTTTGATCATTTAAAGCATTCAACACGTTCGTGATCTCATCCAAGTATGTCGCGTAGTATTTGCAAGCCTCAAGCCAAGTGTTCCATCTAGTAATAATCGGCCGAGGAGGCTGTGGTATAGTAGGGTATAACTGGTTCAAAACTTTTAATCTTGATTGTGATTTTAAAAACACTGATTTAACGCTTGCGATTACATCATTGACATCGTCGTATAACCCTCGAACTGTCTCTGCGACTCGATTTAACCCATGAGCCAAACATGTCACGTGGATCATATTTCCAAATAAGTTTTTTAGCGTTCGACCTGCTTTCAACATATAGGGAGCCCCATCAGTCAAAAATAATAAAACTCTGTCATGATAGACCTCGTTTTCAAAAAAATTGTTCAATGAATTGACAACTAAATCGTTTATGGTGACGTTGTTTGTACAGTCGAGAACTTTAGAAGCAATTATATGTGGTCTGCTTGCATTATGCTCTCTAAGAGCACCAACGAGGACATTAGCAATATTTTGTTGCAAACGGTCTTTTGTCTCATCTACTGTAACATAAATATAGGATTCCCCGATATCTTTTCGTATAGAAGAAAAGGCATTTTTGAACATTTTTGGCAAATAGCGAAGTCTTAGGTTTGATTCGGTTGGTATGGTAACTGTTTTTGCATATTCGCCATCAATGCATTTTTTTATAAAATTGCGGAAATTTTGATTTTGTAGTTGCACCCAGGGTATGTTTGCTGCTATCATAAAACTTGTAAGGTTCGCATTAAATTCACTTTGCCCTTTTTTTTCTACGTTTCCGACATGTTTGGTTGTCTCCAAATGTCTTTTAATATTGCTTACCTTCGTTGGTATATCTTTATTACAGCAAGAGCAGTATACGTGTTTGTCACGTACCTCCAAAAACGGAAAATTGCCACAGTATTCGAGTAAAGATGACATTTTACAGCGTTTTTTTATACATTAGTAAATATAGATTTTAGCTAAATATAATTGTGAATATACAATAGCTAAACAATAACGAAGTCAATTTATTGTTCATCTGATTGACAATGTCAGTCAAAAACGTACTTACTCATTTCAAGTGGCGATATCGTTTAATAAGGAGGTTGATAAATGATAAGTGATAATTGTTTATACATACATACATAAACTCACGCCTTCATTCTTCAGAGTGGGGTAGGCAGAGCTACAGAATTACCAAGCACCCTTAAATAAGTTGTTGATAATTCTGTAACCACGTTTTGCATAATCAGGTTAAGATGTTTACCGGTGTATTAGTGACAGGTTGCAAATCCATGATTGATTATGAAAATCAAAAACACTATTTGAAATCATCCTATAAGTGGTTTGACGTCATCCGCACGTTTTGTCCGACCCCTGATCATCGGCATATAAGAGGCATTTGATTAGCAACTCTTGCATACGCAAACCCTTATCATACTCTTTCAGATCTCGCATACAACTGTCCATGAATATATTGAACAGCCACGGTGAGGCAACACAGCCCTGTCTAACACCTTTAGAGATATTAAACCAGGCCGAGTATGCCCCATTGATCCTGACACAGGCTCTGGAGCCCTCATAAAGGGACCTCAAAGCCTGCACCAGGTTGCTGCTCACTCCATACATAGACAGCACCGTCCACAACTCCTTTCTATCTACCCTATCATAGGCCTTTTCCAGGTCCACAAAAGTACAGAAAACTTTTTGGTTGACAGCCAAGAACTTTTCTGTGATGGACCGTAGTGAAAAGACCTGATCCGTACATCCCATTCCCTTTCGAAATCCCGCTTGTACATCCCAGATTTTGTCATTCATAACATTCAATACCCTTTCAATTAAAATCTTCGCATATACTTTGCCGACAACACTAAGGAGGCTGATACCGCGGTAGTTTTTGCAGTCTTGCTGTGACCCCTTTCCTTTATACAGCGGGACGATAACGGCTTTGACCCAATCTTCCGGGACTCGGCCGCTACTCCAACATGCATTGAAAAGACGGTACAACAGACTACCCACCACGCCATCTCCTCTCCTCAGCATTTCTATCGACACTCTATCACAACCTGGTGCCTTTCTCGCTTTCATACTTTTTAAAGCTTTCATAATTTCATTCATACTAATCACACTTTCATCTTCGCTACTTGCATCTTTACTCGTGCTTTCTGGCTCAAGACAAACATCTTCGCATTCAAACAAGCTTTCAAAATAAGTTTTCCATCTATCAAGCATTCTTTCTTCCTCACATATTAAATCTCCAGACTCATCTCTCACCGCGCTTAATTTAGTTTTCTCTGATTTCCCCCGAGCCGATTTAATCAAGCTCCAAAAGAGTTTAATATTCGACCGGAAGTTGTCAGAGAAACTCCTATCATACTTTTCATTCAGTAAATCTTTATTTCTAGCTACAACTTCTTTCACTCTTTTCTTTGATCATTATACTCTTTTTTCTTTCTGTTGCTTAGATCTTGTCCTGGCTCTACAGCTACAAAATCCAACCAACACTTTTTCTTCTCTTTCACTACATCATCTACCTCTCTATCCCACCATTCCGGACGTTCATTCTTGCTTTTCCTTCTTTTTACTACACCGCATACTTCGGTGGCCGATGTTATGAGATGAGAGAATAATGTCGAATTGGTCGCGAAATCATTAAATCCTCCGAATTGCCCTGAGATCAGGCCCATCGAGAAATTTGAGGCTCTGATGAAGGCAAGGCTACGAAAACAAGCTAAACCAACAGATAACATCGACCAATTCAAAAAAGACTGGATCCGTACCCAAAAAACTTTCAAAACAGTCGATGTCCAAGGGCTAATGAAGAGCGTCAAAAGCAAAGTGAGAAAACTGGCAAAGGGGGTCAATAAATAACTAAATGAAGCTTTTATGATTCACTTAGAAGATCTAAGATTCGCGTATTATAAGTTGTTATTTTTGTAATAATAGTACATTACTACAGAGGCCGGGAAGTAGGGGGTTGCCGGCCGAGTGATATAGACGGATACTTACGAGGCTGGCAACCCCTTTTCACGGCGAGGTACGTATAGTGCTTTTCTCAAACATATGCAATTAAATAAAAAATACATCACTCAAAAAAGTAAATTGATAAATGTCCACCCTAGGGAAGAAAAGTAATTGGGTGTTAAAATAAAGTACCAGGAGCGCAGCGGTAATTAGGAGGTATATCAGGCATAGCGCAACTTAGATCTCAGGCGGTGCGGGCAACCGGCGGGCGGGCGGCGGGCGCACACGACACAGCGCGGATGTCTCCCAAACGTTTATGCACTCCTAGTACTTAACGTTATAACATTTTCTCAAAAATTTTAAAAATATAATTTAGATATTCAGCCTGTTCGTAAAACCAGCTGTCATGGCCATATTAAAATTAAAAAAAAATTACTTCCCGGCCTAGGCCTTCAATTTTGTATGAAATTCCTTTACAGTTCTCTCGAGTTGTTCCGTCGGGAACGTGGCACTTTGAAGCCTAAAATAACTAACATAACTCCGAGATTACATAGCATGTTTGAGAAAAAAGTATTTATTCAGATTACACCATTTTATTTGTTTCCATAATTAACGATACGGTCCTTGCGCGCGCATCGGTATCGCAGCAAGAAAAAAAAACAGCGCGCCATATTTCGTAAATAATTGACTGAATTGACGGCTGTGACGAAGTTTGGATTAATTGTGAAGTTTAATATAATGTTGTTAATTATTTTCTTCATTTTCTTTACTTGAAATAGACATTTTCGTTAATAGACAAACCGTAATGCCAAACAAAACTGTGCAGTACCGTTTTGAAAATTGTACTTTTACTAACTGTATTATGCCCGGTTCCTATATTCAAGAAACGAATCGTTTTCCTTACGTTTCGTTAAAATTTGACTTTTGCTACGTACAGTCGACGCCATAAATATGTTTACACTTTAGTACCTCGTCACTTTACCCGCTATGACAATTTCAAATGGCAGTTTAAACATGACGCTAAATACACAAGGTACTAAAGTGTAAACATATTTATGGCGTCGACTGTACAAAATGTGTCAAATTTGACTTTTGCTACGTACAGTCGACGCCATAAATATGTTTACACTTTAGTACCTCGTCACTTTACCCGCTATGACAATTTCAAATGGCAGTTTAAACATGACGCTAAATACACAAGGTACTAAAGTGTAAACATATTTATGGCGTCGACTGTACAAAATGTGTCAAATTTTAACGAGACGTAAGGAAAACGATTCGTTTCTTGAATATAGGAACCGGGCATTAATAATTAAAATTTGACTAAACAAAGTCTTGTTTTTTCCTCGCAAGTGTGTTGAAAAATGTCCTATGAAGCACGTGTGCCTGTGACCATAATATACGCGGCTTTCTTATGGCGCACTCGCTTTTGCTCGTGCGCACACAATAACGCCTAGTATTATAATGGTCAACTTAGCACACTTGTATCATAATGTAGGTACTATTGTTTTTGCACAGAAATTGATGAAGAGCTGTTTACGTGTTAATCATTTGAAATCAAATGAAACTCCGGTCATTATTTTTTTAAATATATCTATAAGAAAAAAAGATGAAATTTAACTACTTTAACACAGACACTTGCCTAAAATGGCGATTAGGCAAGTGAACTGTTTTAATCTTAATTTTATGCTAAAGGCCGTACGAGTGTGCACTCGTGGCCTATAATTCAGCATTGAGTAAAATAGTTAAGCACTTGTAGTTAAACAAATCAGCCATGGATCGATATGAGAAGTTGTAATGGTTCACATTTACAAAAAAAAAACACTAATTTGTACTGTGGTCTAAATAAATGCCATTATACGAGTGTATACTAAATTCTGACTAAGAGCGTAAAAGTTCATCTGTATGCAGCATAAAGCATTAAATCTTAGTTAAATAACTTTCCAAAAAATTGCTCTTGTTATAGTAGTTCACCTGTTCCCATTTAAAATGCAAGTTGCTTATGTACACACGTGGACTCTTATTCAGAAAACTGCATTATTTGTATTCACTACCATCACTCTTTCATCTGATAGAGTACAGCACTACTAAACGCTGAATAACAGTGAACCTGTGGCATGTGTGTGGTGCTTAATAGAATTACAGTACAGCAAAGAGCGTTTTGTTGGGACTCGTATATTTACATTAAAATTAAAAAAAATACACTACCCGGCCTAGGCCGTCAATTTTGTATGAAATTCCTTTACAGTTCTCTCGAGTTGTTCCGCCCGATACGTGACACTTTGAAGCCAAAAATATATAAAATAGTTTCGCCAAATATCGAACGTAGATCGATTTTGTTACCCCAAAACTACTTAGTAGGTATAAAATTTTGTGGCACTTTAAGTATTCTTAACGTTAATGCGCCTTAAGGATTGTCTGATCTTAAACTGCATGCTTCATAGGTCGATTAGTGGTGGAGCGTTCTGAAATTTAGACGATCTCTCGTAGGTACGAGATTTCCAGGGAAGATCAAGTCCTTCCCACGAATTATTTTACGATTTCGCTATACGTGATATAAAAATAGGATATTCCGTATGACTAGGCCGAAATAAAGAAAACCTTGTGGACTAAATTATACCCGATCGAATAAGATGACGATGAGGTCTAGTGAACCGGAGTTATCATTAGCTAACTTGGCGATCACTCACCACTAAGGTCTGATTTTTATTCCCACAGAAAAAATGTAAACAAAGGTGTTGCCGTTAACGAAAAACATTCGCAGTATTCAAAATATTTTTACTTTCCACATTTACAAGAAATTTACTTTCTATAAAAAAAACAAATATTGTAATTAAGATTAGAGAATTTAATTTGTTGATGGAATACTTCATTTATATAAAAACTCTTGGTTGTGTTAATTTAAAACGTGAAAACCGTTTTTGTACGCATAATTTAATTATTGCACTGGTATCATTGACTCGATACACCCGTGTTAACAAGTTGACGGCTGCTTGAAAGATTTGAGACGTTACTTCACTCGCTTCGCTTCACCATTCGTGCTTCCGTAGTAATCGCTTTCCAGTGACGCATTTATGCGATTTTAATTTCAATTATATCTTAAATTTATTTTTATATCACGGTTCGAGCGAAATGATAACTTATTATTATATTTCTTGGTGGCCCAAACTTTGAGGTCCCCTGGAATGTCACTTTGACAGTGACGTAACTTTGTTTACACTTTTTCTGTGGGAATAAAAATCCGAGTTTAGTTTTGGTTTGCACGGTGGCAATTTATTTTTTCCTCATGATTGTCGTCCAATTTAGGTATTCATCTTTGGAAAAGAATCGAAGGTAGCAGCAGTTGAAACAGTAATCGCGGTTGCTGAACACTTTTTTTGCCAGGAAACTATTTAGTCGGGGCCTTTTTATATGGACATCCCGAACTTGGCGGTCAATGGTCAATTTTACTTGATTTTATACCACTTGCACTGGTACAAACATGCACGCCACGGACATTGACGTATATTTTTCCTTTTTAGTTCCACGGTGGGTATGTGGAGACCATTCTCTTCTCTTGGTGGAATGTAACGGATATTGGAGAATTTATTGGATCATTCCTAGCCATATTCATCATGGCTTTGCTCTACGAAGGGTATTATTTTAAAATTAACCTCAACTATACAATATACTTTTTGGTTTACATGCAACGTTAAAATTTATTCTCATTTTCCAGTCTGAAATACTACAGAAAACACTTATTGTGGAAAACCTACGCAGGACTCCAATACTGTGCCGTGTCCCCTCCAGATAAACGTGTATCCAATTTATGCAGCCCGGACGAACCACAAGTTATACAGTTGAGTAACACTTTAGTTTGACTTCTAAATCTTAAATTTATTCGGACATAACATAAAGAACTGCACCTCATGTAAATTGCATTTTCAAAGCAAAAGTACCTAAGAACAAATTGACTTAAACGTGTAAATATGTACCTACAAGTAAATTATCTAACATCATTGACTTTATTTAATGAGTGTTCTATGCGTCGGTTACACGACCGCCGTGCCGTTTATCGTTCGATTACCTACTTTCAGTGTATTTTGAAGTGCCTCGGTGAATTTCTATTAAAATAATGTGAGAGATTGCCTTCACTCAAAAGTACATAAATATGTAGTTCAACAACATTATATTTATCTTACTTATAACTAGATAACTAACGTGATCGCGACATAACCTAACCTGTAAAATTTATAATTTGAAATTAGTTAGGTTTTTTTTATTGTTGTATTCATCATCTTAAATCATTCGATCGATTTGTGCTCTTGTCGGTGAAATAATTTTCTGTCCTTTTCTGATCCTTATCTTTAATACACTAGGACGATGCGACGCCAAATTTTTCTTTTAATTGGTCTAGGTATGTTCTTGTTGTGCTTCCCTTTTCCGTCGAATATCATCTCAATGATCTCTTTGTGCCGTAACAGGTAACCAAACATCGTCCCTTGTGTATTTTCTATTATCTGTATAATACATTTGTTTTTTCCCTCACTATGCTAAGTATGTATTTCCTCATTTATTCGTAATTAGTGTAATTACTTATATATTTTTTAAATTGCGAAATTAAAAGTTGACGCTAGACCATTGCTAACGAGAGTAATTTTACGGCCACGGCTAGTTTGTGATAAGGTTTTGTTTAGTTCTTAACTAGCGCTTATCTTTATAATTGCAGTCAACTATACGAGCCAATTTTCTACCCGTACTAAAGCGCTTCACCTCGTATTCTAAACCTATTAAAACTATAGATATTATTTTTCGAACACTGCAAATTAACTGATTTCGTGGCTTACGTATCGTGTCGCTCGAGCGCGTCGGCCGAGTTCAATGCTCAATTGCTCATGCTATTTAACAGACACCTTAGCTAAACAATGCTCAGGAATTAATCAAGTTTGCATAACATGATTATTTGTTTCTTTTTAAGGCCGGTGCCGCATGTTCTTGAGAGAAGTGTGTAAGTACTCATATTTAATTATTGATAAGTCAAAGTAATTGCAGCAACTCTTGCTAATCGTGTTGTTATGAATATAGATTTAGGTACTGAAAAAAAAGTAAAGTAAGTAACTTAACTTTACTTAGCAGAATATATAATAATTATTTAATAAGTTATGTATTATTACATTAATTATTAGCGATAGTTTTGCGCTATTGATTTAGGACTGGGAGCTCAATATAACTACCGAAATATTCGGGATTCCAACATTTTTAAATACTGTATCTGATCCCTATGGTAAAGTTTGCACTTTTATACAGGCCGCTATATTTTTTTCTTTTGTACGCTAGTCTTTTGTTTTCGGCGGGTTTAAAATGTCATCTCGCTGCAAGAATGGAATTCACTCGTGAAAATATTCGCGCTATGATTTATTACGATTTTGGGCGTGGTTTAACGCAATAACAGTGCATAGATCAATTAACTTTGACTTTCGGTGATGAAGCTCCATCGAAAGTCACAATGTATCACTGGTTTAGTTAGTACAATCGTGGACGTAGTATGCTCATGGACGAAGTTAAGGATGGTCGCCCGAAATCGGTCGTAGTACCACAAAATATTGAAGTAGTGCGAAGACTTATAACCAGAGATCGGAATAGGTAGAGCTAATTTGCCTAAACTTGAGGCATATTCATTCATGCGTGTGTGAAATGGGAATACATTATTGAATGAAGGTGCATCAAGTTTAGGCAAATTAGCTCTACCTATTCCGATCACTGCTTATAACGCATGACCGTCACGTTACGTATCGCGAGATAAAGGTGACTCTGGGCATATGTATGACGAGCATTAATAAGAAATTAAGTACATGAACATTTATTTGTATAAATAATTTGTCCGCGTTGGATCCCGCACAACTTAACTAACGATCAAAAAGATGCTCGCGTCGTATGGTGCAAGAAAATGTTGTAATATCTATACAGGTGACGAATCCTGGATCTAAGCGTATGGTCCCGAAACTAAACAACAATCGACAGTGTGGGTATTTCAAATTGAGTCGAACCCTACGAAAGTAACTCGTGCAAAAAAGCACCTTGAAACAAATGGTAGCCAACTTTTGTGGTATTGAAATCAAATGAAAGGAAAATATATATTCAGTAAACTGGACACATACAGGCTCTTTTACACGTCGTCGGTAATAAAGAGTGAAACTACTAGCACTTCGGGAAAGACCATCATTGGCATTGAGGAGAAGAAGAGCCGCATAAAACTCCAATAAAAGGTCATTTTTTCAAACATAAAATACAATCATACTTAAAAGTAAGTTACCCGTGTGGTTGCCGGGCTAGAATAGTGCCACTCCATGTCTTCCCGTGGATGTCGTAAGAGACGGCTAAGGGAACTATAGTGCCCGGCCGTTATGAAGTCAATCCTGACACATTGCACAACTATGAAGTTCGTGATTATTGTCAATGTGAACCTCAGGAGAAAAATGTTAGACTTGCTTGTTGCGTGTGACAGAATAGTGTCGCAACAATACCACACAATATGTATATCGATTCGCGTTAAAAAGTTCGTATAGCAAAAATATTGTCTATGATATTATGCATAAATTTTTTTTTTTATAATAAAATTAATTCTAGGTAATATTCTATTTCATTAATAACACCAATATTATAAAGAGGTAGGATTTGAATAAATGCGTACCTATGTTTCTTTATTAGTAACCTCTATGAACATAACTTTTTTCAAGGTTGATGTCTATCTACCTAGAGAATTAAAACTTTTTGTATTTGAATGCAAATTAATTTTTTCGTTTTTCATACTTCCTGTCAATCAATTTATAGAACGTCAAAATAATAAAACGATTTGTATTGCCTTGAGATTGCTTCCAACGGTTGATAATTTTGTGACTGGTTCTGCCTATAGATACTGCTTCACCCCCTGACCCCTTGCTTGTTATCTTGGAATTCGAAAACGCTTACTAAGTATTTGGACTTGCTAAAATGCCGAAACGATCGAAGAAATTCGTTCTTAACAGTCAGTCTCGTGAGATTGTCATACGTGTTCGTAACTATTTTGAACGAGAAGCTCAAAACGGCGGACCGATATTGCCCGTGACATCGGTGTTGGATCGAGTTGCAGATGCTCTCGATATCAGCAAAAAAACGATCATAAAAATCACAAAAGAAAAATTGGGTGAGACTGGCATGGAAGATAACGTTCTACATTCTCCCAAAAAGAAAAAAAGAGCGAAACTTACCGACATAGATAATTTTGACGTTGACGCTATCCGTAGTCATATTTACAAATATTACTCACGTAAAGAGTACCTACCCAACTTTATCGAATTTAGTGCAGACATTAAAAGAAGCTGGCTTATTTTCCGGATCAGAAAAATCGCTGTCAAAGATATTAATAATTATTGGATTCCGATACAAACAATGCGACAAACGAAAGGTGCTAATGGAAAGATCCGATATTGCCATGAAAAGGGTTGATTTTTACGCGAGATAAAAACCATAGAAGATTGGGATAATGTCGTTTTTTTTGGACGAAACGTGGCTAAATGCCAATCACACAGTTAGTCGCTCGTGGACGGACGATACGGCGGCATCGACATCCAAAGTCCCAACCGGAAAAGGAGCCAGACTAATAATATGTCATGCTGGCAATGCCAGAGGTTTCATCGACAACAGCTTATTGGCCTTTGCGTCTAAAACCACCGGTGACTACCATGAAGACATGGATGGTGAAAAATTTACGCAATGGTTCACTAATATGCTGACTAGCATTTCTGAGCCATCAGTTATTGTAATGGATAATGCACCTTACCACTCCATGTCACTTGACAAGCCACCTTCAAATTCAGAAAAAAAAGCCAATCTCGTTGCATGGCTTCAAAAAAATGGTGTAGATGCAAGTATGACTATTTTGAAAAGAGATTTAATTAGATTAATGGATATTCACAGACCGAAACAAAAACGATACGTCATTGATGAACTAGCACTGCAACATGGCCACCGAGTCATTCGTATACCGCCTTACCACTGTGAGTATAACGCCATAGAATTGATATGGGCACAAATTAAAGGATATGCGGCAAGTCACAATACTGAACCTTCATTTTCCACAGCGAAAATGATGAAATTATTAGAAGAGGCATGCAATCACGTAACCAAAAATAACTGGGAAATGGTAGTAAATAAGATTAAAGCCAAAATAAGGGACGATTACAACAGAGACATTAAAATTGACAGTACCTATTTTAGATAATGACTTTGAGTTAATAATTAATACAAACGATTCCAGTAGTGATAGTGATGGTGGTTCGGAAAGTGAAGTATCAGTATTATGTACATATTAAAGTAATGACTATAAATATTATCTCTGTTTTTTTTTCCTTCATATACATCTGATTAATATTTTTTATTATAGCTGTAGAGAATTGCATTCAACTCGACTCACGCTTGACTCAAATTTTATCGATACAATGATCGAACGTGTAACAGACAACCCTAGAGAATGTGTCAGGATTGACTTCATAGCGGCCGGACACTATAAGGCGTATATAGGTCTACCAGAATCTGATGGCATTTTTAAAAGTACAAAAACATTGATTTTCATATGGCAACTGTCAACTGGCAGCCGTGTCAAATTGTTTGTTTACCGTTGCATACATTTTGAAATTCACCTTCAACGATTGTTATCTGGTGAAAATGTCGAGAAAGCCGCTTAGATCTCAAGCTAGGAATATTGTATACAATGTGTGTAATACAGTACGCGAAGAAGGAGGTGTAAATCAAACACAATCTTCGATTTTAAAGAGTATCGTGGAGTTGACTGGTAAGTTGAAACGAACTGTTTTGATACTTTTAGGTTTAGGTATATTTTGTCTTACATAAATGCTACTTATTACAGGGGTTCCCAGCACTACCATACGTCGAATTATAACCGAGGGCACTATGATGATCGTTGGCGTAAATGTCAACTACTTGAAGCCGTGTAACAAAACCAGTCTACCCTTATATGAAATTAATGAATTATTGAAATCACATGGCCACGAAGTTTTAAGGCTCCCACCTTATCATTGTACTTACATTAAATTCCATAGAAATGACTTGGGGTATAATGAAACAAAAAGTTGCAGAGAAGAATGTAAACAGACCTGCCAGCGATATTAAATTATTACCCGAAGAAGCTTTCTCAACATGTAGAGAAAATGTTAGGAGAGCGGTTTATTATAAATACTCCTCTCTCTTCATCGCCCTCAGCAGATGAAGAACAAGAAATGACAGTAGAATTTTTAGAATCATTTTCTAGTTCTAGATGAGATTTCAAGTTATTTCTTATACTCATTATAAGTATATCAATTTGGCGAGTAAGAATGGTGTGTTTATTATTATCCTATACTGGAAGTTTAATGTAATAGACCTCTAGTGTCAATCATATATTTTATGTTAAAAATCCTAAAAACAAAAAAATACAAATTCGTCGAATCTTTTTTTTTAAGCCGATTAAAAATTACACAGTATCAATACCGTTTAGTCCAATTTCCCCAGTATTGCCCTCTACATTTTTTAATTTCCCTATTTGCCATGAGATTCTGGTAAGGTCAAGTTGGGTAAGTGAAACACCGGGGGAAGTGGAACACTTTTAAATATCTCTTAAATAATAGCTTTAATAAAGCACAGACGAAAGCAGTTATTGTCATAATAGTTCTGGATTCAAAAAAGAGATGTCGATGCGGTTTGCGGGTAAAGTAAAAAAATCATTGCAAATTTTTAGTCTGTGAATAAAATATTAGCGAGTTCAACCCATCGTCAAGTTACTTATTATTATTTAACTTGTAAAACCTGACTTACGGAGCTGTAAAAATGTAAGTAGTATAACTTTTAATTGCTTCTTCACCTGTGTGTATTTGTTTTACGTAAAAGCAACAGATTTACTCAGGATTTGATGAAGAAAAATATAACCTAAAATTTACATAATTGAGGTAAGTGAAACACTTACCCTATTTCAGGGGCTCTAAACATTTTTAATCACGTTCTACTTTTCGTAAACTTTGTGCCGTTCATACAGTGTTTTTGTCTTTTTTTTTGTATTTTAGTTTATTTTAAATACATTACTTTGGAATTTCTAACTTGAAAAAATGGTAAGTAGTAAATACTTAACTTTAATTTATTTTCAAATTCCTAATTTCTGTGGAAGATCTAGAAGTACTAAAATAACGTCTCGTTAATTTTTCTGATTGTTATGATTATAAGTCAATAAATGCCACGTTTTTTTCCAAAACCGATACTTATTTAATTCAAAGTCCATTATTAAATGTTGAGTACCCCTGGTGTTGGATATATGTTTCACTTGCCCCTAAAAACGTTTTTATCTTTTCTATACAAAAATCACCTTAATTTCAATGTTGCAAGGATCAAAATAGCTTAATAACTTTAGTACTTTAGTACTTTTGCGTGTGAAATACCTTTTAGTGCAAGTACTGAACGACAAACGCGACTGTTTCACTTGCCCCAACGGCGAGGCAAGTGAAACAGTTTTTTGTGTGCGTACATTTTCTTTTATATGTCTGTTCTGAAGGCATCTAGAATGATATATTGTTAATTTTATAAATCGTCTTAATTTTGCAAAGATACAACTTATATTGCTACTGTGATAGACCTAACATTTTATTAAATCCAGTTGATTTTCTTTAGAAATAAATAAAGTATGTTTCACTTACCCAACTTGACCTTACACCTATAGTACTGTTAGGCGATGGGCTTGCAACCTGTCACTAATACACTGGTAAAAATCTTAGCCTAAGTGTGCAAAATGTGGTTAGGTACAGAATTATCAACAAGTTTTTAGAGTTGTTGGTAACTCTGTAGCTCTGCCTACCCCACTCTGGGAATGCGTGAGTTTATGTATGTATGTATGTAAGTAAGTTACATTACAAGGTAATAAGGTAACAAATATGAATTATGAGAACTAGCACAAATAAAAACATTACAAATGTAAGGTCAAATACATTAAACTAAAAATAATGACTAGGAGAACAACACGAGGTCTCTACTCTACGTCTAAAGCCATAACTGGAATAATCAACTGAACATCAAGTCCTTGCAGACGTGAACAGAGCGGACCCTACAAACAGCACCCGTTCACGAGTATGACGCGTAACTCAGCCATCGCCTCCCTCAACCATGTGATCGGGAAAGTGGCGACCCGATCAACGACTCCGCCTAACCAAGTCCTTTGAGCGAGAATGACGTGCTCATGCTGCCGGACAACATATTAATGGCCATGTGGTTACAGTGCCACTGGAGAGTCATAAAATAGTGATTTCGTGAGCCAGCCAGCGTGCGACGCAAATTCATTCTTCACCATGAAAATGCCAGCTGTTAATGCCGCCGCATAATTTACGCCGCGACACGTGACAAACCAACGCCACACGTCTCTTCTGTATAAACCGCGCCTTAACGCTCAAGTAAGTTGTCAAATTTTACGTGTTTGGCAAATTATTTGATAATCTACGGTCATGTTTGACGTGTTTGTCAAGCAAACTACGTGTATGGCTGTTTGTTTGAAAGATTTGATTGACGGCGTGTTTGTCAAATGTTTGAAGGTTTACATTCATGTTGGTCAAACAAACTCGTCATTTTCGCCATTAGTTTTAACCATTCCCGTATCCAACGTCTTGTTTTCTTCTTTTTTATACACATCGCCAAAGTCAATGGCAGGCAATCATGCTTTGTCAGCGTTACTCATCTGACCGTCGTCGGTGCGTCACCGTCCGTTCCGGCGAAAACTGCTTTGAAAGTGAAGTCTTGTTTGACAAACTTGTTGGTACGTGTGCGCTGTTGTTTGATGAAAACGTACAAACTACTACAAACACGTAATACTTGTCAAAATTAAATTTGACAAATTATTTCAGTGTTTACAGGCTGCTTAATAAGATGACTTTGTTTTCCGTCTGTCCTTCAGCCTGTCAAGACCTTTTGTCTCAGGAATAGCTAAAACAATCAGGATTAAATTTGGAATGTATTGAGTAGTATGTAAACGGCAACATGATTTGTTATAATCTCACACCGCGCGATAACGATGTGAACTTAGCCTAAACGTAGCATTTAATTCGATTCCTCTCGTAGCCATTGTAATAATAACCTTGTGTTATTTAAACACAAAGCCTTTCGAAAAAATTACGAACACTATTGTTGTTTTTTGTTAATTAAACCGTTTATTTCGTCCCTGTCGCATTCCTGGGTGCGATAGAGACGAAAACCTATCTTAACCATTTAATCTATCAAACATATCAAGGCATCACTACGTTTTCTGTCAAAAACTAAATGAAGAAAAATAAATGTTTATGTCAAGCACCAGTTAAGGTCATCTAGACACGCGGTAGCGTGTCAAAGCCAAGTTCAAGCTAACAGAACTGGCGAGCAGCACCGTGTGTATCACTTATAAAAAAGTAAAAAAACGAGGAATTTTGAAGTATTATTTATCTAGACACGCGGTAGCGCGTCAAGCCAAGTTCAAGCTAACAGAACTGGCGAGCAGCACCGTGTGTAATATTACACGAACCATTTGGAGCCACTTTTGACTCCTTAATAACTCAAAATCTATTTAACATAGAAACATGAAATTTGGTATATGTATTAGAACCCCTTTGAATAACTAGAATCCGAAATTTCATATATATAGGTAAAACGGTTATTGAAATATTAACGTGTAAAAATCGGCATTTTTATCACCTAACTATTGACTTATTGACTGACCGATAGATCAAAACTTTAACCCAGTTCCAGATGACCTAGAAACTTCAAATTTGGCATCCAGATAAGTAGTTGGGTGAACACAAAGAAAAAAGTCAGAAACTAGTAAATTTTCATCATTTTATTATAATTTTTCAATTAATTGGTGATTCTATGAAAACGGGTCACTTCCTATGGAAACTCTATACAAAGTGACCCGTTTTCATTGCTCTTGACTATTAGGAACGCTTACTTATAGTGCCTGTAAGTATTGTAAGAAGAATGTAAGAAGAAAATCAGCAATCAAAATTTATGACATCCGGACTTCATAAAATATGGATTTTAAGGTGTTATGTAAACACTCTGAACTTTCGACATGTAAAACTCTGTTCTATCAAGGAATAAATAAATAAATAAATAATATATAATGAGTGGAGATAGGGACGTGGAACGTGAGGACGATGTTGGCAGAAGGAAAAGTGGAAGAATTAAAAAGTGAGATGAAAAGGTTAAATATAGACGTTCTAGGATTATGCGAAACAAGATGGGAAGGTAGTGGTGACTACTGGGATGGAGATTACAGGATAATATACACAGGAGAAGAACGAGGAGTAAATGGAACCGCAATAGTGCTCAATAAGAAATGGGGTGAACTGGTAGAAAATACTATACATCACAGCGATAGGATAACAGTTGTTAAACTAAACACAAGTCCAGTAAGTACGATAATTGTTCAGGTTTACATGCCCACCGGTAGCCATGGAGAGGATGAAATAGAAGAGATGTACAATCACATGGATACAATATTGGACATAGTTAAAGAGAAAGAAAACCTGATTGTGATGGGGGATTTTAATGCGGTGATTGGGGAAGGAGTAGAGGAAAATATTGTGGGCAGGTATGGGTTGGGAAAAAGAAATTCAAGAGGGGATAGATTAGTTCAATTTTGTAAAGAATATGATTTGATTATTGCAAATACTCAATTTCAACAACCGAAGAGAAGATTATACACATGGAAAATGCCAGGGGATATTGGAAGATATCAAATTGATTATATCCTAATAAAATCTATGTATCGCAATAGTGTAACATCCTGCAAAACTCTGCCTGGAGCTGATCTTAATCACAATCTTCTCCTGAGTAAATGCAATTTTAACATGAGCAAATCTAAGAGAAAGCAAAAGCCAAAGCACATAGATCTCAATAAACTTAAGGATAAAAATAGCAATTATAGTGTGCAATATAGTAATAAATTAGGGGATAAGATAAAGTTATATAAAAATAGATTAGATAGTAATGTAAAAGAATATAATATAAACCATAGATGGGAAAGCATTGGGGACATTTTAAAGACAACCGCTGAAGAATGCCTTAAGAAAGAAAAGATCGTACCCAGAAAAACATGGCTAACTAATGAAATAACAGATTTAATGTTGCAGAGAAGACAGATTAGAAATAAAAGAGATACCCGAAGTATACAGGAATATAAAAGACTAACAAATAGAATAACCACTAAGTGTAGGGAAAGGAAGGAACAGGAGGCAATGGAAATGTGTAACACAATTGAAGAACTTATAAAAAAAGGACAAATAGACAGAGCCTACCACTTAATAAGGAATTCAGTGAAGAATCATAAAACTAAAAGTAAAGCTATAATAGACGAAAAGGGGAAAATATTGATGGATGATAAAGAAATAGTAGAACGATGGAAAAGATATATCGAAACACTCTATGCAGGAAATGGATTGGAAAATGAGGAATCGAACAGGAAGTATTAGTCGAGGATGATAATTTGGGACCAGTCATACTAAAGGAAGAATTCCTTCAAGCTCTAAATAGCATTCGAAGTGGAAAAGCAGCGGGAAATGATTTAATTTATATAGAAATGATAAAGGATGCCACATGTGAACCAATTATAGATGAAATTTATGAACTTATTAAATTAATGCATATGACAGGAATAGTACCAAAAGATTTTAAAAGTAGTAAAACAGTTGCACTACCAAAAAAATATAACACACTTAAGTGCGAAGAACACAGAACACTTACTTTAATTTCACATGCTTCTAAAATCCTTCTCAAAATTATACAGAATAGAATGAGACCATTGACAGAAAAGTTTTTAGGACCAGACCAATTTGGATTTCGGAAAAACAGAGGAACCAGAGAGGCCATTTTAGCATTAAGGCTAATAATAGATAGACGTTTGGATTTAAGTCTAAACACACACATAGCTTTTATAGATTTGGAGAAGGCTTTCGGTAGGGTGGACTGGGAAAAAATGATGAGGGTACTGAAAGAGGCAGGTCTAGACTACAGGGATAGAAGAATTATATTTCAGCTGTACAAAGACCAAGAAACAATAATACAGGTCGGAGAGGAAAAGGCAACCGCTAGAGTAAGAAATGGAGTAAGGCAAGGATGTCCACTATCACCTTTAATATTTAATATATTCATAGAATGTGCTATTAGGAAAATTGTTGAATCACAGAAAGGTGGCATTAAAGTAAATGGAGAGAATATCCAATTCATAAGATTCGCAGACGATATAGCAGCATTAGCCGACACCAGAGAGCATTTACAGAGTCTTATTGAGGAGATGAATTTAGTTTTTACAGAATTTAAGTTTAATATCAATATAAAAAAGACTAAAACGATGTTAATTTCAAAGAATTTACAAACAAACAACTCTTTACAACTAGGTAATGACACAATAGAACAAGTCAAATCATTTAAATATTTAGGCAGCTGGATAACACATGACTCTAGATGCACTCCGGATATAGTTTCACGTATAGCCATGGCAAAAAAGACTTTTAATAATAAAAAACACTTACTTAAAGCCAAGATATCGAAGCAAATCCGCAAACGCCTGGTGAAGGTTTACATATGGAGTATAGCTTTATATGGGAGTGAGACATGGACACTGACCCAAAAAGAACGAGAGAAGCTGGAAGCATTTGAAATGTGGTGTTGGAGACGGATGGAAGGAATAAGTTGGAAGGAAAAGAAAACAAATGAAGAAGTACTTAATATTGTAAAAGAGAAGAGAAGTCTGTTAAAGACGATAGAAAACAGAAGAGGGAAGATGATAGGGCACTTGATACGACACGATAATTTCATGAATAGTATCATAGAAGGTAAAATAGAAGGCAAAAGAGGCAGAGGACGACCCAGACGAAGTTACTTTGAGCAAGTCAAAGAGAAAGTTAAGGTCGGGTCGTATCAAGATGTCAAGAACCTAGCAACCAATAGAGAGGAATGGCGGACACTCCACCGACAAGAGCATAGCTCTTAAATTATGAAGAAGAAGAAGAAGAGTGGAATACCACCCTTAGTTATTTTTTTAATATAGATACGCGGCAGCGTGTCCAGCCAAGTTCAAAGCCAAAAGGAACTAGCGACCCATTTGGAGCCACGTTTGACTCTTTAATCCATTTGGTATATGTATATGTATATATATATTTATATATATACATATAAACTTACTCTTGAGTAATGAATAATAATAAAATCTATACAAAAAGTAATGATATCCCACCAAAAACATAAATGGGAAAAAAGGAGCCAAGTTCAATATTAAGAATAAGCGTGGTTGTCAATTTCGCCGACAAAAGAATTGAGATCTAAATGGGTGCCAAGTTCAGTAGGAAATCCTAAAATAAAATGTTTTCTTAAGAACATACAATTTCTTATTTTTTCTACTACAACAATGTTTGCTATATAAAAGTATATTATAACTTCTTTAATTTGAACACTAATTATTTACACAAAGCAGATAACTTAGGATAAATTGATGCTCAAGATTTGACTTGACTAGTTTTTACATACCTACAAGATATCTGTTATTTGGCTAATCAACTTTTATCATCTTTATGTTATACGTAAGTAACTGTTTATATTATATTGTCTTACTCTTCGAAAAATAAGGCTTGCTAGTAAAAACTAGCCAAGTCAAATCTTGAGCATCAATTTATCCTAAGTTATCTGCTTTGTGTAAATAATTAGTGTTCAAATTAAAGAAGTTATACTTTGATATAGCAAACATTGTTGTAGTAGAAAAAATAAGAAATTGTATGTTCTTAAGAAAACATTGACTAGTTTTTACATACCTACAAGATATCTGTTATTTGGCTAATCAACTTTTATCATCTTTATGTTATACGTAAGTAACTGTTTATATTATATTGTCTTACTCTTCGAAAAATAAGGCTTGCTAGTAAAAACTAGCCAAGTCAAATCTTGAGCATCAATTTATCCTAAGTTATCTGCTTTGTGTAAATAATTAGTGTTCAAATTAAAGAAGTTATACTTTGATATAGCAAACATTGTTGTAGTAGAAAAAATAAGAAATTGTATGTTCTTAAGAAAACATTTTATTTTAGGATTTCCTACTGAACTTGGCACCCATTTAGATCTCAATTCTTTTGTCGGCGAAATTGACAACCACGCTTATTCTTAATATTGAACTTGGCTCCTTTTTTCCCATTTATGTTTTTGGTGGGATTGTATTTTAGGGCAACTGTATTTCATCAAAAAATACATCGTTAAATAGATATTACTACCTCAAAATGAAAATGAAGACAATGATTAAGTGTTGAGATAAATAGTATAACCATGCTCAACCTTCAAAAGTACGCGAATATGGAGTTATAATGGTAAATTGATTTGTTTATAAGAGTGACGAAATGAATAGGAACTGACTTTGCATTAGTATCATTCGTCCTAACGGAAGTTAAATATAGTGTAAATAGATATAATTAAGAGATTAGAATAATTGGTTAAACTTAGAGTTAAGATTATGTTATGTATTTTGTTAGGTATTCTTTATTTTTTGTGAGTACGAGTATTAAATATTTTTGACCAGCTACGAAGTTCTATGTGGAACATTGGGGCGGGACGCTAGTTTATCTGTACGGGTGTCCATTATTTAGAGATCCAAATTCCACTAGTCTTGTATATAGTCGGGCCTTTGCATTGTCTAAACAGCCTAACATGTAAAATTAAAAGTCCAGTAAAAGCGTAACAATTTTCGAAATAATGGTAAAATACTTACTGGAATTTCGATTATTTCCTTTGTCAAAACAGTCTTCGCCAAACGGTGGTAACAGTTGGTTGACGAGTTTAAAAACACTCTTAGTGTATCTACTGTGTACCTACTTACTTAATTTAAATATACAGAGTGCTTTTTTTTAAATGGGACAGTATGGGGAAATCCTAATCTAAAGGAGATAGAGGAAAAGTGTCCAAGGAGACATTAGGTGTTTTTTAATGTAAACACATTTGGCTCATAAAAATTTTTGGTCAAGCGTGAGTTGTTCTTAAAAAATTATAAAGTTGGTCAATTTTTTTTTTGAATGTGGGTCGGCTCTGTTTCATGTAAGGATTATTTCATTGTATGGAAAGAAAAAAATCTGAACAGCAGAAGTTGGTAAAATTTAATCAAAACTAATCTTCATACAATTGCAGTATTCGCCTTTTAATATAGTTACAAGTGCCTAGGCGTGTAAAAAAATATTTAAAATTATTCCATTTTTAAATTTCGATAATCGATAAGAGCTCCAGATGATTCAAGAGAAGAACATTTTTTTTAATCTTCGTAAACATCATGGCACGCGATAGTCTTGAAATTATAAAAAAAAAAACAAATATGGAACGTAAGTTATTTCTGCAGCAAAGAATTCAAATTTGGAACGTAAGTTATTTCTGCAGCTGTGATTTTGTTTCCAATCAGTTCATGCTTGTAATTTTATTCATCATGGCGTTAACTAATTCACATAAAGTTGATTTGATTGAGGCGTATTTTCTTAATTATCGCAGTAGAGATAATGCACTTAAGTGGTATCAAGAACGCTATCCTGACCGTGTAGTACCGAATCGCAAGATATTCGATAGTTTAACACTTTAAACACAATTCACCATAAGTCTCTGTTAAATGCAACTAGAAGTGTCTTGACCAACTTCTGCTGTTCAGATTTTTTTCTTTCCATACAATGAAATAATCCTTACATGAAACAGAGTCGACCCGCGTCAAAAAAAAATTGACCAACTTTATAATTTTTTAAGAACAACTCACGCTTGACCAAAAATTTTAATGAGCCAAATTTGTTTACATAAAAAAACACCTAATGTCTCCTTTGACACTTTTCCTCTATCTCCTTTAGATTCGGATTTCCCCATACTGTCCCATTTAAAAAAAACACTCTGTATATATAATATATTAATCCAACATCCATGCTTACTATGCTTGTGCCTTTCTCAGACTAGGCAGACAAACGCAATACGATACGATACGATACGGTACGGTACGATACGATATTCTACGTAGGGGAGGCCGGGGCATAATCTAACACTTTTCAAACTATTAGCTGTAGTTTTAAAATTACAGAACGTACGTGTCTTGTTCTCATATCCATGTAATCTGTAGTTATTTAGCTATTATATGAAAAACAAATAAACGTTATATATACCATGGTTTTTCTAGAAATTAGGTATTTTAAAAAAAAGTCCGTTGTTAATACAAACCCCGGGCCCGGGGCTAGAATTAACAAGGCTGGGGCATGTGATAACAGGCGGGGTAAGAAATAACGAAGCATGAAATCATGTGAAATATCAAATAAAACATCAGGATATAGATCCAGTTTTATTTTTATATAATCAATCAATATCAATCAGATAATACCCAGTTAAAAAATCCTTGGGATATGACATATAAATGGAATTCGAACTATCTCCCTAAACTGCATCCAATTTATGGTAAATTGCACACATACCACTTAATTAAATGTGAATATTTTTCACATAAAGGCATCTTAATACAATTAGTCAGTCTTTAGGACAAGCCTTATTATGATTGTTACATAATAACCAACAATTATATAAAAAACTAATTAAAAACTTTATACTATTACACAGATCCACAGTGCGGGGCAAGTATTAACTCGTTAATATTTACCCCACCTGGTTTGTTAATACTAGCCCCGGAGATACCCACAACGGATTTTTTTAAATTTAAAATTAAAGCAAAGAAATAACATAATAATAACAACTATTACCGTTACTTAATCAAATTACCTTTATTTAATACAAGTAGTTATTTGAATGCAGCAATATTTTATGAGTTAATCAAAAAATTGCAATCGTAAAAAAGTCCATTTACCTGCAAAAAGTCGGCGTGGTGCAGAACTTTTCTGTTTGGAATCCTGCTGACAACTGATTGGTCACAACGTGTTTGGCATTATAAACCGCGATAGAATTTGAAAAAATCATGATTTAGATTCCAGTATTTTAGCCTCTATTGACGTGTTAATACTTACCCCCGTAAAAACAAGCCCCGGCCTCCCCTACTTTTGGTATTGCAGGCGTCCATCCATAAGCTACGCCGCGCCGCTTACCATCAGGCGGGTCGTACGCTTGTTTCCCACCATCGTGAATTAATAATAATTCAAAAAATCGATATTTCGCATCTTGTTTGTTTTTTATTCAATTTCAATAATTTAAAGATATATCCCATTTTATTTATGAGTTGCGCTATAAGATTTATATCACAATGTTTAACAAACTTTTGTAGATTTCTCTAAAATCTTTTTTTTAGTTGCAGTCTTAGATATGACAAAAACTAGATCGAACTTTGAAGCGCTCTAGTAAAAAACCTCAAGGCAACTTCGTGGCCTATATACCAGCTTAAAAACTTCTACATTCAATGCGTATCTACTTAAATAGGTACAGAGAACTGGAATGAAATTAATTGATTAATAAAAAAAACATGGCTAATTAAATGGTAAAGGGATTTTTTTGTAAAAATGCTAATTGATCTTACTTCCAAGTGTTTCGACTTAACCATCAGATTTAACGAATTAATTTTAATCCACTAATGGGGGCAAGTTTGGAAACAGTGCCGCACTTGCTAAATAATAGAATCTTCTAGTACCTACTATAAAGGTCCGGGGCAATAGGCTTTTGGCAATGGGGTCCCGTCCCGTTCATGATTTGAGCCAATATAATATATAAAAAAATATATACCTATGTAAGGAAGACTGTTATAAACCGGTAAATGTGACTACGGTAGTGTTTATTTCCAGACCGACAATGCTGAGCAGCGCGCACGCGTGGCAGACGGCGCTGCATGGGCTGCAGGTCCTCGTCAGCTACATGTTGATGCTCGTGTTCATGACCTACAACACGTGGCTCTGCGCCGCCGTCGTCCTCGGCTCTGCCACCGGCTACTTCCTCTTCGGCTGGCGCGAGTCCGTGGTCGTCGACTTCACCGAACACTGTCACTGACACGCAATACCCTCACATGTAACCCACACGCCGCAACGTATCAGGCCTGTGACTACAATCTAGTATTATTGTTGTTAATCGTAACCTCGCTCGCTTTGCTGCGTAGTTCAAATGAATTATATAAATATCATGGTGTAATAATAATAATCATGTTGTAAGAGGACACATGTTGTTTAAGTACTTTTTGGGCGACAATTGTTTATTTTAGTACCAGTTATACCTTTATAGAATATTGTATATTTAGATTAATTATAAAGAATATAAATGCTTTGATCTGTAAAAGATAACTATTTATTGAATTTAGTCGTTTTTATGCACTTAAGAGTTGATGACTATAGACAGACCGTTTAAATGAGTCCTCGCCCGCGCGGTACATGCAGGCGAGGACATGCCGAGGATATGACGACAGAGGGGACCGTGCGAGGAGTGGGCGGCAGGCGCATTCTTGCCGTAGCCAGGCCGGTGACACTCCGCGCTAAGGCCTACAAATTGTGCTGCCCCTCGCATTCCTCGCAAGGGGCGAATCAGTTGAGTGTCACGCGAGCGCTCGTCTCGACGCGCGCCGCCGTGCGCTGCCAAAGTTTTTGTTTGAATAGGGTAAAACCGGGATAGATGCCACACTTTTTGAAAAGGCTTCATAATTTCAAAACTATCAATTTCCCATGAATATTTCCTTTCGATATAGCTAGTTTGGTCTTTAATCTTTCATTACGAGTTACGACTAGTTTTTTTTTACCTAATAATTACTGATTGTGTAGAAATTGTGTTTTCGCAGACCCCTTTTTTTTTAGGATAGATGCCTACCTATATGGATACATGCCCCACTATGAAAATTTTAAGAAGGATAGATGTTTCTGGTTTAGGATAGATGCCCTTTGGAATAAACTAAGTAAACAAAAACCGGGCAAGAGCATGTCGGACCATGCTCAGTGTAGGGTTCCGAAGCCGTAACGACAAACAATTTTCTATTTTCTATTTAAAGTTATTTGGCGCTGTCTTAGATGATTTTTAGTAGGTATAAACCCGTTAGTCGCCTGTATCTCAGGAACTAATTAAGTCTACTAAGTAATGATTCTTTTTCTTATAAATTCGTATATAATATCTCAAACAAGAGCCAAGCTTTTAAGTGTGAGATCAGTATACCTACCTATGTAGGTAGTTAGTAGTTAGGTATCTAAACTGCTTCAAACCGACTTTAAATTACAATAAAAGTTATCTTTTATAAAGTAATTAATAGAAATTGAAAAAAAAACAAGGGCCAGTAAATAGAATTTTAAGTTTTCCAAACGATACTCGACTCAAATCAATAATCTAATCGATTATTTGTAAACTTTCAGATCGCAAATCGCAAACTTGTAGGTAAAATTTCGGGGCACGTCTGAACAGCATCTAGGCGCTCGCGCTTATGAGCGCGGCTGTCGCTCGATTTGTTACTTGGACAGTTCAACTCCCCCCGCGCGTGCAGGCCCCCCCCGTTAACAATTTTTCTATCAAAGTTATCATAGGCGATTTTGATAGGTATAAACACTTTAGTCGCCTGTATCTCAGGAACTAATCATGTCTACTTAGCCGTGATAGTTTTTCTTTAAAATTCGTTATATGCGCTTTCGTTGAAGATATTTTTCAGATTTTTAGTATTTGTAGTTTTGGCTGTAGGGGGGGGGGGACACTTGACTCTAACAAAAAATAGCGCTTTAAAGCTTAATATTTCATAAACGGATCCCTTAATCGAAAAATTGTTTTCATAAACCCGCAATATTTTTGAAAGACCTATCCAACGACACCCCACACTATGGGGTAGGCAAGAAAAAAAAATGGCATCCCCACGTTAAGTGTAGGAGAGGTGCATTAAAAAAAAATATTTTTCAAAATTTTATTTTACCACTTTGTTGGCGTGACTAATATGTATATTCATGCCAAATTACAGCTTTCTAGTACTATGAGTCTCTGAGCTAGACTGGGGACGGACGGACGGACGGACATGGCGAAACTATAAGGGTTCCTAGTTTGACTACGGAACCCTAAAAATATGGTGTAGGATAGATGCCCTATGGAATAAAATAAGTATAAAATATAGTATTAAAATGTTTTATTTGTAATTATAAAGGATGATTTCAATATTATGGTAGGTTCACACGCGCGCGTTCAGCTCGACATTCAACGTGCACATTCACATTCACGAGCGTGTAAACGGTACGCCCGAGCCCGTGAACGCGCCTGTGAACGTGAATGCCGCGAATCGGGCAAGTGTCGGTTTTTTGGCAAAGTTCAAAGGATGAATGTGCGGGCGCCCGGTGACTGTTTACACGCGCGCGGGCAGTCAGTCTCTCCCGCGCTTTCGCGACGAGTGGATCTTCATTCAAAGTCGCTACGATCGGAGATTACAACATGGCGGAATGGTCAAGCGAGACAATTTTGACGTTCCTGGAATATTACCAGGATGAAGAAGTATTATGGAACCCCAGACATAAATTCCATAAGGACAAGAAAAAAATTCACGATGCTTGGACGAAAATTGGTAGATTACTAAATGTGTCAATCAAGGATTTGAAAACAAAAAAGGAGACCCTTATGGGAACATTTAGGCGCCACCTGAAGAAAAAACAAGAATCTATGCGATCTGGTGCAGGTAGGTACTTATGTTTACTTTACGTACAGTTGCACCTTTTCAAAAGCTAAAAATAAAAATTAATTAGTTAATTATTTATTTTTATTTTACCTAGGCTTAGGCCAAGATTGGTTTGGTTTCAAATCCGAAGGTTCCAGGTTTGATTCCCGTATGTGGTACAACATTTTAGTGATTAATCATATTTTTCAGGGAGTGACGAGATATATGAACCCATTTGGTTTGCATACCAGATAATGGAGTCCTTTCTGCTGCCTGTTTATACCAGTAGGGCTACACTCAACACAGAAGAGGTAAATAAATTAGTTTCGTATGTTTTAATCATTATATTTAAATAAAGGTACTATTAGTATTAGTAACTTAGTAGGTACATATTAGTTTGATAAAAATAGTTAGTTTTTTTTCCTGGCGGCACGGTACGCCGGAGGTCATGGGTTCGAGTCCCGCCTGTGTCATTTATTTTTCAGTTTTTTCTACATGCGGTAAAACAAAAAAGTTATACATTTATATATAACATAATATGTAGGTAGGTACATTGTTAGTGGATAGCCTTATAAAAATATGAAGAAAATTCGTCCCTGATTTCTCTAGCGTTCAAAGGTGATCTTCGTGCTATCATTGGCAAATCTCTTATAGCGTTATATCCACCTGCGTTTGTTCGCCACGATCCAGGCCTTGTCAGATTGCCATTATCATCGTATTCATCAAACGTTCCTGGAGGAGTATATCTTGCTGCGGAATTTTTACTGTTTCTGAGAAAGTTGTGTAGCAGTACACATTGTTGTAATTTGGGTAGGTTGGTTGCTGAAGTAAACTCAAGATTAAACAAACTCTAGTTTAATTATCGAAATGCACTGACAATTATTGCGTGTGTGCCACTCAGTGGCTAGTCGTGGAAGAGAAGGGGCCGGCGCGAATCGCTGTAGTCTCAGACATAACGACTACTTAAGGGCCACATTTACGTTGCAATTGTGTTGGGTTTCCAACATACTGCCGACTTGGCAAAATGAACATTAATACTTAATTTCAAAAACTTAACCTAATCTAATCTATTGGAAGTAGACATATTTTGGTAATAGATCGTCTATGAGTTTTCCCATTGGGTAACTTGACTTCAACAGCTCTCACCTTATTATCGAGACCAGGGAACAGGTTAATGACTCTAGCCATGGGCCAATGGAGAGGCTGCGTATCATTGTCTACTAGAATTACAAGAGAACCTACTTTAACGTTAGGCAATGAAGTTTTCCATTTAGGTCTGGATTGGAGTACATTTAAATAGCTTTTACGCCAAACTTTCCAATATTGTTGATAAATGTTACAGCAAATGTTCCAGAACTTTAGTCTATTAAAAGGTACATCCGTAAGGTCCTTTTCAGGATAAGCATTCAAAGCAGTACCTACTAAGAAGTGACCAGGTGTCAGGTATGTATAATCGTTGATGTCAGTAGACAAAGGGGTTAGTGGTCTACTGTTCAAAATAGATTCTATTTGCGCAAGTACAGTGCATAGCTCTTCGTAAGTAAGAACAGCTTTTAAGATTACACGTTTAAGGTGATATTTTGTACTTTTGACGGCAGCCTCCCAGAGACCACCGAAGACAGGCGAATAGCTAGGAATGAAGTGGAAATTGATTCCTTGTTGAGCTGTGTATGATTGCACCTGCCTTTGATGGTCGCCAGAGGTCTGCAGTTTGTAAATTTCAGCTAATTGGTTCTTTGCACCTTTAAATGTTGATGCATTATCGCAATAGATGTCGCTAGGCATGCCTCTCCGTGCAATAAAACGTTTTAAGCAAGCTAAAAAGGCCGGTGTTGTTAAATCTGAGGTCAATTCGAGATGAATTGCCTTGGTTACAAAGCACACAAACACGCAAATATAACCCTTTGAAAGCACGGCGCGCCTGACCCTCGATTGCTTGACGGGAATAGGCCCAGCGAAATCTACGCCAACTTTTTGAAAGACTCTGCACGCATTGACTCGCTCGTGCGGCAAAGAACCCATTAGCTGCTGGGCTACTTGAGCCTTTAATCTGAAACAGGTTATACATTTGTTTGTTATTTTCTTAATCTCACTAATACCATTTATGATCCAAAACCTTTGATTTATTGATGACAAAGTTATCTTGGGCCCCGCGTGTAAGTTTTTAATGTGCTCACTCTTAATAATCAATTGTGTTACTCGTGATTTATTAGGTATAATAGCTGGATGTTTTTGTGAATAAGGAATCGTTGCGCAATCCAAACGCCCTCCAATTCGTAAGAGACCTTTATCATCAATAAATGGATTGAGTGATACAATATCGCCCTTTATGGGTTTATTTTGTTTTAACAATTCTATATCAGTTTTATAGAATTTTTGTTGCTCATGCTTAACAATTAACATAAGTGAATTATTTAACTCGTTAGTGAGCAAATAATTATTTTTGTTGCGGTTTAGCGATTTTAAATTGCTGCAAAAACGCAAAATGTAAGCAAGAACTCGTTGCATTTTATTTATATCAGAGTATTTGTCAAGGAAGTCTAAGCATAGATTAGAGTTCGTAACAGAACCCGAACACACCATAGCAATGGAGAGAGCAGAACCATCGCAACCAGCTTTCAACTCTGGTAAGTCTGTAGAGACATTAATATGGTTGCCATCGGGCAATACATACGTTCCATCATGCAGGAAACTGGGACCCTCCCACCATAAGGCATGCTCGTGAAGTTCGTGCGGCTTTACACCTCTGCTGAGACAGTCAGCGGGATTGTCACTAGTATTGACGTACGACCAAATAAATTTATCAGTGTGTTGTAAAACAACCTTCACTCTGTTCGCAACATAGACGTTGAGTTTAGTTGGATCTGTTTTAAACCATGCTAAAACTATTTGTGAGTCTGAGAATAGAAGTACATCATTGATATTCATTTTAAGACTCATAGTCGTATGTATTTTTGCGACTAATTTGGCCAATAGTAGGGCGGCATTGAGCTCCAGCCTGGGCACAGTAAGCTTTTGATGTAAAGGATTTACTCTAGATTTTGAACAGAGCAAAGTCTGCTTTACATTACCTACTTTGTCGACAACGCGTAGATATACGCAGCATCCGTACGCGGCTGAACCAGCAGCATCTGCAAAACCTACTAATTGCACAGATCGGTAGAAATCAGAGTCTGGCATGACGTTTCTATTAATGATTATAGGTCGCATTATAGACAAACTTTCGTAAAATTCCAACCAGAGCCTTTCTAATTCGTTAGTCAAACAACTGTCCCATCCCATTTTAGTCGACCATAGTTTTTGAATTATTAATTTCGCAGACAATGATTGGTCCGACTAGACCTAAAGGGTCATAGAATTTGGCTATGTGACTCAGTATCTCGCGTTTTGTTTTAGGGATGCTCTGTGTTGAACTAGGACTAGTTATATTGATTGTATCTGTCTTTGTGTTGTATGACACACCTAGTGTCTTGAGACAGTAGTTTTGCTTTTGTAGGTCAACTTCGTCAAAGTGTTGTTTGTCAATCGGTATGTCCTGCAATACTTGAGCGCAATTAGAAGACCATTTGTGCGCCTCAAATCCTCCCAGTTCAAGAAGTTGAATCAGCTGTTTTTTCATTTCATTTAGTGATTCTAATGTGTTGCTGGAGACTAATATGTCATCACAGTAAGCTTGATTGCGGAGAATGAATGCTGCATCAGGAAACTCGTATTGATATCTTATTGCTAACTCCGTTAAGCAGCGGGTTGCTAAGAAAGTGGAACATTTGAGTCCATATGTGACCGTATTTAATTGTATGCATTTAATGTCTTCATCTGTGGAGTCTCTCCACAAGATGAGTTGCAAAGACCTATATTTAGGATCAAGACTTATAGCCCGAAACATGTTTTTTAAATCGGTGCTGAAGACATATCCGCCTGTTCGGAATAATAATAGTATGTCGAACAGTTCTTTTTGCGTTGCTGCGCCATTTAATAAAATATCGTTAAGTGAGCGATGCAACCTCGTCAACATAGACCCATCAAAAACTACTCTACACTTAGTGGTCTTTTTATCGAGTCGTACCACAGCATGGTGCGGCAGAAAGAACACTGGATCTTTAGTGAGGTCGTATTGGTCTATGTTTATGAATGAACCATGGCCTAATGCCACATATTGATGAATGAAATCCTTATATTGTTCAAACAACTCTGGTTCTTTTTTAAATCGTTTTTCCAAGTTGTAAAATCTTTGCAGTGCTTGGTTAAATGAATCACCTATAGTTTCATTAACTTGATTTAGTGGCACCTTTAATGGCAAAGCTACTTGAAACCTTTTGTCTTTCAAAACTACAGACTCTTGAAAGATTTGTTCGCTTAGATCAACTTCAGGACCTTTCTCTGGGAAGATTTCAGGCACACATTCGGTTTCCCAAAATTTAGAAACTGTACCGTTGATATCTGAGTCACATTGCTGACAAAATAAATTTACTTGATTTTGATTAGAATGACACTGGTTTGGAAGGGTACCCGCCACAACATAGCCAAATTGGGTATTCAGTAAGTACGGCTGTTGACTGCATGCACCGGATGTTGATTCTGCTGACTGCTGGCTGCTAGGTTGACTGCTTACTTCCTTAGGCTGGGGTAGCAGCACCTGGAAAAACACATCGGCAGCCATTAGTATGTGTATATTACTTGGCACATCAAAATCTGCGTCAGCCAGATTAATATTAGTGGGCAGTGCAATGGTGTCTCTGTCAACTCGTTGTTGTGGAAGCTTTGATGTTATTTGATCCAAGACATAGCATGTGATCAGCATTTTAAATTGTGACACAGTCGAGTGCACTTCTAGTTGCACATACTGCCTTATGGTGCTGTGGGCATTACCTATACCAATGATACCTGTATTTACACTCTTGGGTTTTAAATCTAGGAGCCTTACTAGTTCCGTTGTGGCAAAGGAAGATTGTGAGCCACTGTCCAGCAGCGCCTTTGCAAATACTTCGGTACCGTTGGACATGAGTATCTTGACTCGGACAGTTGGTAAGAGAACCTGTGTAGAAGAATGTTTAGACATCATGGTGACAGATGGCATTGGTTGTTGCTCGCTGTGCAAGAGGGTATTGTGCTTCCCGTTACAAGTGTTACATTTAAAATGGAATCGGCACTTGTTTTTGTGGTTATTTAAGCAGATTGTGCATAGATTGCTATCTGCAGCAAACTTTACACGCTCATTGGCATGTAACAACTTAAATTTATCACAAGTAAATAATTTGTGTTCTGACTTACAGTATAAGCATGAAGAAGTTGCAGCTATATTAACTGCAGATGTAGGCTTCTTGTTGTACTGCTGAGTCTGCTGTCGCTCGAAGCGTTGAGCTGGCTCGTAGCGCTGCTGCTGATTAAACCGCTGCTGTTGCGGCCCCTGAGCTGCGGGTTCTGCATTTTCCAACGCTAGTGCTCGCTTCTCAAGAAAAGCCAGAAAAGCTTCTAATGTCGGCTCCTCCTTGGTGTCTCGCTCGAGTTGGTATGCTCGAGAGGTGTACAAATCTAGTTTGCGGGATAAAATACAGATCATTATAGCATCCCAAGTTTGTACATTTTGGTCTAAGTTTGATAATGCTGCGAGTTCTTGTTTAATTTTGGATACAAATTCTCTTAAACAGCTTGCTGTTGTTTTAGTTAAAGGGTTTAAGTCTATGATGGTGCAAATGTGTTCGTTTACAATTTTAAATTTATTGTTATATCTATCGTTCAACAACTTAAGTGCCTTTTCGTAACTCTCGGGTACCAGAGGTAAGTTTTTAATTAAGTTTAAAGGCTCCTCTTTAAGGTAAGACCTTAAATAATACAATTTTTGCACGAGGTCTACCGAGTTGTTGTCATTTATCACCGAATTAAACAGATTTATAAACGGAATAAATTCACAGAACTTACCGTCGAATATCGGTACATCGATAGGTGGCAATCTAAGTTTGGATATTGGAGCTGGAGGCGGGCATGATCGCTGAGTGTTACGCTTATTTATTTCTTCGTTGAGCGCGCTCAAAATCGCATAATAGCGGGTTTCAACCTCCTCGACGTCCTCTTTATCATCGGGATCTAACGACAAGATTTTAATGTTGTATGTTTCGTATTGCGAAAACACTTCTGTTGCCCTTTTTTTCTTAGTAACTAAGGCATCAGTTTGAGATGACGTTACATCCTGAGGACGTGAGATGAAATTGTAAAGTCTCGTAATAGTACCTTTTGTGTAACCCCTTGCCGCGTTCAACTCCGATATCTCCATTATCCAAGCACTTCACACTGCACTTATAAATAAACACAATATATTATACACGTATTACACTAAATACTAATTAAATCTGTCTATTATTGGACTTAGTATGAGCAGAGGAGTAACCAGACTCGCGAAGTGAACTAAGAAAATGGCGTCAAAGCTGTGGTGTAGTCGCGTTGCTCGGTTAAACCACCCGAATCGACGAGCGCGCGTGAGTTCCTATTCGTCGAAGCGTCATAGGAAGGCGTCCGATTGGCGAATTTTGACACTGCCGACAAGTGGCGAAGCTGCTCGATGACACCCGAGGATCCTTGTTGCGCGGGAACACGCGCGGGGATGTGCGCGGCGTGCACCACGAGGTTCGTCAGGTATATACGTCAATGGCTCCGTGCCACGGCCCGGCAAACGCAACTTTAGGTTCTCGCTTCCTGTAATAGGGTTCGCTTTTGAAGTTGATGCGTCGTGATGCCGTCGTCCGGCGAAGTCGTCCTTACTTGAGAAACTCCTCTTCGCTAATTGAATTATTTTCCAATTATTATTTGCACTTCGTATCGTAATAATCGTTGCACTCGTTGATTTGTTCTTTCGTTCGTTAGTTGCTTTGGTTTTTTCTGGTCCCAGTTTCCTGCATGATGGAACGTATGTATTGCCCGATGGCAACCATATTAATGTCTCTACAGACTTACCAGAGTTGAAAGCTGGTTGCGATGGTTTTTTCTTATCGGTGGCTGCTTCCATGCAATAAATATAAATTGATGTCGTGGCACTTGGTTTGTTGCTCGAATCCTGATAATCGGTTTACTTAACAAATTGTTGTTCGAAGGACCATGTTGTAATTTGGGTAGGTTGGTTGCTGAAGTAAACTCAAGATTAAACAAACTCTAGTTTAATTATCGAAATGCACTGACAATTATTGCGTGTGTGCCACTCAGTGGCTAGTCGTGGAAGAGCAGGGGCCGGCGCGAATCGCTGTAGTCTCAGACATAACGACTACTTAAGGGCCACATTTACGTTGCAATTGTGTTGGGTTTCCAACACACATGTCATTGTCAATTGTGATACAATATCTGGATCCAGATCAATTGGTCGTCGAAATATTCTAAATACTGCACTTAAGATTCCGAATGTGTTTTCCACCACAACTCGGGATCTGGACAGACATTTATTAAATATCCTTTTTTGTGAATCCGAATCATGATTGCCAGGGTATGGTTTCATTACATGTGTACTGAGTGCAAAAGCACCATCGCCTATGAAGACATATGGCACATCAATATTTGATCCGGGAAGAGGACATGGTGTGGGTAGATCTAATTCGTTTCTACAGATTTTTTTCCATAACAAGGAATTGTTGAATACACCACCATCACTTATTCTTCCTTGGCTTCCTATGTCGGCAAATATAAATTTATAATTGCTATCCACTAGTGCTATTAGAACAATGCTAAAAGTCTTCTTATAGTTATAAAACTCGGTTCCACCGTGATAAGGGTTTTCCATTACGATATGCTTGCCGTCTATTGATCCGATACAGTGTGGAAATTTTCTTCTAAATCCTTTTTCGATATCTAACCAACCGTCCGCTGTTGTGGGCATCTGAAATAATAATAGCATATATTAGCATAAAATTAATTAAAATACCTTTTTTACAGACACCATCAACGTCATCAGAATCACATGATTCACAAATACCAAAGGAACCTTTTGGAGATGAAACAACACCGGAACTACATGAATAATTTGGCGAAATAATCGCCAAGGACTCCAACCTCACAGATGCAGCCTACTCAAGCAAAAAATAGCCGTCGTCGCTCAGTACCTAATACAGCCGAGCAGCAAATGGCTACAGCATTCGGTCAATTGACTAATGTTTTAGGACAACGTCAATCACATACTGCAATTAAAGAAGATGATGAGTGCGATCTCTACGCCAAGCTTTTGGCTACAAAACTGCGAGAACTGTCCAAAGACGAACGTAAATTAATAATGTATGAAATAGATGGCATATTTGTTAATAGAATTCAGTGCAGGCTACCTAGACGTGAAACACCATCTCCACTATATTCAAACCCATATTCTAGACCACCGTCAGTATCGACTTCATGCAGATCACAAGCGAAGCGAAGCCGAACTTCAAGTACTTTAAGCTCATATTCCGAACCAATTTCAAACATTCATGCATCAAATCAACCTGTTGAACTCTCAGATCAACGCACATCTATTCAATGTGCAAACGACCTCTTAATGCAAACCCCATCCTTTCAATCTGCAAACGCACACTCAATCCAACCCCCATCTTTTAACTCTGCAAACACACACTTAATCCAGTCAGACATTTATTCAGTACAATCTCCATATGTTCAATCCGCAAACACGTACTCAATCCAACCTGCACACACACAATCCGCAAACACGTACTCAATCCAACCTGCACACACACAATCCGCAAACACGTACTCAATCCAACTTGCACACACACAATCCACAAATACGGACTCAATCCAGACTAAACCTAACATTATACAAATTGCATTAGGAAATTCATTTGAAACATTTGGATCTAATGAAACAAGTGAACCATGAATGAACCTAATAATTAATTGTCATTGTTTTTGTTTGCCAAAAATTTTGTTGTCAGTGTCTGATTTTTGTCTTTGAATCTTTATTTTAGTTCAGTAATTTGTGGTGATTTGTGTTTATTTTGTCAATAAAAAACCTTAAAAATATAACTACCTTTACTTCATCTTTTAGAACTTCATTAAGAGCTCTAGAGACTTCCCGTATAATTCCTGATATAGATGCTTTGGAGACTTTAAACAGATAGTGTAGACTTCTGTAGCTATCACCAGATGCTAAAAATCTTAGCGTCATGATAAGACGAAATTTTGCTGGAATAGCTTCTCTGAAATCTGTGTCTTGCTTAGAAATTATCGGTGAAATTTTACTCAGCAAAATTTCAAAATCAGTAAAGGTCATTCGACAAAAATTATCGAACTCTCCAGACGGTTCATGCAAGAGCTCATCAAATTTTTCTTCTATGAACTCCCTGTAAACGAAAAACAAATTATGTATTTTAGGAGCCCTGGAAGTGTGAAATACACAGGGTGTCCGACGGCGACGCTTCATCGAGGGGAAGTACCTTAAAATATTGAAAATAGAGAGCAATTTACAATAAACAACTGCATTCACAGATTCTTTTTAATTCTACGAATTTTAATATTTTGTTAAAATTTTCAATTAATTTTTATTTTTTTATTAAAATCCGTGAATGCAGTCTAAATTGTTTTTAAAAATAAACTAAAATCATAAATGGGTAATTTTGTAAGCATTTTACACCACTGAATCACGATCGGAGAAAACACAGGTACTTACTTGGTACGATTTTTGTGAACTGTTATCATCCACCACCTTCTTCTTTTTCTTTTTCTCCGTCGTTCATAATTTTGTTTCTTTTTCCAATAAAAATAAGTTAAGCCAAAGGATATGGCAGCAACAACACCGAGATCCTCGCTGCTCGCCATTCTGGCACTGACTGACACGACGGCGTGCGTGTGAACAGCTTGAATGTCCGCCGCCGGCCCGGGACGGGCTGCATGCCGCGCAGCCCGCCAGGCAGCCCGCCGGGCTGCACGGCGTGCGTGTGACCGTGGCATTACACTCATAACCACAATCAAAGTGAGACATGAGGCTTCGGCTGATAATGTACAACACGCAAAATGCTAACTACACGCATAATGTGCAAACAGTCAAAATGTGCATACTCAAAATCAACATCATGACAAATGTACAGTACGCGAAATGTAAAGTACGCAAAATGTACATACAATTAAATGTACATATGATAAATGTACAATACGCAAAATGAACTCCACGCGATAGTGGCAAAATGTGCAAAGTTAGAATGAGCAATACGCAAAATTTACTATACGAAAAAATAAGAACACGCAAAATGAACATACGCAAAATAAGGAAAGAGTTCTTATAACAGGTGTATAACAAAGGCATTTTCGAAAAAAATAAGAATCTTTACACTATCTATTATTGAATTAAAATAAAATAACATAACTTAACCTACCTAGCTAGCTCTTGATTGACCGATTTTGATGAAACTTAGCTAAGAACACTTCCAATCAAACCAGCTAGGCATTCAAAAGAAAACAAACCGCATCTCAATTGGTCTATCCGTTTAGGAGCTACGATCCACACATAGATACACATGTCAAACTTACAATACCCTCTTTTTGCGTAGGGGTTTTGGTAAACCACCCTGTGCCTACTGAGCATTATTATCCATTTTGCTTCTTGTACATTTTACGTTTTGTACATTTTCTTTATGTACGTTTGGCGATTAAGCATTTTGCTTTTGTAACATTTTGCGAATTATGCATTTTGCAATGAACAATTCGCGAAATACGTATTTTTCTTTTTACACATTTTGCTTTATGTGCTTTCAGCGTAAGTACATTCTGCGTACTGTACATTTCGCGTACTGTACATTTGTCATGATCTCATGATGTTGATTTTGCGTATGTACATTTTGACTGTTTGCACATTATGCGTGCAGTTAGCATTTTGCGTGTTGTACAATATCAGCCGAAGCCAGACATGACACAGATTTTCTAACAAAAACTCAACATTTATGTATTAACATAAACAAATTAAAAATATATACTGATATTATATAGGGGGGATAGACGCCCCAAAGGCACGTATACCCACAAAAATCGGGGCGAGTATCCTTTTTGATACGGATAGGTGCCTTTTTATTTTTTATCTAAAGTAAATACAAAAGAGCGATAATTAACACTTAGTTGGACACTTAATAAACCAGTATATTGATATAACAAAAAAAAGAACAGAAGTTAATACTAATTATAAAGTTATGAAACTGCAAATACTTAGGTTTTAAATTTCGAGGCGTTTTTTGCGCTCGCTCGTCGCGGAGATTTTTACACGCACAACCGAGACCCGTCCGTTCCTCACGATGGCCTGCAGGGGACTGAGGGGTATGGCCCTTGCGCTCCCTATTTAGACTATTAATTCTTGCCTGCGAATTTGGGAAGTTAGGTTTTTAAAAAATAGGCGTCTATCCCTTTGCGGCATCTATCCCGGATCTACCCTATGCACTTATACGAATATGGCTAATCGAAAAGGCAAAAAGTACTGCATCGCATACGGGTGCTTAAATAATAACTCCAATGTCGAATTATCTTTTTTTAACATATATTTTGAAGTTTAATACTAGTAAACTACGTCTTCTTACGTAGATAGAAAGGGAGATCCGAGCAAACAACAAACAAGTCGCGGACAACTTTTGCTAGCCCTCCAGGAATGTACTATTTTTTCTCGTAATTTAAGTAAGAACTAAGTACATAAGAAAACTACAATTTATATCATAAATTCAATTTGTTTTCTTACAACTGCCACGGAAAAGTAATAGTACAATTTAGTGCCGGCCCTGGGAGGTGGGCGGAGTCAGTAAAGCTCATGACGGGCGAAATAATACAAACTCTCGCGGCGCAGATTTAAGGTGTATTTTGCCTCGTTAGGGGCGCCCCCACTATCGATCGCAAAAATGTAACCAAGGTCACTTCCGTGCGTGCACTTGTATTATTATCGTTCCCGCGTTCTGAATAGGTTTAAATTCGCATGTTTGCTGTCACAGAGAGTCGCTTCTGTACTTGTACTATCGGTATCGTTGATTATGCTTACTTAATATTTCGAAGCTGGTGATTTGGGAATCTGGTAAAGAGAGTAGTCTGGTATTTTTTAATTCTGGTATTTCGGGAATGAGCGGAAATATGCACATGATATAATATTTCTCAAGATGAGTCTGGCGATTTTCGGACACAAGCATAATAGTCAAACCAGACAAATGGCTTTTGACGTATAGGTACGAATATTTTAGAAAAAATAAATTGGACCCAAATTCTGTTGAACAAAACCATCTGCTAACCGCTATGACGTCACATATCTTAGACCTATCTAGTGCAGACATCACCTCTTGTGTATCACACTGCGCATCTGCCGCCCACCCCTCTCTCGGCCCTCTCTGTCGTCATACCCCCGCGCCCACAGAACTATGTCGAGATCGAAGGAAAGAGTGTATGTACCTCGCGTGCCGAAAAGAGGTTCTGTGGACTGCTTTGCTCGCCGCGATGCTCAGTCCACTCTCGACCGCTTTCCGTGTGTGACGTCCCAATTTAAAAACAAAATACCCTGTTGCTCGGTAATATACTGTTTAAACACCACCAAAAAAGTAGGAGCTGTGAGTCAAGATATTTCTTTTCATAGGTAAGTACTCTTTGCCCTAAAATATCTGTTATTATTTATAAAACAATTTATTTTGTTGCATCGTATTAGTTTCATATAAACAGTAAGGGGCGAGTCTGTGTCTAATGCTACTTTTCCATTGCGGCTTTAATATGACGCGCCAGACTTGGCATGCATTGAAAACCAGCAACGAAAATAAACCAATCCAAACTGTCGTGCACTTGTCGAGACGCGTTCAAGGCCTTTGATCGTGTTTGGCACAAAGCACTTTTGTCAAAGCTGCCTTCATATGGGCTCCCGGAGAGTTTTTGTAAATGGGCAGCCAGTTTTCTTGAGGGACGGAGCATCAAAGTAGCAGTCGATGGCTCATGCTCGAAACTCATGCCCGTTAATGCTGGTGTGCCGCAAGGCTGTGTATTGTCTCCTACGCTGTTTCTTCTGCATATCAATGATATGTTGCAGTCTAGTAACATTCATTGCTATGCAGATGACAGCACGGGTCACTCACGCTACTTTGGCCGGAGCAATCACTCTCGAGCTGACACTGAAGAGTGCCGAGCAAAGCTTGTGTCTGTAATTGAGTCATCACTGGAGGTGGTCTTAAAGTGGGGCAGACTAAACATGGTCCAATTTAACCCCGCCAAGACACAAGTGTGCGTGTTATCTGCCAAAAAAAGCCCCTTTGTCATGACACCTCAGTTCGAAGGCACTTCCCTCGTTATTAGGCCTACTATCGGAATCCTGGGTGTTTACATATCGCATGATATTCAGTTCCGCAGTCATTTGGAAGATAAAGCCAAATTAGCCTCCAAGAAGCTAGGCGTGCTTAGTAGAGCGAGACGGTACTTCACAGCTGTCCACTGCCTCCAACTCTATAAGGCTCAGGTCCGGCCGCATATGGAGTACTGTTCTCATCTCTGGGCTGGAGCACCGCAATGCTTTCTTCTTCCTTTTGACCGGATTCAACGTAGAGCGGCTCGAATTGTCAACGACCCAGTGATCTCTGTCCGATTAGATCCACTTGCTATCAGGAGGGACATCAGCTCACTTTGTGTGCTGTATAGGCTTTCGGGGAGTGTTCTGAAGAACTATTCGCATTGTTGCCTGCCGCCGTATTCCACCACCGTACCACCCGTCGTAGGGCCAGGTTCCATCAACATCACCTTGATGAATGGCGTTCTTCCACCGTGCGTTTCTCTAGGCACTTTTTACCTCGTACGGTGAAACTGTGGAACGAACTCTCTCCGGCGATATTTCCTGCCAGTTATGACATGGGGTCAAGAAAAGAGCTCTTATTTTCCTTAAAGGCCGGCAACGGACCGACAACTCAACTTGAGTTGCCGGTGTTCATGGGCGGTGGTGATTACTTCCGATCAGGTAAGCCGCATGCTCGTTTGCCTCCCTCTGTTATAAAAAAAAAAAAAAAGGTGGATTTCTCATTTTTCTGTCAAATGTAAGATGTAGTGTTGTAGTACCCGGCGATTTTCAATGCCGATTTCTTAGTCGATTAAAATCGATTTTGAAAACAGAATAAATGATAATAATTTTTACAAGCTTTTATTTAACTTGCAATGTATGTATATGCGTATGTAAGTATGTATGTATGTATGGGTCAAATCTTGCAAATTAAATTTTACCCACTTTCCTGTAACGGAATGGGCTGAAATTTGGACCACATATGAAAACTCAAGACAATGCAATATTATGGTATCTAAGAGATGATCTGATGATGGAGTTGGGAAGGTGGCGACAGGATCTCCGCTATTCTTAACGTAGACCCACCGTGTCAGGAGTCAATAGTTTGGTCTCGATAAGCAGATAAAGATTACGCAAAAAAAAGTATTGTCGGCAACAAAAACTTGTCCCAAAATATATTTTTTACTATTATTTAGCCGTGAGATGGTAGTAATCAAATGAAATATTATTGCCAAAATGATAATAAGTAGTTTTTATTCAGTTTTCCGAAAAATCCTGTTATAAAAAAATTATGGATAGAAGCAACGGGTCGAAAAAACTGGTGGACCAGCGCGAGCGTCCTATCCCGTCGAAGTCTGTTGGCTCGCTGACGCTCTTCCGTTGCGATCGATGACACCACAGATTAGAAACGATTTTGTTTATATTGTGCACATCTTTAAGACTCGCGTGACGTCAAAGTGCCTACGCAAAATGTTACGCGCTCGGTTCTCATATAAATCGACGAACTCTTTCCTTCTATCTCGATATACAGGTGGTTCTCGATAAACTGTACATTTTGAAAGGGGTGAACTTTTAGGTAAATTTATCGGTAGAAAATTTCTTTTTTTAGTTACTCGTTTTTTTTTACAGATTTGTAAACTTTTTAATAAAGTTTGGGTAGTACACTTACTTGTGACGGTGTAACTTTTAATCTAATAGCCCAAAAAAGATAAAACATAGTGCATCGTATTGACATTAGTAAGGTTTATAATAATTGATAACAATATTAGACCAATTAAAAAAAAACAACTGAGTAACTGCTTTTTTTGTGAAAAATTACTGCAAAAATATCATTTTGTTTTCATAAAAACAGAATTTTCTCAAAATTTTGCATATATTTTACCACTTTTTTTTGTTTATTATTATTCCTCGTTTAATTTTAGATCTAAAAACGTTTTCGAATTATTTGAACTGATGGATTAAGTTAATCTAAAACTTATGAAAACCGAAACTCGTTGACATTCACGTCCATTAAGCACAATAACACACAACGAAGGAGCCGTGACATTTAGGTAGAATAGTTAAACTAATTTTAAATGTAGGTATGCTTCGGTTTTCGTAAGTTTTAGATTATTTTTTTCCATCAGTTCAAATAATTTGAAAACGTAAACGTAACGTAAACAAAAAAAAAGTGGTAAAATATCTGCAAAAAATTGAGAAAATCGTGTTTTTATGAAAACAAAATGACATTTTTGCAGTAATTTTTCACAAAAAAGTAGTCACGCAGTAGTTTTTTTTTTATTGGTCTAATATTATTATCAATTATTATAAACCTTACTAATGTCAATAATACGCATTTTGTTTTATCTTTTTTGGGCTATTCGATCAAAAGTTACACCGTCACAAGTACGTGTACTACTCAAACTTTGTTAAAAAGTTTAAAAATCTGTATAAAAAAACTAGTACGTAAGTAGCTAAAAAAAATGATTTACCGATAAATTAACCTACAATTTCACCCCTTTCAATATGTACAGTTCATCGAGTACCACCCTGTAGTTCTGTGCCCGCGCCCCTGTCGCGCGGGCGAGGACTCACTTATCTGGACCTATACTTAGGTGAATTGTATTTTTTTATATTTTCATTTATTTGGCGCAATATAAGGAAGGTACAAATGGCTGACTTAATGCCTTAATGCAGGAGTTCCCAAACTATTTGACACACCGCCCCGGTACGTCAAGGCGCTTTTGCAGGGGAATCGCGAACTGGTATGTACCTACGCGTCACTGGCACGCGATGTAATAAGTACAGTCATCATCAGCGTAAATAAGTGATCATTTATTTACCTTATCGCTTTCAATCGTTTCACATTTCATTCATTCATAATCATAACGTATAAGATAACATTTCAAACACGATGTTAAAGTGATAAGGTACATAAATGATAACTTATTTATGCTGTTGACTGTACCTACACGCGAGTTTCATCTTTTACGAGGAAACCGCAAAAAAATACAACATGTAAAGGTAGTCGCGGTATAAAAAAGATTGTCAAGCCTTAAGACATTCACTGTCCCCTTACAAAACGATCTGACAATGTCACAAGTCCAACTGTGCATTCAGTATGGACTTGTGAATAAAAGCTTGGGGGCACCCGGACAGGGAACGTGTTAAGGCTAGGCTAGGCTAAGGCTCTACTAGTTAACCTACTGGCCAAACAGAAACAAGTTTAAAGAAACCACACGCCCCACAAGCGAAAACTATAGAATATCGGTATCTCAGATCACGGAAACCAGGGAGATATGTAATGGGGGCGTGGTTCGTGACGCCTCGGTATATTCAAAATGGGCATATGGGCACAAAACGCGCCAAGCGTTACCTCAGTCACGACGAGCTCCGTTTAAATGGTAAAATGGCGGTTTGTAGCGTGAAAGAGTGCAAAAATCGACGTGCAAACGTTAATAGGTACCTACCTATAACATCAAATTAGTTTTAAAGTAAATTTAGTTTTTAAGCTTTATTTCTATTTTTAAACGAATATTAATATTTGTATGGTTTTCAGAACGTAAGATGATGTGGACGTGATTTCTATCGACTATCGATAAATGGCGTATTAAGTCATTCATCACTACCATCACACGCCTAAAACAAGAAAAATAATTTAAACTAATTTTCACGTTATGGAACTTATGGAAAATTAATTTTCCTTTACAATATTAATGAACGAGACGTTCTATAAAGTTTACACTGTAAGAACATACCTATCCTGAATCTTCGTATTATTGGTCCAGTTTCATCTTAGACTCCTATTCGTAAGTAAATTATGAGCATTCAATAATACCTACAAAAGTTTAATTTATCACCTTTACAAGAAGCCGTCATAGATTTACAACCATTGTGGTTTTTATTTTACAACCACATAGATTTACCTACAAGTCCTACAACCATACTTATTGTAGATTTACATCAATGTAATCCGCCACAAGGTAAAATAAACTTGAACAAAACAATTCATATGAGTGTATGTATGAATTGTTCGACTTCACGCGCGCCGCGCCGGCTTACGCTGCCAAAGTATTCCAGTTTTTGTTTGAATAGGTACCTATGGCTACTCGAAAAGCCAAAAGGTACTGCAAAGCATACGGGTGCTTAAATAATGACAGAAATGACGACTTGTCATTATTTAAACTGCCTAAGGATATCGAAAGGTAAGATTATTAAGTATAATTTTTATATCTTCGATCTAGGCACAAAATAAGTAATAGGCATAGTGCAAGATCTAGGTAAGTACAACTAGTTACGAGTAGCCGTACCGTAAAATGTGCCTACTTTGCTCCCCCTGGGTAATTATGCTCCATGGTTATATTGAGGTAATCTGTATTGTAAATCATTCTATTGCTTTCATTTACTTCGTTGCTGGATTCTTTTAAGCAAATTTGTCATCAACCTTGACTTATAAGGTACTTAACAAACGAAATAGTCACTATGGAGCATAGTTACCTATGGGGGAGCAAAGTAGGAACATTTTACGGTACTTAATTATAATTACTGAAACACTTATTACAGTTTTTGAATCCTCGACGCAAAAAGAGCGGTGAGTATAAATTATTTATTTTATTAACCACCCGTCCGTAGCTTCGCTGATTTCGCCTTATTCGCATCAAAAATCCATTACCTAACTACTTAAAGTGCGTTCAGTGTAAGTAGATCTCCCAGTAATGGTGACTGCCTACTAAAGGAAGGTCAACATATTATACTGGTTATTAGTTAAACCCTTGACTTGGTCAATAAAAGAACAAGATTAAAAATGGCAGCATTTCTCTTTGCCTCTCGTTTATTAGGTACTAGCGACCCGCCCTCGCTTCGCTTCGGTTTATGCGAGTTTTCTGTAATATCCGTACATAAAACATAGTTTATCTTACATTAAAACCTTCCTCTTAAATCCCTCTATCTATTAAAAAAACCCGCATCAAAATCCGTTGCGTAGTTTTAAAGATCTAAGCATACATAGGGACAGACAGCGGGAAGCGACTTTGTTTTATACTATGTAGTGATGATGTAGTGATTAATGCCGTCGCGTGTCGCATGACTGTATTGTAAACGCCAAAAAGGTTAGGGCGCATAACGTCCCACTCGCAAAACGTCCCTCCACCAAAAATACGTCCCATTCGCAAAACATCTTCTCTGCAAATGGTCCCTAACGTAAAATACCCCATTCTGAAAACGTCCCTTTTTCAAAAGGTCCCACCCCGTTCGCAAAACGTCCCTTCTGAAAAAGCCCCTTTCGCTAAAAGTCCCTACTGCATAACGCCCCTTTCGCAAAACGTCCCGTCTGCGAAATGACCCATTCGCAAAATGTCCCGTCTGGAAAAAGCTTGTTTAAGTAGAGACTAGGTGTTGTCATAAGAGATGGCCAATAATAATCCCTACATTGGCCTTAGTGTGGAATGGGGACTTCACATATCCACTCACCTTTGATTTTACCTGGCCAACTCTCACAGACACTAGTTTTTACAACTTTTCCTTAGTAATTACCACTGGCCACTTCAATGGAGATTAAGAAGGATACTTATAGGTAATACTTAGACGATAAAACAACAAAACAATTGAATACTACTAGTCAGGGCTCTGTCAGGCATGATTTGCTAGTTACCAAAGGTCTTGGTTTTACCAAAAATGAGCGATCATATTCCAATTGAATTTACCAAAAACCAAAAAGGTAGAAAAACTATCTTAAGAGATAGTACGCAGTGGACATGTGTCCATCGAGATTTGTGCAGTGCTTCGATAACCATCAACGAGGCTGCGACTACGTTCTACGAGGAACTGACGAAGATCACACGTGTTGAAGGGACTATATTAGTAACAATGTTTTATTGGCTATAAATCAAGTAAAAGAAGATGTTTGCAGTGATTTAGGCCCAGTTGAAGACATATTTGACCGAAACTTTGAAAACATAAATAACTTGGATGCACCGTCTTTTACTTCCAAAAAAGATACATTGTACAGATGCCGTAAAACATTTTTGAACGCGGATCGATTACTAGACGACATAAACGAGATACCTGATTGTTTAGCTAACGATTTTTTGATATATGACGATTCTGAACATGAAGATGGAAAGACAATGTTCGTGTTTTGTAACAAAACAGCAAGAAAAACAATGAGAAAACTAAAGGAAGCCCAATATTTTGGAGACGGGACGTGGACTTTACTTCAGGCCATTTTGAAAATGCATCAATTAATATGAGAAAAGTTTTTCCTTGAAAAGGTCCAGCATAATCTATATGCAGTCTAGACCATGCCTTACTAGGTCTTATCCATTGATGAGAGACTTTAGGTGGCATGTTTCGGTTCTCTGCACAAATACTACAGGATTTTACTGCATCTTCAATCTGCTTATCGATGGCAGGCCACCAGAAATAGCTTCTTGCCATAGCCTTTGTAATCACAATGCCGTCGTGATTCTTATGTAGCTCTTCTATAACTTTCAGTCTCATAATCTCAGGTAGAACCACTGTTCCCCCATAATATGCAGTCCTTATACACGGACAACTCATCCCTCTTTTGCCAATAAACTTTAAAATCGTTTTCAGATTTACATGGCCAACCGTTACGTATCCAATATAGAACTTTGCTCAGGCACTTGTCCTTCTTAGTCCACTTCGCTACCTCTACTGCCGAAAATTCCAATTCAATTGGAGTTTCTTCAATTAATAACACTCCAGAAAACTCTTGTTCCGTGATTTCTTCATGTGTTGGCCAACGGCTAAGAGCGTCCGCATTACCTATTTTTTTTCCTTCTACATACTGTATCATATAATCATAAGAATTTAGTAACAGCGCCCATCTTAACATTCTCGGCGATATAATATTGGGTATCGGCTTTTTTGGGTCAAATATCCCTAACAATGGCTTATGATCCGTTTTGATGTTCACTCTTCTGCCACTTATGAATTGGTGGAACTTCTTCAATCCAAACACGATCGCTGCTGCTTCTTTGTCTATTTGTGCGTAGTTTCGTTCATGCGCGTTCATCGTCCTCGATGCAAACATCACGGGTCTGACGTTTCCGTCGCTCATCTCATGTTCCAAAACGGCCCCAAGGCCATATTCTGACGCATCACACGACAAAATGAGTTTCTTCTTGCCATCATAATGCACTAAAGTGTCTTTACTGGAAATCATTTTCCTTAGGATCTCGAATGCTTCTTGGTGAATTTTTCCCCATTTCCATTTTACTTTTTTATCCAGTAGTCTATATAGAGGTTCTGCTATTGAGGCCTTGTGTGGTAGAAAACGATCATAGAAATTAAGAAGCCCTAAAAACGCTTGGAGCTCCTTCACGTTTCGGGGTGCTGGGGTTTTCATAATCGCACGAATTTTCTCTTCACATGGGTGAATACCAAATTCGTCGATGATATAACCCACAAATTTAACACTTTCAGCGGCAAAAGCACATTTCTTCTTGTTCAAGCGTAAACCCGCTTCCTTTAACTTCCGAAGTACTTCTTCGAGTCTTCTATTGTGTTCTTCTATCCCACTGCCTGTTACCACAATATCGTCTAACAGAACCGCTATACCCGGAATACCTGCCAGAAGTGATGACATCAACCTTTGAAATATCCCTGGGCAGGCCTTAACACCGAATGGAAGCCTCTTCATTTTATACAGACCTTTTGGTGTATTAATTGTCAACAAAATCGCCGTTTCCTCATCTACTGTAACCTGTGTATAGGCGCGATCTAAGTCAATCTTCGTAAACAGCACTCCGCCTTGTAATTCTGCAAACGCTTCTGTGAGAGTAGGTAAGGGGTAGGTGTCTGTCTCGGTCACGGCATTGACTGTCGACCGGTAATCCCCACACAAACGCACACTACCGTCTTGTTTAAGCACAGGAACTATGGGTGTTGCCCATTCGGAATGTGAGGTGGCCTCTAGTACCCCTTCTGATACCAATCTATCAATCTCTTCAAGTATTCTATCTTTCAAAGCGAATGGTACCGGTCTACTCTTTAAAAACTTAGGTCTTGAACCTTCTTGAGGTATTATGCTTACCACCGGACCTGTATATTTCCCTAATCCTTCTTCAAATACTCCTGTGTACCTCTGTAATATCTCTGTTAGTTGTTTGTCTAAGTTAGCTTTATCTATTTTTACATTGTAAACGCCTTGTAGCTGGATACCTAACTCAGCAAACCAATTTCGACCAATTAAACTAGGGCCATCACCCCTAGCCACAAACACTGGTAATTTTTTTTCCATACCCTTGTACTGTACCATTACCACGGTTTTCCCTAACAATGACAATCTATTGTCTGTCCAAGTCTTTAATGCAACATTTACATCTTCCAACTCAGGTTCACCGCTCTCCCAAATCAGCTTAGCAGTTTGTTCGCTTATCAAGGTAAAAGCGCAACCAGAGTCCACCTCCATACTCATCATCACCCCATTTAAATTATTTTTTACCATATATGCTGGGGCAGACGTCACGTTCGTATTGTTTACTGTTGCTTCCTCATACAATCCATTTACCTGTGACTTCGATATGTTCTCGCCTTTATTTTTTAACAAACAAACTGCTTCTATGTGACCTATTTTACCACAATGATTGCATTTTGACCATCTGAATCTGCATGCACCTCGGTGCGCCCTACCGCACCGAAAAAAAGTTTGCCTTTCTGCCTGCTTATCAATTTTTTTATTTATGAATTTATTTACTTCCATTGGCACTTCTGGTTCGAACATAGACCTACTCGAAGAGGGTGCAGTAATAATACTTGCATCTATACCTGCCGCTTCATGAGACAATGCAATTTCACATGCTTGATCAAATGATAACTTGCTGTGTTGTAACATTCGTCTCTGCACCTCCTTGTCCCTTATGCCACATACTAAGCGGTCTCTTAAAGTTCGATCTAAATCTGTAAAATTACAATCTATACTTAATTTCCTTAATTGAGCCATGTAATCTCGAACTTTTTCCCCCTCCTCTTGATGTCTACTATGAAATTTATATGATTGTATAATTTCATTTGGTTTCGGATGAAAATGCCCACTTAACTTAGTAGTTATAGTTGTAAAACTAACCTCACTTATTGAAGTCGGAGCAATCAATGAAACAATTAAATCATACAAGTCAGGACCACATACAGCCAGTAAATTTGCCCTTTTCTTAGTATCTTCTACTATTTCGTTTGCTTGCAGACAGAAAGAGAACCTTTCTAAGTAGTTCTTCCAACAGCCATGTGCTATATCAAACTCACCAAATTTAACCCCCATCTTGCACTAGTATGTTTATAATAATACTTTACCACTACAAACACAAACTTTTAACACTGTTATGCACACTTTAGTCCCGTTTACGTCGTCACCACTATTATAACTTACTAATTTAGAGTTGAGCACATGCATAAGCTGTAGAACCTCGATGACAGACTGGATTCCTCAGCTACCTTCATTTATTCACTATCACTCAATCTACCCACATTGCACATATATAACAGATATATAAAAATCTTTACTAACCAACTCCATAGTTTTCTTTTTACCAAAATGGCCGTTTTCATGAGCCCTCTTAATTATCTCCATTTCCATCTTCTGAGGAATGATTAAACATTGATCGGGTCCCTTGTAAAGTAAGCCTTGATTCAAAGTAAAGTTCTTATAAGGTCCATTTTGAAGTGTTTCTATGATTGCTCTTAACCCGTCGTCAGTTTCTTGAGCCCGTCGTATGTCGTCGTGTAAACTCGATGTTATGATCAATGTCATCATACTCGGCGGATTCCTGCTTAATGCATCAGCGTGTTTCATTTTTGATCCTTCACGATGTTTAACTTCAAAGTCGTAGTCTAACATAACCCAACGTGCAACTCTTGTTGACATTGCCAAATCTTTTTTATTCAATGTTAGCTGGAATGCTTTGCAATCAGTTATAATCGTAAATTTCTTACCATGCAGGTAATGGCGAAATTTCTTTACTCCTTCGACCACTGCTAAAGCCTCCAATTCGTAACTGCTAAACCTACTCTCAGCATCTGATGTTTTTCTGCTCATATAATATACTGGGTGGAGTTCTCCATCATTGCCCTTCTGCATTAGTATAGCCGAATAAGCTATTTGCGAAGCATCTGTGTGCATTTCAGTTTCTGCTTCCGGCTCATAGATTTTCAACACAGGTCTCGAAGTCAATTTCTCCTTTAGCGTCTTGAAAGCCGCTCGTTGCTCATCATTGAATGTAAAATTCATGTCTTTTTTCATTAAGTCCGTAAGTGGACGTGCAATCGTGGCATAATTAAAAATAAATTTTCTGAAGTACGAGCTCAATCCTAGAAAGCTTTGTAGTTGCTTCTGATTTCTGGGTTCAGGGAATTTCATGACTGCCTCCGTTTTTCCTGGCGATGGCATTACTACACCTTGAATGACATGCCCAAGATATTCTATACTCGAAGTTATCAGATGCGCTTTCTTCCAATTTATTTCTAATCCATAGTCTGTTGCAATCGTTAACACTTTTTTCAGTTTGTTGAGTCCGTCATGTTCATCTTTTGCTGGAATCAAAATATCATCGATGAATATTATGATAGAGCCATCCATTATCAGGTCTCTAAATACAATCGTAAAATATCTCATAAAAAGGTTAGGACATATTGAGAGGCCCATCGGAGCTTTGGTAAATTCAAATTGGCCATTATGCGTCACAAATGATGTATATTTGATTGATTCATCACTAACTTTTACATGGAAAAATCCATTCTTAAGGTCAAGGACACTAAAAGTCTTAGCATTGCACAATTTGTCAATACAGTCATCGATCAGTGGCAAAGGAAAAACATCTTTTACTATTTTCTCGTTCAACTTCCTGTAGTCTATACATACCCGCAGTGATCCATCTTTTTTACGCACTAAAACTAAGGGACTAGCATATTCTGAGGTACTTACTCGTACAATTCCTTTGTCCAACCACTCAGCTACCTGTTGTTCCACTTCTATCTGTTCCTTGAGCGATATTCTTCGCGGACGCTGTACCACTGGAATGTCATCCTTCAAAATTATTTTCATCTGGATCGGGGCTTCTTTAACTTGGTTAGGTCTGTACGCCTCGACCAGCTGCTGCACTTCCTCTCGTACCAACGGGTCCTTGATGTGATCTGTAGTAGGTACACACACTTCGTCATACTCACCTAACATACAATCCAACCATTCGTCGTCTCGCGGTCTCAACCATACAGTACTTCCACTCATAAACATTGTCACATTCTTTAAAAAGTCGTTTCCAAGAATAATTTTAAAAGGCATACAGTTTTTCGGCACTACATAAAACAATACCTCATCGTAAATGCGTTCGTCAATTAAAACCGAAGTTGTTATTGTCCCAATAGATTTCACTTTTGCTCCGCCTAAGCCGCATAAGGTAATGTCCGTGTTTTTGTCACATTGTCGTAAACTTATCTCATTACAGAACTCGTCCGACACTAAATTAACGTCGCTGCCTGAATCGATTAAAGCGTCCGTCGTTTTGTTGAACATTTTAACTATTTTCACAGGTTTGAACTTCTTATTGCCGGTATCATGTTTACGTTTTGTTACTTCGTACGTACTGAAGTCAGCTTCGAAACAGCCGCCGCCATTGTACATTTCGGACGCCATCTTGCCGCTGGAACCAATCGCTGCGCTCGGGTCTCGTTCAATACCAACCTTGCACTTGGCATTCGTCGCATACTTCACATCGCTTGATACGAAGAAAACTCCGTCGTGAAGTTGTTCGCTCTGAACATCGTCGCTGGTGGCGCCGCCCTCGGTATGTGTGGTCGTGTTGAAAAAAGCCTGCTTGCCGGAGCCGAATGGGAGTGGAGCCGATGTGTTCCGATTGTGGCCCGATGATGACGATCGCGCTCCGTCGGGCTTGCTCGGGTCCAACTTCGGGTTAGATCGGGATGTCGGTGCCGATGTCGTCGTAGGCGCCATTTTCTTAAACGGGCACTCCATTGAAATATGGCCGAAGTTGTTGCAATTGAAACATTTTCTGCCTTGTTTCGTACATGCTGATGAAACATGATTCATTTCCCCACAGTTATAGCAGCGCTTCGTGTATTGCCGCTCACCACCGGATATGCTGGATGCTTGCTGCGATTGCGTTTTTCTTGGTTCTTCACGACTTTTCCTTAGATTATTCTTATAATTCTCGTACAGCTTGAACTTTTCTTTTAGCTCGGGGTAGGTAGAGGCACCGTAGAGTAGTGTCTTGTTAGATTCGTGATCAACTATGCCGTCGATTATGTACTGGATCGCGACGTAATCAGCGAGTCTACCCCTCTTTCCTAGTTCCTTCATTTCTAGCATATATGCGTAGCACGTCTCGTCCTTGCGTTTCTTTCTTCGTGCCATCAATTCGTGTATTTCTTTCGTGTTCGTCGTGTCTGGGAATTCTTAGAGAATAGCGGCCTTCAGCTCGTCGTAGGTTTTAAAAGGTTTCTCCGTACGTAACCACATGGCCGCAGTACCTGTTAAACAGCGTCTCGCAATCAAAAGTTTTTGTTGCGGCGTGAGGCCAAATATTTCTGCGTTGTCGTCCACGTCCTGCGCCCATTTTGATGCAGAATAGGTTTTGTCTGTGCCGGTGAACTTCGGGATGGCGTCGTCAAGTAGTAGAAGGTTCAGTGATTGCTTTTCCGTCAAAGCGTCGTCGTCGTCTTCTTCGTCGTAATATTCACTGCCGCTTCCGTCGTCACGAGTCTTCTCAAAGCTACTCGAGATTCGGCGTGCACACTCTGACCACTTTTTCGGCGAGCACGCCTTCGAGGTTAGGTTAACCTTACTTCGTGGCTTCATACAACTTCTTCTCCTTCCTATTTTTGCCAAATCCCGGACGAGCCCCCAAAATGTGGGATCTTGGCAAAGGAAGGAAACGCAAATTAACAAATTAATAACTTTATTTTAATATAAGTTACACGAGCACACGCCGCACAGATCGTGGTTACCGCCATTCTGCCTCTGTCCCGCTCGCACACTCCCTATCTCTGTCACTCGGTTGCGTTCCGTTCTACATATACAGTGTGTAAATCCAATACGAGCAAATATTTTAACGACGGTTAATATGCATCCTAATTAACATAAAAACATGTGTATCGTTAACCTAAGTTGTAATATTTTTTTTCATACTAATTAATTCGCCACGCAATGTATTACAAATAACTCAATTAACCTGCAATTAACTGCGACTTAAATCTTCGTTTCAACTGACAAGGTTTCAAGTGGTTCGGGAAAACTCGGTTAGACTCGGGTCACAGTCGTAGTTATGTGTATTTAAAACTTATTTAGAATGAAAAGCAGTGGAAATGCTTTTTATTTTGTTCTTAATTTAATAAAAAACACTTAGTTCATGCACATACTGATTCCTTCACACTTACAGAAATTAAAAAAAAATATCTTCGTTTAATCCTTAGTTGATCCACGATGTTCCAAACTCAGCGATGTAAATCAGGGGAAACCATTGTAAAATCACAAGACAATGTAGATACCTGTTCTCCATAATAATGCAAAATTATAACGTTTTTCTTAATAAAAATCTATCAACAAACAACCAAGGCACACAGCATTGATTGATACTTTAGGTTATGTGACTGACGGCCACTCGTAATGACATAAGGTCAACATTGGCTATACTCACCTGCCCTGCCAAAAGAGTTTTCTATCTTATTGGCACTATGAAAAATATTTTCGTTTCAAGCAGAATTTTTACTAGCTTTTGCCCGCGAGTCTGTCCACGTAGAAATTGTTTATCGCTTATATCGAGATAAAAACTGTCCTATGTGTCATGAGTCATAATAAGTCGATCCGTCGGTGTCGAATTCCTACAAAACCGTTAAACCGTTTTTGCGTGATTGAAACACAAACATCCACGGTACTTTGCCCGAGTTAACTTTGTAACTTCTTTCATTTCTTTTAATCTAATCTTTATTCTACAGAATAATTGTACCGAAGGAAGTTAGACACCTACTTAATTCAAAGTTTTGCATACTACAATAATAACATTTAAGTACTTAATCCCACTAATCCCACTAATAAATGTAAAAAATTCTCATTCTTTGCCCGTGGTTCTACTGCGTAGTCCTACTGACCAATGATTTCTATTTCAATATCAAATTGACAGGGTTGACGGATCTCCGCTGGCGCGGAGCTCCTATTTATGGGCGTTTTAGCCCTTCAGGCCAGCTGCAAAACTAACATAACTTAAACCTAGGTACCTCATATTTATGATACTATTTTCGATCAGTATCGATGATTGAATAAATCGTGACACTGCTGTATTGCGTTTACACAAGCGTAGTTCTTTACCAGTGCAAAGGTTACGACCAGCGACTGTATCGCGGGTTTTGCAACTGTATGGTGATTTCATCGCTGAAAAAGATGCTATGGGTGATCTTCCTAAGGGACATTAAGACCTTTAATGAGTAAATGGCGAACTGGACAATAACGCGAATATCAAATTTAATTTTATTTACAAACATACTGACTGGTACTCTAAAAAAGATACTGTTGAAATTTTCACTGCCGCCGGTGTACATGCCTGAGATAGCTGTTCTCCACGTGTCGACCGTGTACTTGAATACAGGCTTCACAGCGTCGTTTAATGGAGTCTATGACGTGGCTGAGATCGGTCGTTTGTCTCAGTTTTTCAAAAACTTCGGTTATTTTGTTTTTGAGCTGTTCCACCGACGTCCTAGGTTCCGAGTACACCTCGTTCTTAACTGCCCCCCAAAGAAAAAAATCGAGTGGCGTTAAATCGGGAGAACGAGCCGCCCAGCGACGTGGGCCAAACCTCCCGAGCCACCTGTCCTCAAACATTGAATTGAGGACATTTCGCACGCGAATTGCCGAGTGAGCCGGAGCACCATCCAGCTGCAGCCATGTCTGCCGGCGTTCTTCTTCGGGCAGCGTATTAACGTAGTCTGCTAAAGGCCCATTCAGAAGCTGTATAAACTTGTCTGTGTTTAGGTTACCGTCGATAAAAATAGGCCCGATAATACGATTGCCATGAATCGCAGCCCAAACGTTTACAGCCCAACGATACTGGTGCCCAGTTTCTTTTAAATTGTGAGGATTTACCCGTGACCAGTAATGACTGTTACGCTGGTTCCAGACCCCATTCCGTGTGAATGTACTCTCATCAGTCCAGATTATCTTGGCCAAAAAATCGCCGCCTTCTCGATGTTGGCTGAGCAACCACTGACAAAGTGCAATTCGTGGCGGCAAGTCCCTGGAGAGCAAAGCGTGAGCCTTTAAAAATTTGTAAGGATGTTGCTTGTCGCGCTTGAGGATATTGTGCACCACCGTTTGACTCACATTAAAGCGTCGCCCAGCATTCCTGGTACTATCCTCTGGGTTAGACGAAAAATGGAGCAGTATTCGATCTTCTGTTTGAACGGGAACCTCTCGATTCACTGCTGCACCATCAGTTCTTCCGGTCACAGGCAAATCCTCTCGAACTCGCTGTAATGCGTTCACAATCACTCGAGCGCTACTCGGAACTCTGCGATTCGGGAACCGCTCTCTGTACAAACTTAACGCTCTGTTTCCATTTTGTTGAGCTTCACCATATGCTAAAATCATATCACTCAATTCCTGAGCACTAAAATTAGATGGTCGCGGCATTTTAGATTTATGTAACTGTTTTCCAGCATATTTTATGTCATAGTTCTGTTATCCTTTTTTACTACATGATGGGTTTTCTGTATGCAGTAGTGCAATTCCTCATATCTAAACTGTTTTCATAATAAAGAAGTATGTAGGTAGGTACAATACAACTTCTTCGTCTATGGTCATCTGAATTGATTACCACAGGTCATGACTCTTTTGACAGTTACAGTTCTTTGTTGATAAATACCACATTAAATCCGCTAAATTAATACATAATCTGTAAATGCAATATTATCCATTAATAAAACCAAGCCCACAAAAAAGATCATGTCAATAATGTGTGAATAATGTATGTGTGTGATAGATGACACACTGGATACCTAGTAAAGATAAGTAAGTAGTATGTACGACAATTTACGTGCATGGGTGCATTAAATTATGATCGTTTCACGTTAAAATCAATAATAATACAAAATAAAACGTTTTTGTTTAGAGAACAATTCTAATTTTTCACGTTAAATGCCATAATTACGCTAGTTTGGCTGCCGATATACGAAAGGTCTGAAAAAGTTATGCATTATACATTGCTGCTCGATGGGACCTTTAAAAATTAATTGCGCTCTATGTATTAGAGTTATTAACGAAATTCCACATTTACATGACTTGTAGAGCTATAACCTACGTCTAGTTTAAATGTTTGCTCGTATTCCATTTACACACTGTATATATTTTCACTAGGGAAAATATGAAATTGAAAATAGAATGATTTACATTTACAAAACATCTTAATTTGACCAATCAAAATACTTCACCAAATTAAATCCACCAATCACAATACACATCGACTGTCAGTCGGAACGTTAGGTTCTTTTTGGTACGTACACTCGTTAACTAATTCAAATCTTTTAAAAAAAAAATGTATTTGATATCAACCAACCATAATAAAGCTATATTAAAATCGACCAATCAGGTAACAGAATTCATTTCTCAAAACAGGTGTTTTTTAGTACCTATTTTACAATTGCTAAAATATCATAAATCGTTTGAGCTACGCTTTAAAGCGCTAAATACTCACTCGGTCAGCGCCGTTTAGTCTATATTTTGTATCTGTGTCAAAGTAGTTTAAAAAAAAACACGCCGCCAAATTAAAACAATATTTTGCCGCGGAATACATTGTGGGTGGATAATCATTGTTAATTATTTTTTACTTTTGTATAATTCTTTTATTTTCTCACAATCGAAGTGAAAAGTAGAGTGTATAACTCGGGTCTAAAAGCCATATTAGGTACCCCTCGCACAATTTTCCCTCGCTTTGCTCGGGAAAATAACCATCTCGGGGTACTATGGCTTATTTTTGACCCTAGTTATACAATTTACTATACGAGGGCTGCTACTTAGGTAACCGGAATCCAGGATTCCAACATTTTTAAACGCTATATCTGACCTCCATGGTAAAATTTGAACTTTTTTTAATACTGGCCGCTATATATTTTTTTTCTTATGTACGCTAGTCTTTTGTTTTTGGCGGGTTTAAATTTTAATCTCGCTGCAAGAATGGAACTCACTCGTGAAAATATTCGTGCTATGATTTATTACGATTTTCGGCGTGGTTTAACGCAACAACAGTGCATAGATCAACTAACTTCGACTTTTGGTGATGAAGCTCCATCCAAAACTACTGTGTATCACTGGTTTAGTGAGTTCAATCGTGGACGTAGTATGCTCAGGGACGAAGTTAAGGATGGTCGCCCGAAATCGGTCGTTGTACCACAAAATATTGAAGCTGTGCGAAAACTTATAATGCATGACCGTCATGTTACGTATCGCGAGATAGAGGCGACTATAGGCATATGTATGACGAGCATTAATAAGATATTACATGAACACTTAGCTGTGAAAAAAATTTGTTCGCGTTGGATCCCGCACAACTTAACTAAGGATCAAAAAGAGGCTCGCGTCGAATGGTGCAAGGAAATGTTGAAAAAATATAACCGTGGTGACTCAAAAGCTGTTTATAATATCTACACAGGTGACGAATCCTGGATCTATGCGTATGATCCCGAAACTAAACAACAATCAACGGTGTGGGTGTTTCAAAATGAGCCGAACCCTACGAAAGTAACTCGTGCAAAAAGCACCTTGAAGCAAATGGTGGCCTGCTTTTTTGGTATTAATGGCCATGTGGCTACAGTGCCCCTAGAGAATCGTAAAACGGTTAATTCGGAGTGGTACACGACCATTTGTTTGCCGGAAGTATTTGAAAAAATACGGAAAAACAACCAGCGACGGAGAATCATTCTGCACCATGATAACGCCAGCTGTCATACATCACGTGAAACGACTCGATTTTTGGAAGGTCAAAATATAGAATTAACGGGTCATCCACCTTACAGCCCTGATTTGGCACCCAATGATTTCTATTTATTTCCAAATGTAAAGAATAAATTACGTGGTCAACGATTTTCGACCCGTGAAGATGCCGTCGACGCGTTCAGACAGCACGTTTTGGAGATACCTCAGTCAGAGTGGAAAAAGTGCTTTATAAATTGGTTTCAACGTATGCAAAAGTGCATCGATTATCACGGAGAATACTTCGAAAAACAATAAAACCATATTTAGCCATGTACGTTTGTTTATTTTTTCTATTCCGGTTACATAAGTAGCAGCCCTCGTAATTGGCGTCTCTGAGTGCAGCAGTAAGACATGTATAATAAAGCTTAGAAGTGTCCAATATTCCTGACAGAATTTTGATACTAAATAATACGCAAAATTAAAGGTATGAATACCACAGTTTTCGTAAAAATCTCCATATAAAATGCCAATTTCATAGATAAGGAAGGACCTAATATGACTATCGTCAAGAGGGCGCTATTATAAGAATACAAACTCGTTGACATTCACGTCCATTAAGCACAATAACACACAACGAAGGATCCGTAAAAAGTGACATTTAGGTAGAATAGTTAAACTAAATTTAAACTTTTTCCATCAGTTCAAATAATTTGAAAACGTTTGTAGATCTAAAATTAAACGAGGAATAATAATAAACAAAAACAAAGTGGTAAAATATCTGCATAATTTTGGGAAATTCCTGTTTTTTTGGAAACAAAATGTAAATGTCAGCAGTAATTTTTCAAAAAAAAAGCATTTACTAGTTGTTATTTTTTTATTGCACTAATATTGTAATCAATTATTAATTTATTATAATATAAACCTTACTAATGTCCATACTATGCACTTTGTTTTATCTTTTTTGGGCTATTAGATTAAAAGTTACACCGTCACAAGTAAGTGTACGAGGGGTGATCAATAAGTTTCGAGAATCAGTATGAACCATCTACACAATGATATTCTTTTAATGTGGAATATACAATGGAACTAATTAAAATTAAATAAGCGAAAAGAAAAATACATTACTCCTTTGTATTTTTTTTATAACTAAACAAAAAACATCAGTATAAACAATTTTACAAGACGGCAAAAATAAGAGTGTGTTTTGTAATAAAGACTGTCCACGATAAAATCGGGTCATGCATGCTCTCGTGTATCTTTGCGATGAATGCATATTTTCAAGCAGTTTTTTTTTAATAACTTTTATAATTATAATACTATAATAATGAAATAAAATCGTATCATAATGTATGGGTATGTGTGAGTTTTCGCCAAATATATTCTATCATACCTTTCATCTCCTGTACAGCGTTTTTTGACAATCTTCACTGGCTTCCTGCTTCTACGCCACAACTGTATTTATATTGTTACAAGCAGTTTTACGCACAATAGAATGTCGTCTTACGAAAAAAAATATTTTTGAAACTCATTTCTATTTGTAGTAGTCAGGAAGACTTTTTACTCCAAGCACTGAAAGTTGTTTTTGTATGGGAGGCATATATTTGTCAAAAAGTCAAATTCGCCAAAGTTAAAAAACCTCAGAACTATCTTAATCTGAATACAATTAGGAAAGTTTTACCTATTGTGGTAAGATAATTTAATAAGGTATAATTTGGCTTGTATAATTAAAAATAATAAAATGTTTTAAAACGGAGAATTTGGTAAAGACTGTCAGAAGATCGTGTACAAAAAAATAAAGGTAAGTACTGTGGATTATATAAGCGTCTAAGACACAGACGCTCTAACATTTTATTATGATTGTATTTTTATTATGTATAACCACTGACTATTACAAAAAAGTGCTGTTTGAAAATTAGCATTCATTAGAAATATACACCAGATCATGCATGGCCCGATTTTATCGTGGACAGTCTTTAATTTGGAGCGGTGTGGAGAAAGTTCTGGTTGACTAATAAAAAATATTGTTATTGAAAATGAAACCTTGATTTATTATTTTATTATGATTTAAAGAATAAATAAATTATCATTACAGTGGTTTTTTTTTATATCCAGCTCTGTCACCAAAATATAGGGTGCTTTTTTCGGCCTTTATTAGGATTATTGAGACCTCCAAATAAATACTGTGACATTAGTCCTTAGCAATTAAGTTCAAATAATCTAGGAGAGCTATATAACATTATCCTATAATAGTTATGGGAAAATATTAAAAATAGGCTAAAGAAAAAAAATTACGAATTTGCGGCATGAATTGTGCTTCACAGCCGTCTAATTGACAAGGGTGCTGCTCTTCGACCAAAGATCAGAACTGATAATCGCTCTCCCCGTTATTTAGCCCTAACTATCGACTACTACCTACTTCTCATTCACTAATGTTCAAAAAAACCTACGTAAAAATCACGAGCTGGTGATGACTTAGTGAAGGTACAAAATTTGACCATTTTGACCTCCAAAAGTAAAATTATTTTTATAGTGGTAAAATAAAACAATTGAATGACGTTAATAAGTGTTTGGAAATATAAAAAGTGTGCTTATTCCAATTAAAAAATAACGATTTACATATCTCCCATTTTTAATACCGATTATCAAAACTTATTGAACACCCCTCGTACTACCCAAACTTTATTAAAAAGATTAAAAATCTGTAAAAAAAAAAACACAAAAAAAGTTTTACCGATAAATTAACCTAAAATTTCACCCCTTTCAATATGTACAGTTTATCGAGAACTACCCTGTATATTATTTATGTCGATATGACGTAAATAGATGCCTCAAAACTATTTTGCACTAAATTCAAAAAGCCATTTCCTCAATATGCAACATTTTTCAATGCCACTTTGCGTTTTGCTAATATAGGTTGACTGTTAATGATTAGTTAATGCCATTGGACAAGTGGGTATAGGTGAAAAACTTAAGTAAGTCACCTGTTGTATGTGTCAGTAATGTGTGCCAATAGACATTCCATTTTTGAAATTTGTAATGTATCGTATGGTTTGCAAACTCATTATTTGCTTATGTTTCAGGTTTGAATATTCCTGTCCACTTATGATTATATTTGTCATAAGATATGATTGGTTGTCAATGTCAAGTAATTGTGTCACTCTATAAAATTGTAAATATCTTATCCTTTTCCTTTAAACTCTCCTGATCCTTTTTTATTCCTATCCTTCGTTTCCTCTTTGTAAATATTATTTCGCAATATGGATCCCGCCTTTTAAAAAAACGAATAAAAATAATCATCACTATCATCACTACATAGTATAAAACAAAGTAGCTTCTCGCTGTCTGTCCCTATGTATGCTTAGATCTTTAAAACAACGCAACGGATTTTAATGCGGGTTTTTTTAATAGATAGAGTGATTCAAGAGGAAGGTTTATATGTATAATAGATTCTGGTTTATGTACGGGTGTTACAGAAAACTCGCATAAACCGAAGCGAAGCGAGGGCGGGTCGCTAGTATAATTATAAAAGCCGCGTCGACTTCTTCACGCTTCACTTCAACGCACTTAAAATAACTTAAGAAGCCAAATGAAAATTGAAGACGTACAATCAATCGAAGAGCCATTACCCGGCAACACGGGGAGAAAAAAAAAGTAATTGTCTTCGTAGTTTTGGCGTCGTTCATGAATAAACAATTACAGTTTACCACAGAAGTAAATTGTAAAACATCGATTTTGAATTCAGCTTGGCGAATTAATATGGCACCATTTCCGGAAACTGGTGGACGACGCGACGACCACTGCATATTCAAACGTAAAGAGTTTTATGTTATTTGTTAAACATCTGGTGTACCGAAAAAACAGTTAGAACCTGTTACCTGTTCTAACACATTCAAATAATTTGAAAGTACCTAGGCATTCAAATCAAATGTTCCTGTACAGTCCACTGATGAAAATGAGGATGACGATATTATGGCGAGTGATTGAGGTAGAAAAATGTACAGTATGTGTTAAGACTTGGGGTCTTATTAATGTTAAATAAAAATCGTAGATGGTACAAATAACTTCTGTAATCGGTATTCCACAAATATGTAGGAACTTATGTTTAAATAAAATTAAAAAGGTTGTATGACGCGCACACAAGCGCGCTAAGAGCCGAGAGAAGAATGCGTCGGCGACTAGGTGCGGCGGAGGGACGAAACTTTATTAATAATACAGCAGATCCATGGTCGAAGTGACATTTATTCCAACAGGTTGCACATTTTACATTAGACGCGTCAGGTGGCGCTAGTGAGTTTGTTACCATATCAAAATAATACCTCCGCTTAACAAAATCAACTAAATAATGAACAATCATGTTTTAGTTAACAGGTAAAATGCCAAGTTTTTTCATAAAATAATAATGTTTAATAGAACCTAAACTTTTCGTCAGAATGTCTGCTGGCATTTCAGCTGTTTCCAAATAACATAGATTGACATGTTTGTTAGCTACAGCTTCTCTAACAAAATTATACCTTATGTCTATATGTTTCGATCTCCGGTGGAAAACAGAATTCAATGCTAGCTTTTGAGCACTTTGACAATCATTAAATAGGACAATAGGATCCGATTTTCCAAGGATTTCGAACAATAAGTTCTTTAAATAAATACCTTCCTTACAAGCTTCAGACATACAGATATATTCAGCCTCTGTGCTGGATAATGCTACATTTCTTTGCTTTTTACATTCAAAAGAAACAACAGTATTTGCTAATTTGAAGCAAAAGCCTGAATATGATCTTCTGTCAGTAATGTCTGAACCCCAGTCAGCATCTGCAAAACCTTCAATATAAGTATTGTCTTTGCAAAAAACAAGACCATAGTTTTTAGTATGTTTTAAATATTTTAAAACTCTCTTAGCATGCTTCCAGTGTGTCTCACTATATGAATTATTAAATTGGCTCAAATAGCTAACACTGTAGGCAATATCTGGCCTAGTAAGAACGGCTAAGTACATCAATCCACCAATCAGCTGTTGGAATGGATATTCACTACTAACAACCTGTGATTTCTCTAATTTTAAATTTGCCTCCATAGGAGTTTCTGCTACTTTACATTTTGACATATTAAACCTTTTTAATAAATTCTCTACATATTCTTCCTGATCCAATTTTATCTCATTTTTATGAATTCTTACTCTTAAACCCAAACATTTTTTTACTTGACCTAGGTTTTTGATTTTAAATTTACAGCTTAATTCTTGAACTAACTTTTCAGTAGCTTGAGCACAATTAGAGAACACGAAGAAATCATCAACAAATAATGCTATAATAATTTTAACATTATCTTTAAACTTTGTAAATAGACAAGGTTCATACTCTGATTTTTTATAGCCCAAATGAATTAAATAATCATTGACTCTCTCATACCAAGCTCTGGAAGACTGTTTAAGACCATAAATGGCTCGTTTCAATTTTAACACCTTATCATCTCCTCCATTGCAAACAAAAGTTACAGGTTTTTTCATATACACAGTTTCATTTAAAAAACCATTCAAAAAAGCAGTGGTTATGTCAAGATGACTAACATCTAAGTTTAGCTTTGCTGCTAGAGCAAATAATAATCTTAGTGTGGAATACCTGAGCACAGGGGAGAAAGTTTCATGAAAGTCTACTCCGGCTTTCTGCGAGAATCCTTTCGCCACTAATCTGGAACGATACCTCACATTGTTAGAACTGTCATATTTCTTTTTGAACACCCACTTGCATTGAATCACTGAACTGTCTTGAGGATGGTCTACTAGCTCCCAGGCTTCATTTTCTTTGAAGGCATCCAATTCTTCCTTCATACTAGCTCTCCAGAAAACACTCTCTGGTCCATTCAAAGCTTCATCAAGCGTGACTTCTTTGTCACTACTGTCTTCACATTCTGCAATGCATAAATTAGTATACCAATCAGGTTTTTTTCTTATGCGTTTTGGTAGAATTTCTTGTTCAACCAAAGTGACATCAGGATCTGAAGTAGTGTCTAAGAAACTGTCACTAGAAGTACTCCCTTCTGAATCTGGAATGTATGTCTCATCCCGGTCATTGTGTTCTTCTAAGACTGTACTTTCAGTTTCTTCTGAGAAACTCTCCTCCGCTGAAGACTTGCATTCAACTGGTATCTGTACCATGTTCATCATCGGCTCATTTGAAGATTCCATGATTACTATGTCTCTGCTAGTTGTCACAGAGTTATTGGTATAATCATACACCCTGTAACCCTTTACATTCTCGGCATAGCCAACCAATATCAACTGTTTAGCCTTTTCATCCCACTTCAAACGCTTCTCTTTCGGAACATGTACCATCACTTTGCTACCGAAAATTCGCAAATGGCTTAAATTTGGCTTTTTACCTGTCCAAATTTCATATGGTGTCTTCTCGTTCAGTCCTGTAATGACGGATCTATTTCTTAAATATACAGAAGTACTAACTGCCTCTGACCAGAATTTCTTGTCTAAACCAGCATCGAAGATCAAACATCTGGCCTTTTCAACTACTGACCTATTCATCCTCTCACAAAGACCATTCTGCTCCGGTGTATAAGCATTTGTTCTTTGGTGAACAATTCCCTGCTTCTTTAAGTACTTCTCAAATTCTTGACTACAGAATTCACCTCCGTTATCTGTCCTTAGAATTTTAATTTTTCTGTCATGTTTCTGTTTTTCAACCATGGAGTGGAACTCTTGAAAATATTTAAATACTTCACTCTTTGCTTTCATGAAATACACAAATGCCATCTTGCTATAGTCATCCACAAATAAAACATAGTATTTAGATCCTCCAATTGATAGATTCTCCATCGGTCCTCCTACATCTGCATGTATCAGCTCTAGCAAATCCTCAGTTCTGGATGAACTATGCTGAAACGGTAATCTAGTTTGTTTGCCTTTGCAACATATAACGCATGATGATTTGTCTATTTCTGCCTTTTCTGAATATAAAATTCCTTCCACAGCTCCATTTTTCATTTTGTTTAAGCTATTACTGTTTATATGTCCCATGCGTCGGTGCCAAGTTTCACTCGATGCTATAGCTGTTGCCGCTAATATCTGTTCTATTTCCAATGTACATAACTTGTACACACCATCAATTAATTCTGCCTGGCCTACTAGTTCATTCTGTTGATTATGTATGTAGCAAACGTTCTCTTCGAAAAACACACTGTTGCCGTTCTTAATCAACTGACTGACGGAAAGCAAATTGGTGGTTAATTCTGGTACACATAATACATCTTTCACTGCGATGTCATATTCTACACCGTTTACAACTGTAACAATGTTTACATCGCCAGAACACAGCACTGGAACTTTTGTCTGGTTTGCAATAATAATTTCTTTCGTTTCATATTGATGTGACGAATTTACAAGGTTATCTTTACTTGCTGTCATGTGTTTACTTGCGCCACTATCAATATACCAGCTGTCCTTATTGAAATCTCCAGTTAGAAAAACCGCATTAAATGCGTTAGTTTGTTTTCTTTTATTTATTTCAGTTTGCGGACACTGATTTTTGTAATGGCCGGTCTGTTTACACTTATAACATTTTATAACCTTATGTTCTGACTTTGACGTTGACATTTCTGATTGTCTATGACCTTTTGTTGGGTTGCTATTTTTAAATCTTTGCGTTCCTTTCGCAATAAATGCACTATCGGAAGCGGAAACATTACCACCAACTTCTGACGACATATCTATCAACTTGGTTTTAATGATGTCGGCGCTAACCTCAACGCCTGAATGCTCAATAGCCATAATCATAGGTGCATATTTTTCTGGTAGTCCTGCTAACATTAATGCTCCAATCCATTCATCGGTAATTTCAAATCCTGTTCCTTGCAGTCGCTGGCTTGTTTCTATTATCTGAGTAACATACTGAGTCATTGACTCGCTGTTTTCAAGCCGAATGTTGATAAGATTTCGTAACAAACTGATCTTCCTTGTGTAGCCGGAATCATCAAACATCTTCTTGAGCGTAGTCCATAAATCATATGTCGTGACCGCCTGTTTTATATGAACATAAATCGATGAATCGATTGTCAATATTAGCTTTGCCTTGGCTTTAGCATCTTCAGCTTTTTCTTCTGCAGTAGCCGTTGCACTTAGCTGACTTTTTATGTTCGCCGCCATGTTTTCTAGCACCAGCACATTTTGCACCGCAAAACACCAAACGTCGTAATTTTCGCGACCTTTTAATTTTGGCACACTGGCCATATAGTTCACCGACATTATTATCACAAACCTAACAGTTTAAATACTTTAAAATCTACTAAATACGCGTGCGGCACATAACCTATTAATAATACAGCAGATCCATGGTCGAAGTGACATTTATTCCAACAGGTTGCACATTTTACATTAGACGCGTCAGGTGGCGCTAGTGAGTTTGTTACCATATCAAAATAATAAACTTCACCGAAACTGGTTTAGCTGCGTACCGCCCCCGCCTCACTACTTGTACTCGTAGCGGCAACATCCTGGGGGCCCTTGGAGACATCAGTCTTCAACGGTTCTGCTGTCTTGTCCAGTAAAGGGCAGAGGTATTTCACGCCTCTCTTGTACGTGCCCGATGTCGTAGAAACTTCAGCTACTCGAGATATCCGATCTGCGCCAGGGTACAATTTTGTGATTCGTCCAAGTCGCCAGTGCATAGGAGGAGTGTTGTCTTCCTTCATCAGGACCAGGTCACCCAGCTGTAGAACTCTGCCGGGAACTCGCCACTTCGTCCGCTGCTGCAGCTCGGCGATGTACTCCAGCTGCCAACGCTGCCAGAAGTGCTGCCTCAGTGCCTCAAGCCTCTGAAATCGATCTAGACGGTTCGGGTTTATATCCGCCAGGTTAGGCGACGGCAGCGAGGTAAGCGCGCGGCCAATGAGGAAGTGACCTGGAGTCAAAGGTTGGAAGTCATTAGGAGAAGAGGACAACGGACACAAAGGGCGGCTGTTAAGGATAGCCTCTACTTGATTAAATACCGTTGCCAACTCCTCGAAGGTCAGGTGAGAATTTCCTAAAATTCGCTTCAAGTGAAATTTCGCAGACTTGACGCCTGCCTCCCATAAACCCCCAAAGTGGGGAGCATAAGCCGGTTGGAATTTAAATTTAATTCCCTCATTCGATGCAAAGTTACACACTAAGTATGAGTTCGAAGCTAGACAATCGCTAATTTCCTTGGCTGCACCTATGAAATTCCTGCCGTTATCACAAAAAATCTCGCGCGGTCGTCCTCTCCGAGAGATAAAACGACGCAACGACAAAATAAACGAGTCCGTAGATAACGAACTTACAGCCTCCAGGTGCAAACATTTGTAACGAAAACAAACAAATATAGCCAAATAGCATTTAGAAATTTTGCAACCCCTTCCATGCCTATCCGTAATTAAGAAAGGTCCAGCAAAGTCGACACCGACACTAATAAAGGGAAAGTCAGGCGTAACGCGCTGAGAAGGAAGAACGCCCATAAGAGGAGCAGAGGTGTTGCCAGCGGCGCGGCGGCACGTGACGCACTGTTGCGCCACCGTGCGCGCGAGCACGCGCCCCGCCACGGCCCACACGGACTCGCGCGTCGCGCCCAGCAGCAGCTGCGGCGGCGCGTGCAGCAGGCGCACGTGCTCCCGCTGAAACAACAACCTGGTGAGCCGGTGCTTGCCATGCAAAAGCATTGGGTGGCATTTTTCAAACGAGTAAAAAGATGAACTTAAACGTCCACCGACCCTAAGAAGTTTGTCGCGGGTGTCATAAAAAGGGTTTAATGACAAAATTGGACTTTTGGGGTTAAGAGGTTGATTGTCGCGAAGGGTCCTGAAATCGAGAGGGAAGCTATCTTGCTGCGACAAAATGACTAACCTCTTAAAAGAAAGTTCAAGTTCCTCAGGCAGTAGCGCATCCTTAATTTGTTTAGGAGGGCGGCGGCAGTTATGTAAGAATCGGAGTACATACGCTAACGACCGCTGCAATGTGCTGAGGTTCGAGTATTTATCAAAATCAATAAAACCGTTGTCTCTTGTCACAGTAGTGACGTTTATTTTTATTTCGGGTAAATCATTACTGGAGTTCAAAGAAAATTGAGGCCAGTTACATTGTGGCTCATATAAAAAAGACGGCCCGTTCCACCACATATCTACAGACGTTAATCGGCATGCTTCAACGCCGCGAGACGCGTAGTCCGCGGGATTAAGGGATGTCGGGACGTGACGCCACTCACTGCCTTCAGTGAGTTCTAGAATATTAGCAACTCTATTAGACACAAACGTTTTTAATTTAGAGTAGCTCATCTTAAGCCACGCCAAAACAATAGAGGAGTCGGTCCAGTAATATTTCCGCGCGAGCTGGCAACGCAGCGTTTTAGAAACAGCTGATGCGAGCTGAGCGCAAACGCACAGTTCAAGGCGAGGTATGGTCGTGGCCTTGACCGGAGCTACTTTAGCCTTGGCACACAGCAGTCTGATGACAACATCGCCCTTATCATTAATGGATTTTAAATAAATACACGCGGAATAGGCGATCGAGCTTGCATCACAAAAACAATGCATCTCGATGTCTGTTGGTGCGTCACATAAAACGTGACGAGGCATTTGCAAAGAAGTTAAAAAGGTCAAATCATTAACAAAATCTTGCCATGAGTGAATAATTTCGGTCGGCACCGGCTCGTCCCAATCAATTTTCGCGAGCCATAGTTTTTGCATAAGAACTTTAGGTATAATCGTGAGTAGGCACAAGACACCTAACGGGTCAAATATTTTACACGAGTCGGATAAGATCGAACGCTTCGTGGGCCAGTCGCCCTTGGCAGAGTATTGAGTGGGGAAATGAATGACATCTGCAGCAGAGTCCCAGCCCACTCCTAACGTGTGTGACGACGAGCTAATAATCAAACTTCCTTGACTTGTGTCAGGGTTTTGTGAGTCGCACAAAATTGACGGTAAATTTGAGCGATATTTGCGCAGGGGGAAACAACCTGCCGCTAGCGCACACTCAACCGATTTTTTAATAAAGCGGAGTTCATCCTCTGTATCGGACCCTGTTAACAAGTCATCTACCAAGAAATCATTTTGAATCACTGTTTGAATTTTATCATCCGTGCACTCCTCGCCCAACTGCCACAAACAGCGCGTGCTTAAAAAACTGGCACTAGAAAAGCCATACGTGACCGTGTTAAGCCTTAAGGTTCTTAAAGGTTCGGTCTCGTTGCATCGCCACAGAATTAATCGTAAATCTCGGTCACATTCTTGAACCAAGATCTGCCGATACATTTTTTCGACATCTCCGGTCAACACGTATTTATAAGTACGAAATCGTAATAAAATATTGAACAACGAGTCTTGAATCGTAGGCCCGACCATCTGTAGGTCGTTTATTGAATAGCCGGATGAAGTAGAAGCACTACCATTAAATACTACTCTAATTTTGGTAGATTCACTAGTGGGTTTGAGCACGGCATGATGAGGCACGAAAAAAGAAGGGTCCGGAATATCAGTGTCCGATACAGAAAGATGGCCCAAGTCCGCATACTCATTTATAAATTGCTCATAAAGCCCTTTGAGCTCTGGGTTGCCTTTAAATCGCTTCTCTAAGGCAACGAAACGTTTTTTAGCTAAACGATATGAATTGCCTAAGCAATCAGGTTCAGTAACTAACGGTAAGCGAACACAAAATCTGCCGTCTTCATTGCGGTGAGTGTGAGTTACAAAGTGTTGTTCGCATTCCGCTTCTAAGTCTGTGTGCGGGTGAGTAGGCTGGGGCACCTGCTCCAGTTGCCAAAATTTGGCCAACGCCTCGTCCAAATTGTCGCTATATGTGGACAGATGGTTGCATTGTAAAAATGAATTGAACGATTTATCGCTTGGCATCGAACAAGCATTTATGTTACCGGCAAGTACCCAACCTAACTTTGATTTGCGCATAATTGGCATATTCGACCCTAAATTAATTTGCTCGGATTCAATCAAATTCCAAAATATGTCAACACCGATCAAAACGTCTACAGGCGCGGGCTGATTAAAAGAGGGATCTGCAAGTTTTATATTGCGCGGCAATTTTAAATGTGATACGTCAATATACTTATGCGGCAAATTACTAGAAATAGTAGGCAGTACTAAACATGAAAGGTTGAAATTAATGTTTTTATCATGTTTAGACCGAATCTGTACGGCGCAGCGCTCAGGCGTGCCGGACAAGGGAATGTTACCTACTCCGACAACGTTAATAGTATTATGCTGAGGTACCAATTGCAATTTCTGTTTTAAATCGTCGGTAATAAGAGAGGTCATGCTACCAGAATCCAAAAGCGCGCGCACAGTTACGTGCTTATCATTAACCGGGTTGTACACGTCAATAAGCGCGGTAGATAAAAGCACGTGATTCGAGTGGGACACGGCCATAATGCTAGCTGCGGCCCCGGGCTCCGCCCGCAGAGGCGGCGGAGCCTCGACTGGCGCGGCGACAGCCTGAGGAACCTCCCTATGCAATAAAGTATTGTGGCGCTTCTTACAAATATGACAAGTCGCTGCCCGGCAACGATGTGACGTGTGTCCCTTCCGCAAACAATTAAGACAAAAGCGTAATCTCGCCGCTTCGGAAATTCGGTCTTCGATGGGCAAGGAAAGGAACGACGAGCAATCGTAGATCCGATGGCTGCCGCTGCAGAACACACACGACGCCGAGGGAGCTGGTGAAGCGCCAGGAGTGGCTGAAATCGCAAAGGTTTTCATGCTAGACTTCTCATGTTTATTATGAGGAGAAAATATGGGTTCGCGCTTACTAGTACTGGGTTTCTCAGATCTACTACGTTGTACTGACTCTAAAATATCGGCGCGACCGTTTATAAAACGATTAAAATCGGCAAGTGAGGGCATTTCGTCATCAAACGAATTACCTTTAAATTCCTCCCATTTTAAAGTGGTATTGTTATCCAGCTTAGCCGAAACCATGTGGATAATTAACGTATCCCAATTTTGAGTAGGTTGCCCTAGCGTATGCAAAGCCCGTAGGTTCTTGGACACGTGATCCACTAAATAACGCAGGGACTTAGATGATTCGCGACCAATCGGCTGCAAGTTAAACAAGGAGTTTAAATGGTTACTAATTAATTGCCTTTTGTTGTTATATCTCTCGCAGAGGAGACGCCAAGCTTCGACATAGTTGTTGTCTGTAACCTCTAAGTTACTAATTACCTGAGCGGCTTCGCCTTCTAAATAGGAATTCAAGTAATGGAATTTGTGAATCGGCTTAATTATATCCGAACTGTGAATGAGAGAATCAAATGTGTCTCTGAACTCGAGCCACTTAAAGTACGAACCATCGAAACCAGCGATTTTTATTATAGGCAATCGGAAGTTAACTTCATTGTTGTGATTGCAATGACTTTGAACCTCAGACTTTACGCTTGCAAACTCAGATCTCTCAATGTTCTTATCAATAAGTTTTTGAGCAGTAGCAATGAGAGATACAAAGTCTCGTTCCATCTCCTCTCTTATATCAATTTCAGCATCCATAGACGATGAATCTGCAATTTCTATTTTGGTTTGGATCTCGTCAAACTGTGCAAACATGGCACGAAAACGGTCCAACTTTATTGAGAGTTCGTCAACATCTCTAGTGAAAATACCTTCTTGATTAGTTAATTCGTTAATCAAATTTTTAAATTTGGTTATACGACCCTTTATGGAAGTTCTAGTGGCAAGATAAGAAGTCATTTTAAAAAGACAGATCTGACTGCAAGTTAAAAGCAACGAATGATGGATCAAATTAAAATAACAGGTAATAAATACGTAAATTGGTTCGGCTTATGTTCCCAGTCACCGTAGTAGCTCGGTGCGGCGGCGCAGCGTCAGCGAGAAACGGCGCTCAGCAACAGCGGCCGATAGCAACCGAGAGCCGGCGCGGTGCAGCGGTGTGCGTGCGAACCGGTTCTATGACTGCGGGCGAGACACGAGAGTTACTTACTTACGTAATGTAATGGAAAAAAACGTTTGAATGCTAACAAATGAAGCTAAACTGCTAGAAACTATGCATAAATAATTATTGGTTCGGCACATAGGAAGAAAGAACGCTTCACTAAGCGTTTAGAAAGCGCAAAGTTGCAAACTATAAAACCTGGGAAAATAATTAAAAAAGAGTACCTATAATATGGCACAAAGGTTTTAGTTATGGCTAAATCTTATGGTTGTAAGCTTTAAGGGCGTACCCCGTCTCAATGACCTCGAGCATTTCAACTTCTTCCCTCCCCACTTCCTTTCCTCACCTCTGCAAGTTTACGTACATGCGCCATCGCTTTTTCGTAACGCCATCTAGTATAAAGTAAATGTACTATAATGGCCAACTTTTTAGGCCGCTAACGACATCTTACGGATTGTTGGCGTACTACTATAACTTGCAGTTGGTATTGAGACTTTTTAGGCCAGGAGCTGGCAACCCAATCGAACATAAAATTTTATTCATTAAATACTTACCAAAAAATCGTGAAAACATTTGTTTTGCACTTTAAATCCCATTAAATTCGTCAATCTTGTTGGCATTGCTTATGACACAGTAAAGCGACAAGGTACTAAAGTGATCAGTTACTTTTGACGATGACTTTACGGATATACAGGGTGTTTGGCAGTCGGGTGTAGGGGTTTTAAGGGATGATAGTAAGGGTCATTCTGAACATTTTTGACCACATTTACTATTATGCTAAGTTTCACGGTTTCCGAGATATTGATCATTTTAATAGGATTTTTTGTAATTTTTCCTTATGTCCGTGATACAAAAAACCCCTTAATTCAAGTATTAATTTAAAAAAAAAAACAGTGTTTTCTTGCATGACTTGAATCACTATGAAATAAGGAAGTTTTAAAGCTACATGCCATTTTTTTTTCCTTACAACTTTTTGAGTAAACGCGCAAGAGTTACTTTCTCCATACTAAGAGAACCCCGCGTTTGTTTTTCACCAAGTATGGAAAAACCAATTTTGTGAGGTTACTCAAAAAGTTGTAAGGAAAAAAAAATGGCATGTAGCTTCCTTATTTCATAGTGATTCAAGTCATGCAAGAAAACACTGTTTTTTATTTAAATTAATACTTGAATTAAGGGGTTTTTCGTATCACGGACATAAGGAAAAATTACAAAAAAAACCTATTTAAATGATCAATATCTCGGAAACCGTGAAACTTAGCATAATAGTAAATGTGGTCAAAAATGTTCGGAATGACCCTTATACTATCACCCTTAAAACCTACACCCCCGACTGCCAAACACCCTGTATATTTACCAGAAATTATAACAAACTCGTCAGTGGAGTACAACAGTGCGTCGTGTACCTTGCTCGTAAAGTACTCGTAGTTGGACGCAGTGAGTCGGGTTGTTGAGTGAGAGCTGTAGTGTTGCACACTGTAGACACCAGGCATAATGACAGAATGCTAGTGGTGCACAGTGCGGGCAAGTCGGCTTGCTGTGAGACTGCGTCATTTGCTTGGAAGGTCGTCAGGTTGCATAATTGTCCATTGTCGAGGGTCACCAATGTAGTTAGAGAGGGCAATAGAGAGATCTCTCTCCAGGCGGGTGTTATGCCTGGGGACAGAAGTCCATTGGGATGAAGTTGGAAGTGCTACATATATCAACTGACTGTTGAAATTTCGCTTGCGCGTTGTAGAACAGTTTAGTTCCGCTGTCTGACGTTGTGACGCTGTTGGCGCTGGCGAGTTGGTGGTACATGGTTTGCCGTTAGATGTCGCCATGTCGCCATGTCGCGCGTGGCTCCGAGCGGCACGGGTTCCCCGTTCGACGGCCAAGCGGCGTATGCCGCCCGTCGCCCCCGCATAGACCCGCGAGTGGGGATTAGCGCGCTAACATGAATATTTTATTTTCCTCAAAAACTACAGAATCAATTAAAAAAACATCCGGCCAAATTAAAGTTCACATTATTGTCCAATTATAAGTTAAGTCTCATGTGTAAATATCGCATAATTAGGCAGTTATAATGGATTATAGATCGAGAAAAGGGTTCACGGGAAATTATTATACTCTTAAGATATAAACATTTGCGAAATATTTTTCCGTGAAAAATAAAGAACAAATGCCAAGCTAAAATATATGTTTTTTACAGATTTTTGTACTACATTTTGGCTTATTTGAATCGACTTGAAAATCGCTAAAATACGCCGGGTAGCCCCTTAAGGATGAAATAAAATCCAAGACCTTAAAATATTTTAAACACGTGGCAAAGCTCGGCCATTAAAGCAGCGACCAGAGTATTTAAACTGGCACTAAAAAATGAAATAAGACGGCTTAAGAAATGTGTGTGTCACACGTGCAAGTTATAGGCTCACAAACTAATTTTAAAGCTTGAGCTTTGAGAGAGGTGAAGTTGGCAAAGCTACGTGATCAAGTAGGGATAAGCTTCAAGAGGGAAAAGAAAGGAAAAAAATGGAATGGTGCACTTCCCTTGCTAAACCTGGGCTGCGGCGCAATAAGCTGCCGGCGGGCTTGAAGTAGGGCAGCAGCTTCCGAGGTGGCGGCGTGGAACTCCACGACGCATGCGGTTGCACGAAACGGCACTGAAGCTCTCTTAGCTTTTACTTGGTCGAAAATATCTTTAAATATTCTTTATTTCAACACGGAGTAGCTGTTTGCGTGACCTTTGTCCTTTGTTCTAGAAGCTTCGACTCGCGCGGTGTGCAGAAGCTATCGTTGCGTAACCATCACGTCGGGGTCACCATGTTAAGACTTGGGGTCTTATTAATGTTAAATAAAAATCGTAGATGGTACAAATAACTTCTGTAATCGGTATTCCACAAATATGTAGGAACTTATGTTTAAATAAAATTAAAAAGGTTGTATGACGCGCACACAAGCGCGCTAAGAGCCGAGAGAAGAATGCGTCGGCGACTAGGTGCGGCGGAGGGACGAAACTTCACCGAAACTGGTTTAGCTGCGTACCGCCCCCGCCTCACTACTTGTACTCGTAGCGGCAACAGTATGTTATTTATATGTACAACTATTAAATAATTTATTATGCTTATGCGTTTTTTTGCAAACTATACACAACTGCATTCAACAGGTGACTTACTTAAGTTTTTCACCTACTTATATGCAATTCGGATAATTAAAATTAATGGCTAGGGTGGGCAGTACCACAGATTATATACCAGTTACTAAGTACGTAACAGATACACCAGAGGCACTACTTTGAAAATCGGAGTTCGAAGTTCCGCTAGCTCCATCCGCTTCTTTGATTTAGGCTCGAATGACGAGTGACAGGGATGAAGCTAACCCAACTTCGCATTTTCAAAATAGGGCCTCATTTGTTTGGACAGAGGGCGTTCCCACCGCTATCGATGCCAAAACAAACAACTGATTGAATTTGTATGTACAAACCATAAGTCAGAAAATATTTAAAAGGCAAACACATGCCATAAAATTTGACTCGCTAATGGGCTATTCCCAGTTGTCCACACCGTAGACAATTGGGGAAAAAAATCCGCGATGTCCAGTAAGATCACCTAGTAGGATCCCCTACCTATTAATTTTGTACGTGGGGGATCCTAACAGGTGTTCTTACTGGATATCGCGAAAAAAAAAACACAGTTGTACACACCCTCAAAATTATGTGGACATTTCACACTCTTTAATTTGACTCAACTGTGTTAGTTTAATATCTACTAAAGTACATTAATAAAAACTAACACAGTTAAGTCAAATTAAAGAGTCCACATCATTTCGAGGGTGTGGTGTGGATATTATTCCCAGTTGTCCACACTGTAAACTGGATTTTTTTTCCCCCCACTAAACTGGGAATAGCCGTTGCTAATTAACAGTGATCGGAATAGGTAGTGCAATTTCAGGTGAATGACCTCAAACATTATAAATAATATGGATAGGACCCGGGATTCCGGGATTCGTATTTTTATAAATAATAAGATAATTATTAAAAACCGGGCAAGAGCATGTCGGACCATGCTCAGTATAGGATTCCGAAGCCGTAACGACAAACACAAAAAACTATCTCAAAAATCAACAATGAACCAATTTTCTATTTAAAGTTATTTGGCGCTGTCTTAGATGATTTTTAGTAGGTATAAACCCGTTAGTCGCCTGTATCTCAGGAACTAATTAAGTCTACTTAGTAATGATTCTTTTTCTTATAAATTCGTATATAATATCTCAAACAAGAGCCAAGCTTTTAAGTGTGAGATCAGTAGGTATACCTATGTAGGTAGTTAGGTATCTAAACTGCTTCAAACCGACTTTAAATTACAATAAAAGTTAAATCTTTTATATAGTAATTAATAGAAATTGAAAAAAAAACAAGGTCCAGTAAATAGAATTTTAAGTTTTCCAAACGATAGGTACTCAACTCAAATCAATAATCTAATCGAAAATTTGTAAACTTTCAGATCGCAAATCGCAAACTTGTAGGTAGCATTCCGGGGCACGTCCAAACAGCATCTAGGCGCTCGCGCTTATGTTATGAGCGCGGCTGTCGCTCGATTTGTTGCTTGGACAGTTTGACTCCCCCCGCGCGTCCTGCACGCCCCGTTTAATGAATTTTTCTATCAAAGTTATCATAGGCGATTTTGATAGGTATAAACACTTTAGTCGCCTGTATCTCAGGAACTAATCATGTCTACTTAGCCGTGATAGTTTTCCTTTAAAATTCGTTATATGCGCTTTCGTTGAAGATATTTTTCAGATTTTTAGTATTTGTAGTTTTGGCTGTAGGGGGGGGGGGACACTTGACTCTAACAAAAAATAGCGCTTTAAAGCTTAATATTTCATAAACGGATCCCTTAATCGAAAAATTGTTTTCATAAACCCGCAATATTTTTGAAAGACCTATCCAACGACACCCCACACTATGGGGTAGGCAAGAAAAAAAAAAGGCATCCCCACGGTACGTGTAGGGGAGGTGCATTAAAAAAAAATATTTTTCAAAATTTTATTTTACCACTTTGTTGGCGTGACTAATATGTATATTCATGCCAAATTACAGCTTTCTAGTACTACGAGTCTCTGAGCTAGACTGGGGACGGACGGACGGACGGACGGACGGACGGACATGGCGAAACTATAAGGGTTCCTAGTTTGACTACGGAACCCTAAAAAGGTTTCTTGTTTGCAAGAATGTCAAAATTAAAGTGTACATAATTTCGTCAAAGTCAAAGTCAAAATATTTATTGCATGTCACATTACACAAAACAAAATATGGAACAAAATACCAACCAACCAACCAACCAAACTAACCAACCAACCAACCAACCAACAACCAACTTTGTACTAGCAGTATAATAATTGTCAAAATTATAAATAAATAACTTTTTTGAGCTTACTGTGGGGCTAGGTCAATTTGTGTAATGTCCCCTGATATTTATTTTAAACCAAACAGAGATTGCAAGTTATATCCATACTAAGCTTACGCACCGAAATCCCGTGAAATTGCACTACCTATTCCGATCACTGCTAATCAAAGTTATGCTAAACGACAGGGAAAGTAAATTTAAACTTCTAAAGAGTGGACTCCCCCAGGGCTCGGTGCTGGCCCCTCTCCTATTCAATTTATACACAGGCGATATGCCTGCTACTGAGTGTGACAAATTCTTATATGCCGACGACCTTGCTCTAACAACCCAGAGTAAACAGTTCGAGATTGGACAAGCGACCCTTACACGAGATCTGCAATTGCTTAATGAGTACTACACAAAGTGGAGACTGTGCCCAAACCCAGCTAAGACCGAGGTAACCGCTTTTCACTTATCAAACAGCCAGGCGCGTAGAAGAGTTGAGGTCCTTTTCTCCGGTGTCAAGATTCAACACAGCTTTAACCCAAAGTACCTGGGAGTTACACTCGACCGGTCCCTGACATACAAGCCCCACTTGGAGAACTTAGGCCAGAAACTTAAATCAAGAGTGAACCTCATTACAAAACTCGCAGGCACTACGTGGGGAGCCCAGGGAAATGTCTTGCGCACCTCTGCCTTAGCCCTCGTGTACTCGTCGGCAGAATACTGCGCCCCAGTGTGGTACAGAAGCGCTCACACGGACAAGGTAGACGTACAGATTAATCGAGTAATGCGTACTATCTCTGGCAGCCTGCTCCCGACACCTACTCAGTGGCTGCCGGTGCTGTCACATATTGCACCGCCAGAGCTTAGAAGAGCCCAAGCCGCTTCCCGGGAGTGGAATAAGGCGAGAAACCCAACACTCCCTATAAGAAAAACGCTGGAAAACCTTCCTTATATGCGCCTTCATTCGCGGAGACCTATCTGGGCTGACAACCGTATCCAAGGCACGGAGCCTTTTCGTGCCCTCGACGAATGGACCAAACAATGGAACGACCAGGGAATAACCGCCGAAAATTGTGCCGTCGACCTGACTAAGGTTCTACCAGGTTTCAACGAGCACCGAAGGATATGGGTCACTCTTAACCGAATACGGACTGGTGTCGGCCGATGTAATTATAATCTGCACAAATGGGGGTATAGAGAGTCAGCAGGCTGCGACTGCGGAGCCCCGGAGCAGACGATCACTCACATCGTAGAGGAGTGCCCTAGGAGACGCTTTGCGGGGGGATTTGGCGAATTGTGCGCGCTTACGCCGGATGCCAGAAATTGGATATCAAAATTAGACATAAGACTGTGAACAGAATGTACAGCCATACGAATGAATGATAAGACCTAATATAAAATTTTATGAACTGGACAATGTCATAGTTTATGTAGTAAACTAACTAGTAGGTCGGTATCTTAAATAGCCTAATAATAAATTCAACTGAACAATTAAATTGTTTTGGGCATTTTTGGTCATTGTCCAAAGAAACCGCCACTGTCAATGATATTTTATATACTTATAGATACGTTATGCTCATACTAAACGCATTCAAAACCCATCACCAATTAGGTACCTACTGACAGTTGTCCAAGTTTGCCCGATTTTTTAATAGGTAGGTAGGTACGATCTTGATTTTTTTTTGCTAAATTTTTAGGGCGGTATTTTGACGCTAGAATTGCTTTACCGTTGTTAATTCAATCTTATTTATATATGATTACAAGCAATTTATGATTTTCATCGCGTGCAAACTTTCCTTCACTTGCGTCCATGTTTGCCCATACGCAGTATCTGCTAAACTATAGCTCTTATGGCGTTCTTGTTTAAGGAGTAAAAAACAAGGCCAATATTTTCGTTCTATCATAACATCTAATGCGTACTAATAGTGGATTCGTCTAGAAAGTAGTAAGCAAATTTACTTGCCAATATCCACTTAGTTTTTTAGTTTCCATACATCAGTTTGTAGTTGTTAGGGTTGTCAACTGTGGTTAACTGCTTAATAAAAATGAGTACTTTAATAAACGTACATTGTCTCCACAGCTCTTTTTTAGGGTTCCGTCACGGAACGGAACAGACCGTAGTCAAACTACGAACCCTTATAGTTTCGCCATGTCCGTCCGTCTGTCCGTCCGTCCGTCCGCAGCCTAGCTCAGAGATCCTTAGAGCTAGAAAGCTGTATTTTTGCCTGAATATTTATATTAGTCACGCCCAAAAAGTGGTAAAATAAAATCTTGTTTTTTTTTTAAATGTACCTCCCCTACACTTAACGTGGATTATTTTTTTTTCTCGTCTACCCCATAGTGTAGGGTGTATTTGGATAGGTCTTTCAAAAATATTGCGATGCGATTTGTGGGTTTGCGAAAACCGCTTTTCGATTAAGGGATCCGGTTGTGAAATATTAAGCTTTAAAGTGCTAATTTTTGTTAGTGTTCTCCCCCCTACAGCCAAAACTACAAATATAAAAAATCTGAAAAGTATCTTTAATGAAAGCGCATATAACGAATTTAAAAGGAAAACTATCACGACTAAGTAGACTTAATTAGTTCCTGAGATACAGGCGACTAAAGTGTTTATACCTACTAAAAATCGTCAAAGACAGTACCAAATGACTTTAAATAGAAAATTAGTTCATACATGTTGTTTTTTGAGATAGTTTTTTTGTGTTTGTCGTAATGGCTTCGGAACCCTACACTAAGCATGGTCCGACATGCTCTTGCCCGGTTTTTATATAAATATCTCCGTCATAAATACGTGCCACTTATTTAAGTTACACATCAGTGACCACTTCCAAACTAAGAAAAGCTTAGAAACTAAGTTTAATTATTGTACATCTAACATTATATTATTTTCCCTAATAAAAATATCTTATCAAACGTAAAACTTAATTGAAAAAAACAATAAGTACCTCAAAAAAATAAACCTCCACCTTTCCTGTAAAGAAATTTCAAAAATATAGGTTTGTATCTATTTGTGATATACCAACATAACATGACAGTTTTTAATTTGAGTTAAAATAATTGCTAATTTACGTAAATAAAAATGTGACAACCCTTGCACTTTTTTGGCGGGCAAAATTGGCAACCGGGAGGAGTTACATTTGGCCACTGTCATAATTCTTTATTCAAGCTACTTACAGCATAAAATGCACAAGAGAAATGTTCTAAAAACTCTTTTCTACACCATGTAATCATAAAAACTTACAGTCCGTGAGCTCCTAAAAGAACCTTCGGATTTTAGAAGCATACTTCGGGTATTGACGATGTCTCGCGATAGTGATATTGATATGCGGTTGTTCTGTAAATCAACTTGCAAAACTTTTCGAAGTTACCGTAAAAAGTTATGCAAAGAATTACCATCAGTACAAAATAAACCTTACTGTAATAATATTACGCTTATTTATCTTTTTGTAATTTTAATACAATATGACTTTTTGTCATGTTACAAATAAAACAAAATCAGCATTTTCGAATTCTCCCTTCGTTAATTTAAATAAAGAACACCCCTCTCTCACACACTACTTTTGTTTGGAACTATATGATGTTATACCCACCTGTGGATTCTTAGAAACTACATTTATATAAAAAAATAATTAAACGTAATAACGGAAAAGACATGTCTGGAGGCGGTTAGAACATTAAAAAAGTGTATATTGGCTATTTACAGAAATACCCTGTTTAAGTTGACTCCCCATGGAAAACAATGTCCGTAAAATAACAAACTATAAGTAAGTGGTGGTTTTACTGCTCTATATAAATCAATGAAAGAACAACGAGGGCACTCTTCGCGTGATGGATTGCTACCAAGTCAAAAAGACAATTGTTATTGGATTTCCCCCGAAACCCGAAGGTTCTTCTAAGAGCTCACGGACTGTACTATCTTGTGACGTCACAATCAAACAGCGTCCTTATTGTTGGATTTTATGAATTTAAAAATCTTAAAATAGTAAACGTAGGTAAATAAAAAATTGGTATTTTCCTAGTATTTTTATAATGTTTATTTGTTGTTAATGAAAAAACAATTTAATTTCACTCTTGTCCAATACCCTATTGGACCGCACCGCACCAAAATACAAGTCCACTTTGACAAGGTCTGACAAGAAACTGAGTTAAAAGTTAGATAAGTACAAAAAAAAATAAGTTCACTGAAAAATATCCCTCAGGGGCAATTTTTTGAAGTCTGTAAATACAAGGTACATTTTGTAATATTTATGATTTCATATTAAAAACATGTTTCGTTCATAATGATCGTTAAAGAAAAACTGGTTTAATATGTTTAGGACAGAATTTTTTGTCCCTGGATATGGTACAGAAAAGTTTTAACCATGTAGGCAAGCACTGCTTCTCAGAAGAGGAAACCAGAGGATATACTGCCTGCTGCAGAGAAAAGTAACCTGTCCTGCTCAGTAACTTGTATGCATGGGGGGTAACTTTTCACTGCAAGCCAAGTTACACTAGAATACCAAGGAAACAAGTAATACACTAGGAGACTGCTTGATGCCTATGGAGGCAGTGCTTCTTAAGATTTGAACTACTGTTGCATCTATAGCTGCAATATATACAGGCATATGGCCGTTGGGACGTATGGGTCCTCGTATGCGCTTTGAGTGAGCTCCCGTGGTTGGAGCGGAAGGTGCACCGGTCACACAGGTACGGCTTCTCGCCAGTGTGGATCCTCTTGTGTTTTATCAAATTTGAAGCCAATTTGCAAGAGTAGTTACAATCAGGAAAGTTGCAAATATACGGTTGATTTCTATGAGTGCCCATATGCGCCCTGTGCGCCTTTTGGCTGCTGCTTCTAAAACAAAAACATTAAATCGCAAATAAGAGCTTTCCTAATGTTTAAAATCAGCAATTATTGCAACAAGGGTGTGCCTCGGTTCAAGATGGTAAAGCAATATTGCTTTTGATATGTAATCCTAATCATATTGTAAACTTTACAATCGTTCTTATTTACTTTTCCTAATGGCAGCCGAGTTAAAAACCATATGGACACACGTCAAAAGCAATATTGTTTAACAGTGAAGAATAGAGCCCCGTACCAGTACTTTAACAATAGTAAAATAAAAAAAATAAAAAAATTGCTAGTCTCAATAGGTAAATTTGAATACTCTGGCAACATTAAGTGGAGCGCCCTAAGTGCACCATGTTTGCATATCACAATTGTTATATACAATACTCGCAATGCAATTAGCATTATATCACACCTTCACAAGGACAAGGGCACAATTACAATCATATCGTACATTGTGCGGGTAAACTACCCTAAAAATATATCTGCAACATATTTTACCACAAAATACCAGTATTAACCCGTCAGTCAGTCAACAACCAGTAACAAGGAGAAAGTACCAAATTCCAGTCTCTTAAGATTCAGGATTTATGGCCCAAACTTTACTAAACAAAATACACAAAATTTCTAAAGAAATTGCTTCAGTCACAACTAGGTTCTTATATAGGGTTAATAATTAGAGAATTGTATCTTGTGTCCTTTCAGCTAATTAATAGACTCAGTATATAATAGGTGATGGGCAAAATGATATATTTTTACAATGACGATGGTCGCCATATGTATACCAATTTGCTGACGATACCTGCCTGATAGTTGCTAACCGTGATGTAGCCGCTGCCGAACGTTTGATGCAGGGCGAGTTTGACATGTTATGCAAGTGGGCACACGATGTTGGACTAGCTCTTAACTACCAAAAAACTAAAGTAATGCATATCCATTCACCATATTTAAAAGCTAGTGCATCTCCAATAATAGTAGCCCACGATCATTCCTGCATGCACGCCCTGCATGCGGACTGCAAGTGTGAACCGCTACAGGTTGTAACACAGCATACCTACCTTGGCTTAAAAATTGATAATAAATTTAATTGGGGTCCTCACATTGACTATGTTTGTAAGAAATTAAGAGCTGTCCTTAGTAATCTTAGTGTTTTGAAATATAAAATGCCATACAATATACTTAGGATGTTGTACATGTCAATGGCAGACTCAATAATAAGCTACGGTATATCTAGCTATGGCAGAACCTACAAAACATACTTGCAACGTATCTAGAATATTCAAATAAAAATGCTAAAAGCTATAGTTCCTCTAAAAGTGAAATACGAATACAGGCATGATTACGAAAAATTATTTCAATATAGTAGAACCTTAAATGTTTTTGATAAAGTTAAATTCGCTTTTATATTAAATTATAAGGATAAAATAGGGAATTTGAAAAGGTATAAGAGATTAACCAATCTCCGAAACATGCCGAACCAGCCATTGTTCATAGTTCCAACAAGTACTAACCAATATGGCAAAAGAGTTTGGACTAACTACCTCCCTTATACTTTAAACAATTTCCCTAAAAATGTTGTTCAAAATATTGAAATGAAACCTAAACTAATTAAAAATACCATTAAGAAAACATTAATGCATAGGAATAAGTAATACCTATTTAAAGTAAGCTGTGGAGTAGGGTAACCCCTTCTTAGTTAATATAATCTTAAAAATTGTAAAGATTGCAACTAGAAATAATTGTAATAACGTTATTTTTATTTTTGAAATAAACAGTTTAAATTTAAAAAAAAATATTTATGTATGGGGTTTTCTTGGAAAATCATAATCTTACTATATCAACATATTCTTGCCTTGCTTGGCTCTTGAAAGGTTTATTTGCATAAACAAATCCTCATCAATTTGGGCTACTAAAATAAATATTTTGTCTTGTTTTGGGTCCAATTCAACACATGAACATGCATCCCGTGACTGTTGGAGGGTAGGGACGGGATCCATACAAAATTGCAAATCACTCTTTGCGGTTTTAACGTCTTATATAGTTAGTGCCACATCTACAAAAACCTTTACATTTTTTGTCTTGGTTTAAATTTTGATATAAAGAGGTTAGAACTTGGCATATTTTTTATCATAATAAATTGTAACACAAACTCGTTGGATGTATGTATTAAATCTGTGGGATGTTCTACATTACCTATGCGAACACACATAGCAGGTGATGTCAGGAACTATACATTCACTTGTATGTTTCTTTTCATGTAGTAGAGATTGGTCCTGCAGGGAAAGTTAAATTGATCAGGCATGTCATTCATTGTAGTCAAATTAAGGAATCAGACTGAAACTTGCAAACTGATAGTGCTACAGCAGCGTTAGTTACCTGACAGTTCTTTTGCTTGTTTTTATGTGACACATAACTACATTTAAATTCAAGGCTAGTATCTGAGCAAGTAAGATGAATGTTAGAGCTCTCCTGAAAATCTGTGCAAATGTTTTCGGATTTTAATTCGGTTTCGGGGTCTAAAAGTATTTGATGATTACCATCTTTCTTAAAAATACTTTCGGTATAAGGTAAATCAATTGGCACTTGATGCATTACGTCGTCATTTTTACGGTTGTACTTCTCTTCTTGCGCTTTGTTCAATAATTGTGATATTATTGACTTGGGCTGAGGACTAAAGTTAATCACTTTTTCTAAAGACGGTCTACCTCTTTTATTACCTTGGGGAGACCTTTTAGGTTGAGGCACAGATGTGTGAAATTCCAATGGATTTCTTTCTTCCATGTAAGGAAATTAGCTGCCTTAGTGACAATTAAGTTATTTTTAGGCATGGACAATAAGCATTATAGTTAGTGTGTCGTTAAAGCTTCGATTAATTTCAATTGTTTTGTTATATTAAAAAACTGATTTGTTTGCTGTCATCATTTGTTTCTCTATTCCACCAGAGTACTTTGTTATATACTATACTAGTAAAAATAAGCGATAGGTACTACAAGTACCTACGTATTTTTATGGCTTATTGCTGCGAGCTGCGAGGCGCTTTGCCAACTGCAAAGCCAAGAGTACCCTAGGCAGTGTTGTCACATCTAATTTTGTCAAATTGGTAGAACAGGATCCAAAAATTAGTAGAAATTGGTAGAATTTGAAATGAAAATTAGGTAGATCTACCACTCTGTTTTTAATGATTTAAAATGCGTATAAAATTTTCAAAATTAACACCAAACTTACTTAAAATGCCGCGAAATACTTTGCTATCTGTCAGTGTCAGCTGTCTCTCACAGACAGCTACTATTTTTTTTTACACTTAACGTTACGCGCTCCGTTTTAATTGCTGAAACTACAAGACAGGCTAAATTAGATAGCAAGTAACTTTTCGTTACACTACACGCATGGAAAAATGTTTACAATCATCACATTTTGGAAAAATATCAAAATTAGGTAGCTTTGAGGCCGAGGGTGGTAGATAGGTAGACAGGAGGCAAATTAGGTAGATCTACCAATAAGTTGGTAGATGTGACAACACTGACCCTAGGTACGTATAACCACAGATTATACGTAACTATAACCGTGGAGTGGAGGCGTTTTTTCATTTATTTTTTAATGTTTATGGCCTGGATGCTAAGTCCTTTAAGCCATAACGTATTTTTGGGGCATCGTTAAGTTTACCCTCAGATTATTTATGGGTATGACTCTCTTTTGCCAAGGTGCTATATAGAAAGATTCTAACACTGCTAACTTACCATTTAATTAGTAGGTAAATTAATTACTAATTATACTATACTAAATCAATGTTAATGTCAATTAAAATAAACACCATGGGCGCGGTGCGACTAACACAAGTTGCCCGCAACTTGGTTGTCGCTCAGATCTCCCTTTCTATCTAGACAGTAACGATAGAGACGTACTGAGCGACAGGCAAGGAAATTCAACTTGTGTAACCAGTGCCGATATGATACGCAATAAAATGTAACCAATATATCCCTTAAGACTATGTAGTTATAAGAAAACTGTGTTGGATGGGCTTAAAACTCTCATCTATGAAGACATTAAAGCCGTCCTGAATAAAAATTTAATAACATTCTATAAATTTATTTCATTAGCTACACACACACACGCACACACACACAAATACACATACATGTTAATTAGAGATTAAGGCACATATTAATGAGCCCATCTTGGCTGAGAAGCGCATCATAAGATACGACAAAGTAAACGTCAAGCAATAGAAAGCCAAAGAGAATATAATCACTACGTTTTAGAAAGCTAGTTGAGATTACCCCAACTGATGAATCAGCATCTGTTTCTGGAAAAGCATTTTTATTTTTTACCGATCACTGTGTGACTTCCAACCACTGGACAGTAGCCATTCAACAAAGAATTGAACTTGAGTTGAGATTAGTTAATTAATACGGTCCTAAGATTTAGACTGCTTAAAAATGTTATTTCTTAATGTTGTTAATTTTTAAGTAGTGTCTATTAAAAGCTGAACCTGCAAAAAAGCGGCAAATTTTAAAAATCTTCATATGGTATTAATTACCGATCAAATTAGAATAAGCGATTTGGTTTTTTTTTTTGGTGCCCACTAAGGGAGAGAAGACGCCATAAACTATACGAACTCAAATCTACTAATAACGCTGTCAACAGTCAGTTTGTCCATATTAAGACAACCCACGGTATCACATTTAAGTACAGTTTATTATGATTATTTATTTATTTAATGGCGTCTACATAATAACGTAATTTTGCCAATGTCAAGTATATATAAGCAACGTTGTACGGTGAATCCAGTCCTGTCGTCGAAGTCTTCCAGTCATAGTCGTGCCCCTTGAATATGGCGGGCATCCACTTCAATGGCTTGGTGTGATCTTGACCTCTAACTCATTTGGAACCATCTTTTCACTGTTATTTTATTCAATGCAAATTCTTCATCAGTATTGCCCTCTACATTTTTTAATTTCCCTATTTGCCATGAGATTCTGGTACACCTATACCTATGTGCACTTTATACAGAGGCACTAGGGTCAACTCACCAGTGAATGAACACTTAAGGATTTTTTCAACTTTGAAAAATTATTACGCTGTATTTATCAATAATTGTAATGGTTCCAAGTAATTTAATCAATCGTCATTTAATAAACAAGAAAGTAATTTCTGCGATTTTTTATTACGTTTGTAGTAATATATGAGTTATAGAAGAAATTATGAAAAAGTACTCAAAAACGTAGTAAATGAACAAAAAAACGAATGAATGAACATAGTGAAACGCCAGTAAACAAAAATTATTTAGATCTTTTTAATCGAATAAAAAAAACATTTTTAACACAAAACGAAGTCATTTTCTTCAGTAATAATCATATAAAAAGTTAAGGTAGGTAAAATATCTACTTAATACCTATTCAAATTATGTTTTTTTATTACAAAGCTACATCTTTATTTTTACTTAAGTACGTATAAGTTAAGCACTTATTATCTTGATATATATACACACATATATTATTATATTCATTGAGACAATATTAATAATCTTCTACTTATTCAATCAGACCCATTATACCTAGTCGGTCCTTAAGTTCTGTCACAAAGGTTTATTACACTTTAAAAAATAAATAAAAGAGTTTCATAAAGCTGTAGTACATCAATCATAACCTTATTTTATATAGAATAAAAAGAAGTGTAATTTGTGTTCTTTACTATTACAATAATTTGGTGTACGAGCTTTAAGCATTCCCATTCGGGGCAGGAAAGCATGGGTCAAAACACGCACGACCACGATACTGATAACGGCTACAACTTTTGTAAGAGTTCTCGTATTGAGTCGAAATTTGCGTGACATATTGACCAGACTTTTATCTTTAAATACTGATACGAATGTATTCCAAGCAACTAAAGATCCGCTTATACTCCGGTCAATCTTCATGTCTCATTAAATTGACCTTACGATTTCACATCAATTTGCAGAAATACGAAAACACACGAAATTTCGTGCTGCATAAGCTGGTTTTTAAGTGTCGTTAAGATAATAATGCTGGTCTCTGAACATACCGAGAGATGAGAGGCTTCACAATATTAAATAAAAAAGTTTCCTGGTTAACAAAGACTAACTTTTAAAGCCTTTTCAAAAAGTGAAATTTTCAGAAAACTCGTGCGTACCTATTTTAATAGGTGCCGGCCGTGAATGTTAAAAGATCGTATCGGAAATTGCGGCGACTATGTGGAATGATGATTAGTTCCAAAAATGTACTTTAATTAGGCTTTTAAAATTTATTTATTGTAAAATTAAAAAATAAACAGAAGTTACTTTTATTTGACTAAACCTTTGTGACAGAACTTAAGGACCGACTATGTACCTATTATAGCCCGAGTTCACTAGAAATAGCATGTAACGCTGTTTCCAAGTCTTTTTGATTATAGCGAAAGCGTTCATATCTTTTTTTTCGGTCCATATTGATCTAAAACAGAATTGAATAGAATGAATGTTAGTCTTTCAACCATACCAAGAAACAAGGATCGGAAAAACGCCCGTCATTTTGGTAACATAACCCTGTTCCATACAGCAGAGACTTCCTTATGATGTTAATAAAAAATGTTATTGTTTTTTATAGATTTATTATACCATAATTTATATGTATTCCGCGATAATTTATTAATGAATGGCACCGGAAAGGTTATGGCAAAAAACTTTTTCGCCAATCAAAAAGAAAACGATTTATTTTTTTCAAAGTTTCCAATTGTTTTCATAACAACTTGAATTTTAGGACCCATTTACGAGTCGAAAATGTTTGTTCAAAGTCTACAGACGTCAGTGGGGCATATTTAATTGTTAATAGCTGACATTAGTACACAGTTTGTGAGTGTGTTTGAATTGTCTCATAACAATTCTGGTGTCATTCATTAATAAAATTCTCGGTGAATACATATTTATAAATGATGTTAAAATACATCTATAAAATACCTAAATTTTTTTTATAACATCATGAGGAAGTCTCTGCTGTACGGAACAGGGTTATGTTTTCAAAATAACGGGCGTTTTTCCGATCCTTGCCAAGAATCAACGTACATTTATGGTAAAAAAGAGTCTACCTCAGCAAATAATGCTATTAAAAATAATTAACTTTGTATTAAGATTTAAGAATAAGACGTTTTTTTTATTAATAAATAAGCAATTTAGAAACTTAAACGTATGAAACGGACAGAAACACCTTTGTCGTTGCGTTGTTCATACATAAGATTAGTAGGTATCTAGTAAATGAACAAAGCCAAATTTCTATAGTCCATTTACTAGATTTTTCATTCCTATGAATGCACACTAGTGTTCCAATACTGGTTCAAACAATCAGAATCATTTTCTATGCAGAATCATAAAAAAAAACCTAAATACGATAACGTTAACATTTAAAAATAGAAGAAAATCAAAAGTCAGCTACCACCCCAGTAAATGAACACACTGTTCATTTATTGGTTTAAGAACATTTGATAAGCCAATAATGGTACACCTAAAAATTACGACTTTATCGCAAAAACAGCCACCAAAGTGTACATTGATAAAAGGTTTAAATCTTATTCTTACCAAATAACTAAACTTTCTACTGTTATAAATCACTTAAGCACTTCTAATGTTACTACAAATATGCACTGTTTTTACCTGGGGCCTAATTTCTCCATACAAAACTACAAAAACAGAAACACGTGAATTTCAAAAGCCGGCCATGTTGAAATTGGTATAAAATTAATTTACCAAGTGCTGCCATTACATAGGAAATCGAGTAGCTAATAAGAAAAAAAATAAGACAAGTGGTAGAAATGGCTCTATTTCTTATTTTAGGCAAAAAAGTTCATTCACTGGTGGGTTGACCCTACTTTGAAAATGGAAGATCCAAGTTACGTTACCTCCATCTCTGTTAATCGTCATTCGAGAGTAAATTGAGAGAGGGATGGAGCTAACGTAACTTCGAACTTCTATTTTCAAAGAAGGGCCTCAGGACACAGTGACACACTGTATTGTATTTATTAAGGCGCGTCTACGCTAGACGATGCTTAGTCCTTCAGTCGAAATAGTCTGGACCGACTTTCAAGCCTCGAACGAGCGCGCTTGGCTTGGCTTCGCTTGTGCTTGTCTGCGATCCACCAACTGTCGGGTTTTTGAGGGATTTGCTTCGCACTCGCAGTGCGTTTGAGGACAGTGGTCGTTGTAGGTTCGTTGTACGTCCACAGTTGGCGCTGTGAACGACGAAGCGGAGAACGGCTCCACTCGTGCTCGGCTCGTGCTCGGCTCGCCTAGCCTAGCCGCACCTTTACATTGCATATGGAAACACTACTACTGAACGTCATTGAAAAGTCACGTCCACATATCCTATAATCTGTAGTCACGTCACGTTTTGGTTTTGGGCAGCTGAAATTTGGTTATAGTAATTCACGCGTGGTTTTGTCATAATATTACGAGTGGAAGTAAAACGATAGAATGTCTATAGATAAAAAACCCGTGAAGACGAAGCAGTTAAAAGCAGAGTTAAACAAGGAATTTTTATTCCTACAAAATATTTTTTCCGTGCTATCCATACCCCAGCAATCAACAGGTAAAATCTATAAATATAAAAGAAGAAACTGACTAGCTGATCGATGAACGACAGCCAAAACCGCTGGACCTAGCTAGGGACTTTAAATTTGGAGGGAATATTCCTTGGATATCCTAGGGGTGCACTAAAAAGGGAAATTATCCTCTACGAGGTTATAATAGGGGAAGTAGCGGGTAATTAATTCTAAGAGTACGATGGCGCGAGCGTCCTCTAGTGTTGTATATAATGCGATTTGACTAACTATTCTTTGTAAGTTTAGTTCTCGTGTAAATGTTATTATTGCTGTGATTTGTATAGTTTTAAACATCTGTAAGTTATTTTGGCTCATTTGTTCCCAATTCGTAAGAGGCGACTAAGGGAATGAAGGCACGTAGGTAGTATTGTTAGGTGATGGGCTTACAACCTGTCACTAATATACACTGGTAAACATCTTCGCCTGTTTGTGCAAAATGTGGTTGCAGAACTAACAAGTTTTTAGAGTTGTTGGTAATTCTTTAGCTCAGCCTACGCCACTCTGGGAATAAAGGCGTGAGTGTATGTATGTACGTATTTTCAATTATGCAGGTTGTTTAAAAAAAACATTATTATTTGCATGAGGGACTTACCATAGCAAGCCCCGCTAGTTTACTGTACATCTAACAAATATCAAATGACAGCATCAAAATAATTCTGGGCCTCCCTGCTAAATTGACACATTATTTATTCTACTTTCATGCCATTCAGCTGAGTTGACTCTTTGCTGACTGTGTATTTTACTGTTATGTCATCTAGCTGATATGGTCCTTTAAAGATAAGTGTTATTTGTGTTTCAAGTAGCCGGTTATATTGTCAAGTTAGGGTTTACAAGTTAAATAAAAAAAAATGACATCTTGACATATGTAACATTATATGTTTTGAACGTAAGTAATTTACGTTTTGGACGATTTAAACATTGGACATTTTACATACTTAGACTTGTTGCTATCTGGTATTTTGTGTTTAAGACGTCTTCACACAATGCATAATTTACGTAATTGGGCATGTGGTTTTGTAGACCATCTAAAGCAGTAGATGATTTGGTACTGAGGGATAATTTTCACCTTCACCGTTGAACTTATGCACCAGCTTTAAAGCATCCTAGACAAGTTTTATTCAAGAAATATTGTTCCAGATAATGATGACGACTTTGAAATGACCAATGGTGATGCAATTCAACAAGAAAAACAAATTCCTAAGCGTGTGAACAGTATTGCAGAATTAGAAGAGCGGCTTGAAAAAATTAAAACACAATCAAATTTTCATATGAAAAACAAGTTGGCTAAAAAAAGTTTAGCGAGCAAATTAAACAAAAAAATTAAGAAAAGAGACAGAATAAACAAAAGCAAGGTTAAACCAACAGGAGATAAACCGTTAGTAAAGAAAGAGCCAAAACTGGAAATAGCAAATGCTGCCAAGCCAATTTTCAATAATGATGGGAAACTTGTGTTTTCTAAGTTTGATTTTGCCAATGCTGGTCAAAAAGGTATGTACGTTTTAGATAAGTATTTGTCTGTATAGGTAGAATATTGTTATGCCATAATGGAATGTTCATATGGAACTATGGAGTATAGTTATAGTTAACTTACAAATACTGTCTGATGATCTTATTATTTTTAAGTTCAAGTTGATTCATTTAATATTTTTGTTTATGCTGTTTTTGGCATTCGCAATCCGGCACATGACTGGTGCAGTCTGAGTACATGTAGGGTCACTTGCAAAGAAAAATAAAACAGTACAGTTTAGTAATGTCAAAATGTACAGAACGGCATTGTTTTCAATCTTGATCATGACTCTATTTATTGTTTAGACTATCATTTTGTTAGCGTAGGATGATCCCTGTGACAGCCTTGTTTCTTAATTTCAGATATTAAGGCCCACTTGCAGCTAGAATATATATTTAGATTGTTAAGTTCCTACAATTACATTGTGTCAAATCAAAATGTACAGATGTAGGTCTTAGGGCCGATTCTTGATCAGTGGTTAATGTTAAAAAAAATATAGTTTATTTAGATCTAGGAGATAAACAAAATTTATCTCTTTCATGCTTTGGTTTAAAGTGTAACCTTACTTTGTTCAGATTTGAATTTTGGTTGCAGAAAGAGGTAATAAAGGAGAAAATAATCCCAAGAAGATCTTAGAAAATCTTCAGCAGCAAGAACAAAAGTTCCGTAAGCTAGAAGAGGGTGAAGATAAGTCTAAAGTGAATGACCTCAAGGAAAAAATCGCTTGGAAAAATATGTTACAAAAAGCTGAAGGTCAGAAGATTAAAGACGACCCTAGTCTGTTGAAGAAATCAATTCAAAAGCAGGTAAGAATTTTAAACGGTTTTTTTTATTACAGAGATTCTGTTACATTATTTTCATATCTTATTGTGCATGTGATAGACTTAAATTTGAATGTTGTTCCAACCAATTGAGCAGTTGTTCATTTGAATTCGTTACAAAAAACAATAATTATTGTTTCACACATTTTTAAAAACAAATCAACTAAATACAAACAATTCAACTACTTTTACTTCCTATATGAAAAACGGACCGTAATTAGTGTGACAATAACCTCGTTATTTTATGTCATTGCGTTTTATTTTACCACATTGAAAAAACTATTCCTAACTAGTATTTACTATACAATGGCAATAGTTCTAGCGTGATTTTAGACAATTTACGATGGATTATTTTAGCTAACAAATTTATAACGGAATACTAAACCTTATCAAAACCAAAATTCCAAAAAAAAATGTTTTTTTCATTAACAGTATCACTAAATTAGCCTAATGTCACAGGCACAATTAGGTATAATAGTTATTTATGTGACAGGTGCGTAATGAGACTAATGAGAGGCATTAACATACGAGTGTGGTTTTATGAAACGAGCCACGAAAAAATGTAAACATATCTTTGACGTCGTCATTAAAGTATATGTGTCACCAAAGATATGATTACATGTTTGGACCTTATTTCGATGCAATAAGATGAAAATATGGAAACATTATCTTTGACGTCGACTGTACAACGACAGATACAGGTTTCTTAACATAGGCCTTTGCTTATCGTTTCTGAAAATATAGGGAAGTTATGATAATTATGGATGTGGGTAAAATATACACTCAGGGGCAAAAATAACGGGTCAGAGTGCGTTTTTCATACAAACGAGGCTATTTCGAATCCTTGGTTCCTAGCCAGCGGTTGTTTTGAGTGAGGTTTAATGGTGGATACACCAAGGTTCAATAGAGGAGGTCAAAAGTTCTTAAGATACCTAACTGATCGCACAATCAGTTGACACCACAGCAAGAGAGTTTGAGTCAGCATTTGGATTTCCTTACATTTTATGGTCATTTTAGATGTTTTTTTGAACATTCACAATTCCGGCGTTAGCCGCAGATTCAATCAGTTGGGTGTCCTAGGCACTCTGGACGTCCTGTATCGATGCTCGGGGTATCCATCATCAGATTTCACTACAAGCATCCCCTGGCGAGGAACCAAGGCTTCGAAATAGCCTCGTTTGTATGAAAAACGCACTCTGTCCCGTTATTTTTGCCCCTGAGTGTATTATAATCCCATATTCATTACTTGTATAAAGTAATGTAAGTCCCTACTCCTCATGTATTAGGAGTACAATTCACGTAAACATGTCATAAACATTGATAAAAATAGTTTAATGTGTTTTATTTAAATACCTAATCATGTAGAAAAACCCACTTAATGTTTTTATTTATGTTTTTACCTGGATGAACCCCTTCATGGTCAACTGAACCCACTCACAACTCAGGCCCGCGGGTTCAGTTGACCTCTAAAATATATGGTGAGGGCAACTTGGCCTACAAGGTCAACTCAGCCCGCGGGCTCAGTTGACCACAGTCTATTGCTAAGGAGACAACTCGGCCCGCAGGCTCAGTCTTTCGCTAGGGGGACAACTTAGTGTATGTGTGTTGGTTAACAATTATGTTTGCAAATTAAATACCTTTTTGTTATTTATTTTTTTCGTTTTTATAGTGGAAATTACCACAATAAATTTTTACAAATTGGAAATAGAGGTCATACTCTAAAGAAAAAACGAATAGGCTACTTTTTTTTATACTACTTGGATGGTAAACAAGCATGCGGGTCCACGAGATGGTAAACAGACACCGCAGCCTATTAACATACGTAATAACACATGGTTATTACTCACGTGTTGCCAACCATGTGACGCACAGATCTTTTGTCACAGTACCCAGTAATGGGCTGAGTCAACCATATAACTTTAAACTGTAGTCGACTGAGCCCACACGAGCTCAGTCGACCCCTTAACCAATTTCTGGGCCGAGTTGCCCCCGAAAAAATAAACGTAGTCAACTGAACCCGCGGGCTGAGTTGTGAGTGGGCTCAGTTGATCATAATAGATCCGATTTGACCAGTCGTTTTTTTATTAATGTGTATTTGTGTCTTGCTGTTTAAATTTTTTGATACCTACCTATTATGACTGGTTTTAACCGTTGAATTTCTTGTTTACATGAATTGTACTAGTATAACACCTGGACTATGCTACCCAATAGCGGCTCTAGAATTAAATTTATACATCTAACTCATGAACCTGCCTTAATTTAGGTCCCCTGTCGAATATGTTTTCGGTTATTGAGCGGCTAGAGGGCCACCGCCACCACTGATACTACCTGATTGATCAGACTGTTAGTGGCTTTCAAAGTTTCAAGAAATTAATGCGTTATAATAAAATATTTCAGGAACAAAGGAAAAAACTAAGCAAAAAGCAATGGGAAAACAGGATCCAAAGTGTAGAACAGGCTAAAGAAGCTAGACAAGTTAAAAGGAAAGGAAATATTGCCAATAAGAAGAAGGAGAAAAAGACTAAAAAGGTTAAAACAGCAGTAAAGAGAGGGCGTGTTGTAATCTAAATATGACAAAATAAATACAAAAAATATATTAAAACAAATGCCGTGTATTAATTCTACTTTATTTACAGTACAGTATAGGTAATAACTATCAAAAACATTTCATGTAGAAATTAAGTTAAGTCTACGAAGAGCCTCTCGGGATTTGTTCCCGATTCGTCGTATTCGTGTTTCGTTTAACCATACTTTAGAATGGTCATAAAGTGGTTGCTCATAAAAGAATTTAACTATACTGTTTAAACGCATAAACTGCAAAACGCATTAACAAGTTTTTCCGCATTTTTATTAAAAAAATAACCCTAACCTATCAGCGATCCGATATTATGGCTTGATACATGTATGCCATTTACAATTATAACTAAAAATAATTATAATTTTCAATATTATGACTAAATAAATGTATGACATTCTACATTATGGTGAAACCAAATTATGACTCCGTATAATTATGAATGACAGGTAACAATTATGCCAACTTATGGCAAAAAAAATAAGAGCTTCAACTTTATGCGTAATGTGTTATGACGAGTTATGCGACCAGAGAGCCGGCTGCACCGGAGTTCTCCTGTTACTGTTTTCAGATAATTAAATTCGGGAAATGGGTGGGTAGTAAGATTGAGGCTAGGTATTGATTAAAAGTTATTTTTATGTTGTTTCTCATATTTTATGTATGTTTTGTGTACTGTAGAAGAGGTTGTCCATTTCCCGACGGAATTTCTCAATTCCTTGCAACCTTCTGGATTACCCCCACATTTCGGTTTCGAAAGTAGGGTGTCCTATTATTTTACTATGGAACCTTAATCAACCCAAACTGTGCAATGGTACACGTACCTATATACAAGTAACATCTTTAAAAACTTTGATAATAGAGTGCACAATACTGACCGGGTGTTCGGCTGGAGAAGCGGTTTTAATTCCCCGGGTTCCATTAATACCAACTACCAACGGATCTACCTTTCCAGTATAAACGACTGCAATTTTTCCAGGAAAATTGGGCATAGGTTCCCCGTTCCCCCGTTCTTCTCGCTTAAATTCTAAGTCCAAAATCCACAGATACAAAATATTATTCTAAGGTTAATATTGACTAATAAATTTATTCAAATTGAATTCTAAATGCACTAAGACTAAGGTTCAATTCTTCTTGAAGAACAATCTTGCAATTGTAAATTGCTAAATTGTTAATTCGTTCTTGAATTTAAGATTGATAATCGCCTACCAAATATTTAAAAGTACTCACGTTTTCGACCACCAACACTTTTTCACTCGCACTTCAAAATTACGTACGGATGCGACGTAGTGACCTGTGTTATCCCGCTGTACTCCTTACGGCGGTCAACGCCGTCTGCAACTCCGCTACTCGCCGCTTGATGGCGCTAGTAATCGGACGTTGCTGACCTGACCTCGCTGCCTAAGGACTGCAATCAACAGCCACGATGGGTGCGAGACGGGAAGTTCGCACCGAACCACCGTTGAAGATAGCCACCAACTGACTACCCGGTTCGAAGGACCATGAAAAAAGCGCTCAGTGGTTCGAGGGAACATAAATGAAAGCAAGGCGTAGCAGTAGGTACTACATCACTCGTGGAACATTTAATTGAACTAGTTGCGAAGGTTAAGATAGAAGGTTATAATTTATAATATACATTCTTGGGGAAATCTTGTCAGCGCGATGTAGAAACTCATTAGAAATGACTTGATATGGCATCAAGTGGTAAAATTATACACTAAATTAACTAAGGCTAATTTCACGACGCTATGAATTTCTACAAACAGAATAATGCATGCTCAAGCTACATTAAATAGCTATCAGATAGTGCAAAAAAAAGTTGCTTTGTTGGACCTTGAACACCGAACTTACGTCGTACCTACCTTGGACTACGGACTAAGGTAGAAGAGCTCCCAAAGTTTTCTAATTCTTACTATTTTGCATTTTTTATGATAAAATAAATATTTGTTACTTTTTTATTGTTGATTACAGTTTTGTTTATGTTTTGGATATAAAAAGGTATGATAAGTGTTCGTGAGTAGGTTCTGAATAGGCGGACCAATAATAAATCACACATTTTAAGAACTAAAACAACTACAATTTTATATTTTAAAATAAATGTAAGTGTTAACCCAATCCAAGTTTTCGCCCTCTAATTTACCACTCTCATAGTAACACAGATACCTACTTAATAACGTGTTTTATATAATAACAGTATCTATAAAAGATTGTAACATCGTCGAAATATCGGGCGGGACATCAAAAACCCAGGCCGTGGACCCGTTTATTCTCAATAGTGCAATTACATAATAAAAACTTACCTACTAAGTAAGTAGTAAAAAGATAAACTCACCGTTTGCAAGAATAATTTACGTCCTTCTGTTTATTCAAACAACCATTTACACAACTGTTCGTGTAACTTTGTTTCATCGTGTTTTACTATCAACACTACATAGGTAATAATAAAAAGTTTAAGGTTATATGCACACATACACAAAACCAACTTTTCACCCTAACTTGTACTATTACTACTTAACTAACTTGTAAGTACTATTACATATTCTGTGACTTTATTACGGCACGCTCTGAGACCGCGAGCGTTCAAGACAAATCGTGGCGCACGCGTGCTCGCTCGCTGGGTGCTGGCTGCTGGCCCCGGACTGATATCCATTCTCAGAATGAACGAGCGGCAAGGTTATAAGACGGCGCGACACGCCCAGTGCAACCCCTCTGGCGAGAGTCTGTATTTTTTCGCCCGTCATGAGTTTTAGTGACTCCGCCCACCTCGTAGGGCCGGCAGTTACTGGCAGTTACTTGCAGTTACTATTAGTCAATTACTTTTCCGTGGCAGTTTTAAGAAAACAAATTGAATTTATTATTAATTGTAGTTTTCTTATGTAGTTCACTTACTTAAATGACGAGAAAAAATAGTACAGTCAAGGGCAAAAATATGTATACACTTTAGTACCTTGTCTAATTGTCGTCATATTTGAACTGTCAGTGGTTAAAGTGACAAGGTACTAAAGTGTATACATATTATTGCCCTTGAATGTACATGCCTGGAGGGCTAGCAAATGTTGCCCACGACTTGTTTGTTGTTTGCTCGGATTTCCCTTTCCCTATAGGAACCGGGCATAAGACTCATGCCCGGTTCTTATATTCAAGAAAGGAATCGTTTTCCTTACGTCTCGTTAAAATTTGACACATTTTGTACGTAGCAAATGTCAAATTTTAACGAGACGTAAGGAAAACGATTCGTAGGAACCGGGCATCAGACGCGGAGGCATATTTGAATCAAGATATTCATGATTCATGATCATGATGAGTCATCCACAAATTTAATAATATGACATTTAACCATCATTTAACGTCAATCTTGAAGTTGTATAAAACATAAAAAAAGGATTCGTTTCAAACTTTTTTGAATAATAGCCGATTTATAGACCCACACATGCATAACACGACGCGTCAAGTGTGGGTCCCTTTCTTGCAGTATTTCCCATTTGTGAAGTGTATAGTTAACTGTGTTTCTGTTTGTACAGTACAAAGTTTTTTATTATTTTATTGAGGTTATGTGTTTTATATTTATGTGCAGGTATAATATGTTTATTTATTTTATTTTCTACATCATGTACATACATAGGTACATGGGCATTTCTTAGAAAGTTTGTACTTAGTTAAGGACTAAAATTAAGAAACGTTAACTTTTCCGCTGAGTTACGAAAATTTGTCGTATATTTATATGTATAGATATACTTTTCTCAACACCAATTAGCAGTATCTCAAATTCAGTAAATGAAGCAGATTCAATCGTCATCCGTTAGTAACATGCCTGCTCTTGCTACAGGAGTTTTGTCTGAGATGACCACCATTTGTCTTAAATAGCAGTAAGTATAGCTAAATTTCGTAACTCAGCGGAAAAGTTAACATTTCTTAATTTTTGAACTTAACTAGGTACAAACTTTCTAAGAAACGCCCACATAGATTAAATCACGCCTGTTTCCCAGAGGGGTAGGCAGAGACCACTTATTTCCACTTGCTACGATCTTGAGAAATTTCTTTCGCTTCTTTCACATTTTCATACATCGAGTCATGCACGCACGCTGGTTTCGGGTAGGTAGGTACTTAAGATTCGGCCGTTTTCCAGTATTTCTCCGATTTGACTCGAAAAAGTACGCCTAGGGCGGCCCCTTCCGACCCATCCACTCACTTTCGATCTGTAAGTATAGGTATATCTCTTTCGTCAATCTTCTTTCATCCATCCTTTCCAAATGACCGAACCATCGAAGCATGCCCTTTTCAATCTTAGTCACTACATCTTCTTTTATTCCACATTTCTCTGACTTTTTCGTTCCTTACTCTATCAATCAGTTTCACACCACACATACTACGTAAAGAGCGCATTTCAACTGCATTTACACGACTTTCATGCTTGTCCTGCCACACCCAACATTCACTACCATACATCAGGGTAGGGGCCAGCACTCCATTATGAACAGCCAGTCGGGCTTTTTGTGAAACGCCCTGTCTGCTCACAAAGGAGTACAGGGCCCCATTAATTTGATTCCCCGCATTCACCCTCCTCTCGATATCCTTCTCACAATTACCATCTCTTGTAAACATACTTCCCAGGTACACAAATTCGCTCACTTGTTCTACTAATCCACCATTAATATTTATCACGCACTCAGTCATCTCCTCGTCCTTCTCTATCACCATGACCTTGGTCTTGGCAACATTTACTCTTATCCCCTTTTGCTTAAATCCCTCATTCGTCACTGTCACCATCTCCTGCAACTCAAGTACCCATGTGGCAGGTATAACTGAATCATCGGCATATAAGAGGCATTTGATTAGCAACTCTTGCATACGCAAACCCTTATCATTACTCTTTCAAAACTCGCATACAACTGTCCATTAATAAATTGAACACTACAAAAAAAAAGGAAAACAAATACAATACTATAGTAAAAATAACTTTAAAAAACCGGGCAAGAGCATGTCGGACCATGCTCAGTGTAGGGTTCCGAAGCCGTAACGACAAACACAAAAAACTATCTCAAAAATCAACATGTACTCGTATGAACCAATTTTCTATTTAAAGTTATTTGGCGCTGTCTTAGATGATTTTTAGTAGGTATAAACCCGTTAGTCGCCTGTATCTCAGGAACTAATTAAGTCTACTAAGTAATGATTCTTTTTCTTATAAATTCGTATATAATATCTCAAACAAGAGCCAAGCTTTTAAGTGTGAGATCAGTATACCTACCTATGTAGGTAGTTAGGTATCTAAACTGCTTCAAACCGACTTTAAATTACAATAAAAGTTTAATCTTTTATAAAGTAATTAATAGAAATTGAAAAAAAAACAAGGGCCAGTAAATAGAATTTTAAGTTTTCCAAACGATACTCTACTCAAATCAATAATCTAATCGATTATTTGTAAACTTTCAGATCGCAAATCGCAAACTTGTAGGTAGCATTTCGGGGCACGTGCGAACAGCATCTAGGCGCTCGCGCTTATGAGCGCGGCTGTCGCTCGATTTGTTACTTGGACAGTTCGACTCCCCCCGCGCGTGCAGCCTCCCCCCCCCCCCCGTTAACAATTTTTCTATCAAAGTTATCATAGGCGATTTTGATAGGTATAAACACTTTAGTCGCCTGTATCTCAGGAACTAATCATGTCTACTTAGCCGTGATAGTTTTCCTTCAAAATTCGTTATATGCGCTTTCGTTGAAGATATTTTTCAGATTTTTAGTATTTGTAGTTTTGGCTGTAGGGGGGGGGGGGGGGGGCACTTGACTTGTGCTTAATATTTCATAAACGGATCCCTTAATCGAAAAAATGTTTTCATAAACCCACAGTATTTTTGAAAGACCTATCCAACGACACCCCACACTATGGGGTAGGCAAGAAAAAAAAAAGGCATCCCCACGTTACGTGTAGGGGAGGTGCATTAAAAAAAAATATTTTTCAAAATTTTATTTTACCACTTTGTTGGCGTGACTAATATGTATATTCATGCCAAATTACAGCTTTCTAGTAGGACTATGAGTCTCTGAGCTAGACTGGGGACGGACGGACGGACGGACATGGCGAAACTATAAGGGTTCCTAGTTTGACTACGGAACCCTAAAAATGGCCAGTGTGTCATCGCCGGGTATCATAAATAAAAATAGTGTTATTTAACAAAAATACTTATAACTTTGCTTTAGGTACATGTAGGTACGGCAGGACTGTTTTGTTTTATACTTATTCCATAATTGATCTTAGTGCGCGGTATAAATATCTATACGTATACAGAGGTTTCAGCTTTATAACTTTGATAGTTTCTGAGAAAATGTGAGTGTGATTTACAAATAGACAGATAAACGGACATGGATAAGAGTTTCTAGTTTGACTTCGAAACTCTAAAAGGCATAGGCCTTAGATGGAAAACGCTTGCTGTTCTGGTAGGTAATAAAATACCTACCTATTCAACGCCATAAACAAATCATCTTTGACCTATTATCGTTTTATCAACGTTTTGATAGCTCTTATTTACTTGACAGTAATGGCGGCCGAGTTGAAAGTATAGTTGGTTCCAGTTTAAATGACGAATATGCACTTAAAACCAACCTTTAAAAACATCTATTGTTCAATTGTTATCTTCAAGTAGGGTTGTAAAACAATTACGCAGGTGTGTCGGTACGGCCAAAGTATACTGTGAACAAACAATCTTGATAGTTTTGATGTTGTTTGTCTGTATTTTACCGCACGACGTGCGTTTCTAAAATAATAATTAAATACTGTGTCAATATCACTTTCTACAATTTTTGAATAGTATTAAAAATAAATTTTTACCTGAGTGCGATTGTGTATAAGTGTTGATTTTTTGTTTATAAATAATCATATTTTAAATTTATATTGAGTGTTAGATATAGGAATATTGATCATGATAACTGTTGGTTTTTTGTGTATTATAATATTTTTTAATTAATGTTAGCCATGAGAATATGCGAGATGTTGATTTATTATGCATCAATAATGACAACTTAAAATTATATTGAATGTTACATATAGGAATATTAATTAAGTATATTTTTGAATTACAATATAGACGGCTTAAAAAAACTTTTATTCAATGACCAAGAAGGGTTGAGCTACTCCAAGGCACGTGCCACACTTCGGTCGTCCCTTTGTTATCTTTTCCTTTCATATTTAGCAACAAAAGAAGTTGTAAAATCCCGCGTTAGGTGCCTTTTCGTCATTTAAACTGGAACCAACTATACTACCATAACAGGTCAAATACGATCTGGATCTTACTGCCATTGTTACTGCCTACCTATAGGTAATAGAGGCGCAGAAGTGGTAGGGGAAATACGGACATAATGACATACAGTTGTGGTCAACTAATTAGGGACACACACGGCAAACTATGTAAACGTTTATTTAAATTCTTACGAACTTCAAAATTGGGTAATTTCCCGGCTCAATTAATTTTCAGTGTTTGCTTACATTTATATACTACAGATATTTATACACAATGAAAAACAAAGTATAGTAAATAAAATATTTAATACGAAATAACAAACAAATGGTTAATTTAGGCATTTTACAGCTGGACATTTAATTAGGGACACGGGGGTAAACGTTAAATAATGAACAAAAACAGAAGTATTTACATATAAATAATTGTGTAAATAAGAAATTTAAACAACCCCGGCTGAAATGAAAAAAAAATTAGTAACCAGTAGCAAAGCCTTTATTTTTAATAACAGCTTGACACTGGCGTGGCATGGACGATATCAGTTTACGGCATATCTCCACAGGAATGTTAGTCCATGCTTCATTGAAGGCTTCGTAAAGCTCATCTAAGGACTTAGAGCGATAGCCAGCAACCCTTTTCTTAATCTCATGCCAAAGGTGTTCGATTGGGTTAAGGTCTGGGCTATTTGCCGGCCAGTCTAGAACCGAAACGGATTGACTGGTAAGGAACGCCTTGACAGATCTTGCAGTATGCTTTGGGTCGTTGTCATGCTGGAACGTCCAAATAACCGGAAGGTGTTCCTCGGCATAGGGTAACATGGTTTCCTCCAATATAGTTCTATACTGAAACTGGTCTAAATTGCCCTCAACTTTCCTGATGGGCCCGCATCCAAGTCCAGAAAATGACCCCAAATTTTTATGTTTCCTCCGCCATGTTTCACTTGTTTTTTTGTGAATCTTGGATTCATTTCTGCGTTTACTGGTCGCCGTACATAATGTCTGCCGTCTGATGAAACCAGATTGACCTTGGTCTCATCAGAGAATAAAACATGTTGCCATTGGGAATAAGTCCAATGTTCATATTTACGAGCAAAAGCCAGACGTGCGTCCCGATGTTGTTTTTTTAATAAAGGTACTTTGCGAGTATTCTTCCAAGTAGCCCCGCTTCTTCTAACCGCCGTCGTACTGTCCTCGCTGACACGCCTGCAGTTATGTGTGCCCCATATAATTCGCTTTTTATAGAAACTGAGCCTTTAAAAGGATCGGCCTTAGCCAATCTCACCATCATCCTATCCTCTTGGGGAGTTGTTTTTCTTGATCTTTTTTTTCTGGGCACATTTTGAACAGTTTTATTGCGTCGCACATGTTGCACTGCGTTATACACTAAGTTCTTAGAGCATTTTAAATGGTCTGCTATCCTCCGATAAGACCATCCACGCTTAACAAAGTTAACAACAATATTTCGCAATGTTTCATCACAGTTTTTGTTTTTACCCATCTTTTTTTCAATAAATTACACTCGAAAGAGGAAAATTGTTAACTCAAATGCCGCGGAAGGAACAGAAAATTGGAACACCAAAAAATAATTCAAGCAGTTTTTAAATTTCGAAAATAGAACACAGAGTCTGAGTCCGTCCCTAATTATATGACCGGCCAGTCTGGTTGACAAAAAAGGTTTGTATTGTATTTTATGAGACGATATTTATATGGTCTGTAAATTAACTCGTGAATCATATTATTTTAGTTAAGAAAATAACTTTAGCTACCCGTTATTGAAATAAATCATTGAAGTTTTAAGAAAAAAATATTAATAAGGAATTATGAAAGTCAAAACTCTGTGTCATCACCAAGTGTCCCTAATTAGTTGACCACAACTGTATACAGACAAAATTACACATCGGGCTTATTTCAAAATTGGCAGGATATGGGGCAGATTCTGGTAGGTACTGCAAATCTTGACGTTGGCCATGTTTACAATCCTGCGAGACACCGAGCGCCATTGACTCAGTCTTGCCGGAGTAACGAGTATCTATGAATGTGTTCCGTGAACACAAGTGTTGTATGGATTTCTTTCGTTAACTACTTAATTATACCCTAACATTTGTGTATTTGTCCATTAAAATCGATGGATTATAATATAAGATCACCTGGTGATTTGCATAGTTTTTTTAAATTATTTTAAGGTTTTTTTATGGTTCTTATATCGGTACACTTGGACAAAATAAGATCCCGTTCAATGGGGTGAATAGAGTATCGCGGGGTGAATAAAATTACAATCTAAAATAATTCATAAATTGTTACTAATAAGAACCAGTGTTACATTGACAAGACTTTTGGATAATTCTCTGGACATAAAAACTCTGGACAAAACGACACGGTGCATGATAGTAGTCAAACGAAATCAAAATAATATTCCTGCATCCAAAAACACGCAGAAACCACCACAAAAGACAGTGGCAGCGGGAAACTGATCATGTAAAAGACAGCTTTGACAATAACAATTTTACTGCCGAGACATAGGACGACGATGTCAACTGTCCGAATACTTTTGTAACGATTGTTTTCTGAATTTTCCGTCTAGCGAAAGCTGTTTACCATGTATGATTGTTCTCGTTGGTCGTTATCAAGTCATATGCTTTCAGGTTTTGTTTTTCCACATCGACCAACTAAACGGATTAATTGACCAAATGTTATATTTCAAAATTCAATTTAACAGAGTCGACGGAACTCGGAGTGTTTTGGCCCTTCGGGTTGGCTGAAAATCGAACATAACCTAAACCAGAAATAGTAGCTTCGCGAAAGCGGAGTTCCGTCGACTCTGTGGAATGAGTCCCCTGGGGGATCCTGGTGACGCAATTCAAATTTTGATCTATAGCATTGTAGTCATAATAAAAAATAATAATAATTAATATTTTTTATTATGTAATTCAAACTACTGGCTAAACAAGGTATGCTGTTATTTTAACATGAATAATAACTTACAAGTATAAATTCCTGAAATTAACAAATATGAATAGGTAGTAACCCTGACATAATGGTGAAGCTATTAAAAAATACAGGCGCCTTATTTCCAAGTAACCGCAGTGGCATGTTATAATTGGTACCATATAATATACCTACATAGGTAGGTTAACCAAAATACAGAGAAGGGCGATTCCGCGACAAAACCTTTGTAATTGACCTGCCCGATATATATGCATTACGCACGAAAAACTCGTACCATATAAAAAAGATTCTATAATGGTATTGTTGCCATTTACTTATTTTATCGACACAGCTCATAAGGTGGAATACACTTTGAAAGGGGTACCTATAACTGTACTATCACTAAACAAGAAATATTACCTACATTAACTAATCAAATTAGCCATACCTACTCATGCTTTTTAACTTACAAGTAAATATATCTATAAGATACGAGACGGTATCGACCTTCATTTATGTGAATTACCGAACATCGGCGTCCTGCGGGTCGCTGGGCTGGCTACGGTAGACTATCTGGCTGCTCAATTTTGGTATTTGCATGCGAAATCCTCCGACGGCTACTATGACGGGCATCAGCCGTGTATGATTATTGCGTTGACTTCAATAAGAGAAGAAATATTCGATATACAACATTCTATACTAATTACTCGTTATTATTAAACGGATACACTTGGCTGGGTTTTATAAAGATCCGTTAGATCAAGTTTCGGTCAGGAATGTCAAAACTTGTCTGAAGTTACTGAAATTTGATATGACATATTTACTAACGGACTTTTATAAAACCGGACATTAGTAGCCGGACATTACTAGTCTCGCAGCCAGTCAGTCGCAGAGCGTGATAATTAGCCTCGAGTGTCACTGCGAGTTCCCAAAAATTAAGCGGAGTGTCAAAATTTGACTAAAATCGTCTTAAATATATGGTACCCCAGGAAAGTTACGATTTATTTCTATGGAGACAACAATATATATGTAACAGTAATTTTATTATGTCAAAAATTAGATTGCCAGGTTCAGGTGTCCCACAGCTGGGCAAAGGCCTCTCCATGAGTCCCTTTTTGGTGTCTCTACCGACCAGTTGCTGAGGAATGGCTCCAAGTCGTCCTGCCATCTCCGTCTAGGCCATTAACTAGTAAAAATACAATTTTGTTATATAACAAAATAATGTTACTGTTATAAGTTATTTTTACTTTGAAAATAACTAGAATAATTCATTTTCATTCATATAAAAGCCACTTTTTTTGTTCCTGCGTCACAAAAAATATTAACTTGCTATTAATTGCAATAACTCGTGTGAAATAAATCATATCGGTTCAGTTTTGGAAAGCTAATTTTTTAAACACGTTTTTGTCATATAGATCTTAAACAGAATTCAACCGAAAATAAGCAGGATATTTTGAATATAAGTATTTAAAAAATCATAAATTTTCCCTTGATTCAAGCACAAATAGTGCTTCCAAATACTTTTTTTGGAATTTAGTTTTGGTACTTGATGATATGGATATGATGGTGTCAATCATTAAGTACATTTTCACCATAAAAGTAGTTATAGCATTTTTGCTGAAAAATTCAACATATTTTTAGGGTACAACTTATTTCTAGCAACTTCCGGTATGATAATTTGATGGATTCAAAATAAAAGTACGCTTAAATAACGCTCTATGACTGTTTACAAAACATTTAGCCTGATAACTAATTATTTCCAAAAAGACGTTAGAGGCTGGGGGTGTACTTCGAGTAAATTATTAGCTATTTACATTTCAATATGTCGGAGAATAACAATTCTGTCTTGGAACAAAGATGAGTTTATTGACATACAACTCTCACTCGCCACGCGATGCGTAGCGACCAGCATTTCATACTGCCAAGCAGCAGATACCACGTAGCTTGCGATTTCAGAAATCAAGTAGTCTGAGGCCGTAGCCAAGATACAACAACTACTAACAAAAACTCGTGCGTTGGGATTACCACGTCGTCAACAGCCATCCCATACAATTTGAGTGAAAAAAAAAGAAAAACGTTAGTAGCGTTTGCATCTTGACTAGTGCCTCGGGTAGCGAGCTACCTCTAAAGCTCGTCGACAAACTCTCAAATATTGCGTTATACAATAACATAGTACCTAGTAGGTACAGATGGCTTTAGGTATAAGCAGCTGCACACTTCGGCACCTTGTCGCTTTAACGCCTTTACTGATTAGTGCAACAGTTCAAACATAAAAAAATACAATAGTTTGCAGCTACATACTTATAAGGCCAGTCAGTACCGAACAGGCATACAACAACAAAAAACGCTAACGCATGGCATTTAGGTAGATTGTCGACAATGACTTCAGTTTAGGTAGGTAGGTATTTTAATTACAAGTGCACAAAGTATCATACAATATCTGCTGGATTAGGCAGTGGCAACTTCGAAACAATGACTGCATGTGATTTAAATACATTTCAGTCCAATCAAGCATCGCAAGTTTGACATCTAGGAGTATTCCAATCAAAGACATGATGAATCAAAATTAAATCGGCACTTAATGCTAAAAATGTATAATTCTATGCTTAAACATTATTTTCTTATTTCAGAAGCTAAATATGGACTTAAAACATTTGTAAATAGATAACAAAAAGACAATTTATAATATAAAGCCTCAAAATAAAAGTATATTTAATATAAGGTACAACAAAGAAAATTCGATCATTTATTAAACTAAATTAAGTGAGACTCTAAACGTCGCGTTGATTGCTAAAAATATTTACTTAATAGCCTCACATATATTTTAAGTTTAGCATGCACAACTTAATACAATAAAAGTATTACACCGCGGAGTTATTCCTATGTAATTACGATAGATTATGGAAAATGATTGGCGACATTAATGATTATCAGCAACTGATCTCGTTAGTGATCAATTGGCGAGTTTCGACTTCTGTTTTGTTCTTTTATTTTAGTCACTTCTTAACCCTTTACCAGGTTAAGGTATATGTCTCCCACATAGTATATTGTATACCATAAACCGGGTTCAACTACAAATCTTCAACATTATATAAATCCCAGAAAATATGATTTCAGGATCTTCATTCACTTCATTACTTTCCTGACACGACAAGATAATTAACCTGATTTTGGGCAAAATAGTTCCCACATAGTCAAACTCTAACAAGGCAATGGGATAGTGTCAGGATGATCATCAGGTCGGGTCATCCCACATGATCAAGAATATGATTACACTAAATTGACTATGCCAGTTAATTACTCATTCATGCAATGGGAATACCGTATCCCACATTTAATTTTCTGGTTTACAGGAATATTACCAGACTTTTGTAAATAATTTTATACAAGACGTTCAATACAGTTGCAAATCTATATAAATATATTTTTAAGACACGCTTGTTCTTCGCCGCCTGGTAAAGGGTTAACGTGATCAGTCGTACAAAAAAAATTGAGATATGTAACAAAAATAATGTGACAACAATCATAAAGACACGGAATTTACTTTAAATATAGGTTAAGTTGTGTGTTAGAATTTTTAACCTTAACACCTTTCAGAATAACTTATAGTCCCAAAAAATATATTATGTCGTACATGTTACATAAATTAAGGATAACTTTGAAGTTATGAAAGATATACTCATTCCACGAAAGTAAAAAAAAAAAAATACAAAGCGCAAATTTAATGAGACAAGAAATTCTTAGCCACTTTGTTTTTGGTCTTTAAACTAACTCGGAATATTGTCGTATTGGCGATCGGCACTTTGTCTGCTGTATAAGATATAATATTATAACCAATTCTTCACTACATAGTATAAAACAAAGTCGCTTCCCGCTGTCTGTCCCTATGTATGCTTAGATCTTTAAAACTACGCAACGGATTTTGATGCGGTTTTTTGTAATAGATATAGTGATTCAAGAGGAAGGTTTTTATGTATAATAAATCTCTGTTTTATGTACGGGGGTTACAGAAAACTCACATAAACCGAAGCGAAGCGAGGGCGGGTCGCTAGTTAAAAATAAATTAACAAAAATCTTAAACATAAGTTGTAAATAAACCTTTTTTTATTGGCTGATTCGTTTGGACACGTCATATGTACTCAATTTTGATATCTAAACTAAAAATATTAAGATAAAAAGAATCCGAGGGACCTATGCATGGCTTAGCATAAGAGTTGACTAAGTACTCCTTAATACGGCGGTTGCTACTTGAGAATATTGCGGTTCCACCCGTCACCACGACCTCGTTTATGCCAAGCTATATGTTACGGGGGTCCTACGTGTCGTGTTGCACACTAACGTATAATATGTCAAAATCCGAATTTTACAAACGGTGGTATGCAACATATACAGGGTGGAAATTTCGAATGCCACATGGAAGGCAACTACCTTAAATATTGGAAATAGCACATTCTATTCACCTGTTCGATTCACGGTTAAGTCGGACGATTTAAAAGAAAACCATAAATGCATTATTTATTATTTTCTAAACTAAAAGTAAGTCTCCATTTCGTAAAATTTTCTATTTCCAATATTTAAGGTACCTAGCTATGGTACATTTCCCGTGACGACAGGTGAAAACAAAGTTGAATGGTAGGTAATTGCTAGTTTTCATGGCCTTCCGTTATTTTGATTGGGTTTTTTTATTTAGAGATAAATGAACCATATCGGTAACCTGCATCATAAAATACGGCATGTTATTTTACCGCATTTGACCGGTTCGAGTCCCGGTTGAGACAGTCGATTTTTCAAAATCCATAAATGCTTAGTTTACAGTTTTTAAAAATAAAGGAAAGTCTCCTTTACACGTAATGTGCTATTTCCAATATTTAAGGAAATGCCTTCCATGTGGCATTCGAACTTTCCACCCTGTTTTTTTTTTAAATGGCTGGTACAGTAAAAGCGGTTCTGATTTTAACGAAACTAATAAATGTTAGCAAAGAATAATGCAAACTTGAATATCTCCTGCGTCTCGTAGACAGCACGAGGCAAATATTTTAAGGATTGTTTAGCTAAAAAATTCCATACAAAATGCGATAACGCGATAAATGCGATAACGTCAGGTTAACTGGAAGAGATCCCTTATAGGGATAAGTTCGCCTTTGTACATGTTAATCTTAAGTTTATGTACGAATTTACTTGTAATGGTTTTTTTTTTATTGTGCAATAAAGAGTTTACATACATACATACATACATAACGCTTGTATCCCCTTTAATCTAGTCAGATTTTGACGACTTATCTTGTAGATATTATGAAAAACTAGGTCTGTAGGTACGTTTTTCTTTCCAAAAAAACATTTACTGGACAGAAAGAAATAAAAAATAAAAAACTGATACGTAAGGACCTACGTTTTCAGAATAATTACAACATAATTATTCAAAAATCGTGAAAATCGGACTTATTTAGGGGGTGAGAAACGTTGTCCGGAGCTATATTAAAGGGTGGTCCAGATATAGAGGCCGCCTGTGAAAATGTCGATTGCGTTTAAACAAAAAGAATGAGACAAAATATGAATACCGGGTATTTTTCTAGTTTTATTTTCAGGAAATACGTAAATAATATTATAGCCCAACGGGTCCTTGTTTGGCACATTTCAGCAATTTGGAGCGAAAGCGTTTAAACAGTGATTTTCCAGATTTTTCCGCGATTTGCTTAGAAATCCGTTTCCAGATACTCTTCATTGCTGGTATGGTGGTAGCTGGTTTACTTAAGTCACAATATCTCTGCTTACAAAGAGCCCAAAACTTATCGATCGGCCGAAGCTGTGGCACATTTGGCAAGTTGTCTCGTTTTGGCATAATAGGATTCTTGCCTTTTAGTTCCTTAAGAACAGGTTCAACATAATGTGACGTAGCGAGATCTGGCCAAAACAAAACAGGCCTTTGGACATTTAGCTTTCGAATTAAAGGCAATAATCGCTTCTTGAGACACACTTCTAAGTATATTTCGCCGTTTACAGTTCGGTTAGTCATAAAGGGCCAGAAATGAGCCCTTCTTCAGAGATGGCCTGCCAAATCATGAAACGGCTTTCAAATTTCCCAGTTGGGAGTAATATCTCTTCGATAGGAGTCTCCTGTTCATCATCCGACATGTAACGTTTATCTCCTGATACTTGCGACGGATCTAAAGGCACGTAGGTTTCGTCATCTAAAACGAAGAAGTAATTTCGTCCGCTCGGAATACTGTCCTTGTAAAGCTTAGCTGCACCTTTAATACACCGATCAATTTGATTTTGATTGTATTTCGGGCTGCGTCTCTTCTTCCTCCTCCGAATTCCAGCAGCTTTCTTCGCTCGCCGGTACGTACATAGACTCAGTCCCAGCTCTCGTGACGCGACGCGGTCAGATTTGCTACGATTCTGTCTCGCTTTCCTCAATCTTTTTTTTTCAATCTAGGAGTATTTATAGTCGGTTTTTGACCCGGAAACCGCTTGAATCCCACTTGTAGACCGTCTACGTACCGATTGATCACATTTCGGATAGTCCGGTCAGGTATATTTAGCTTACGAAAGTGATGCAAAGTTGGTAGACGATTTTCAGAGTGATGTTTGTAAAACTCTACTTTCAACTTAGTTCGGTATTCGGGCTCAGCACGTTTCATTATTATATAATTTGTCGAATAATGCTACTGAATTGCAAACTAGGATAAATGGTTATTAAAATTCATTTGACATTTATTTCAATTATTTATTCTCGTAGTCATAGTAACTGCGAGAAAATGCGGCCTCTATATCTGGACCACCCTTTAGTATGTTTTTTTTTACAGCTACGCGATTTAAGCGTCTGTTCACAATCCTGTTACTGAAAGATTGTAAAATAACTCATAATAATTATTTTATTCTACTATAATGAATGATTTGATTTAACCTTTGGTATGCTGAAGCTCTGATCAGTTCCCTATATTCATACAGTCATGTTTTTTTAGTGCCGTACCAAAATGAAAAAAAAGGACCCCTTATGGCGAGATTTCGTTGTGTCTGTCATAGCTTGGCACAGTAAATCTCTCAGCAACTATAAATACTATCAACTTGAAATTTGACATAGTTGGTGTGGTAGCCGGATTAGAATAGTGCCACTCCGTATCTTTCCGTGGATGTCGTAAAAGCCGACTAAGGTAATAAAGGCGTGTAGTACTGTTAGGCGATGGGCTTGCAACCTGTCACTAATACACTGGTAAACATCTTCGCTTAAGTGTGCAAAATGTGGTTACAGAATTATCAAAAAGTTTTTATAGTTGTTGGAAATTCTGTAGCTCTGCCTACCCCACTCTGGGAATAAAGGCGTGAGTTTATGTATGTGTATGTGAATGTTGGAAAAGTTGCTATGAAATTAATTTTTGAAATAATTGAAAAGGGGTCTAGAATGGGGCGTTAAAAAATGATAGTTTTTGTAAACAAAATGTACAAAAAATTACCGCGCCGCCCTTATCTCCGAAGTTAACTCATAAAATCTGAAAAAAAAAACCTGGCGTATGGATAATTATTAGGGTTAGGGCTTCTGGTGGCAAATCGTGGTTCTAGAATACAAATGGAGTCGCTATTTCCTAATAATTATAATCATACCACTTTGATTTTGGCCTTCAGTATTGTCATAAGTGTTTTAAAATAAACTAAATTGGTTTGGTTTGTCAATGCCTATTTATATTTGTTTGTTACGCTTTCACAGCGGAGATATCCTCCTTACCAAAATTCAATTCAATTTACAAATGATCGAATGAAATTAAAAGAAATTTTGAAATATTGTTATGACAATACTGAAGGCAAAAATAAAGGTGATATGTTTATAATAATTAGGAAATAGCGACTCCATAGATTCTAGAATCACGATATGCCACCAAATGTTCTAACCCTGTTAATTATTTATATTTTATGGGAAAATTAAAATGAAGCGTTAATTAATTAGTTTTTGAGAAATAACAAAACTTTTTGAAAATCCGTTTTAAAACTTAGGCTTGTCAAAATGGACGTTATTGCATAGAAAATAAAGTTCATAACAAATGAGTATTTACTTTTTCGGTTACCAAACGTATTATCTCGAACCCTTAGGTGCGCAAGAAGACCGACTCGCATTTGACCGGTTTTTAGGGTTCCGTAGTCAAACTAGGAACCCTTATAGTTTCGCCATGTCCGTCCGTCCGTCCGTCCGTCCGTCCGTCCGTCCGTCCCCAGTCTAGCTCAGAGACTCATAGTACTAGAAAGCTGTAATTTGGCATGAATGTACATATTAGTCACGCCAACAAAGTGGTAAAATAAAATTTTGAAAAATATTTTTTTTTAATGCACCTCCCCTACACGTAACGTGGGGATGTCTTTTTTTTTTCTTGCCTACCCCATAGTGTGGGGTGTCGTTGGATAGGTCTTTCAAAAATATTGCGGGTTTATGAAAACAATTTTTCGATTAAGGGATCCGTTTATGAAATATTAAGCTTTAAAGCGCTATTTTTTGTTAGAGTCAAGTGTCCCCCCCCCTACAGCCAAAACTACAAGTACTAAAAATCTGAAAAAAATCTTCAACAAAAGCGCATATAACGAATTTTAAAGGAAAACTATCACGGCTAAGTAGACATGATTAGTTCCTGAGATACAGGCGATTAACGGGTTTATACCTACTAAAAATCATCTAAGACAGCGCCAAATAACTTTAAATAGAAAGTTGTTTCATACATGTTGATTTTCGAGATAGTTTTGTGTTTGTCGTTACGGCTTCGGAACCCTACACTGAGCATGGTCCGACATGCTCTTGCCCGGTTTTTCGTATAGGATCATAATCTGAAGAGACTGGAACTTGGTAGGTACTTTAAAGGGTTAGTCAACAAGGAACCAACAAACGCTCCGGTGCATGTGCACGTAATGCAAAGGTATTTTTATTTTTATATTTAAGTAAGTACATTGTACCATCGAGTGAGGTATAATTAGATCATTATTTAAGTATGTTATCATTAATTTTTAAATTTGACGGACCGTTTAGGAAATATTGAACACGAAAAGTGTCGCTACTTGCTTGTAAATAATTTTTGTGTAGTAACGGCGTCGGAACCCAACACTGAGCATGGTCAGACAAGCTCTAGACCAGTTTGTTTGACCCGCCCAGCCCCCGTTTCTTATTCACTACCACCTTGTTTAAGTCAGCTTCTAAAATCACCATACGTAGCTTCGACTGCGTAATTGTTATACATTACTGAATAAAGTGATTAATGACCGAGGAATTTTCGTCTGTTTACCCGACATTTTGTTTGGCCCGACATACTCTTGTCTGGTTTTTTACCATCCTGCATGCCAAAGCATATTTTTCAAAACCGATTAGTCTAAAGTCCCAGACAATTTATGGAAATGGATTACGTCAAGAAGAATGAGAATGTTTTTCGTTCGTCGAAGCACCTAGCCAAATGCAAGTAAATTGTTAACAATGTCATTTTATTTAATATAAAAGTTGAAAGTGTTTAGAAAAACACATCGCTATGCCCAAAGACATGACGCGGGCATTCAAGTGGGAAAGCTCCTTTTAAAAAAAGGAAGAAAGCATCAATCTGTGGTGTAGCCGGCGTACGCGGAGTGTGTAATTTGTGTTGAAGCTAATTAAAAATAGTGTTTTAACTACCAAAGTGTTTACTTCTAATAAAACATATCGCTGGCTTCCCGAGTTCCGATGAGTTAGTGGCAGCACTGTGCATTCGACAAGTCGGCTAAAACAGCAGCAACATCAGAAAAAATACTGCTTTTCAAAAAAAAATTACAGGTGACAGCCATGTGACATACGAGCAGATTCGAGCAGCCATAATTGTAATTTTAACTAGGTATTATGCCTAAAGAATTGGGATTCCGTAAACTATGGAGTTTTTAATGATTAGGCTTTTTTTACTACTTATAAACTAATAAAATCAATTAAAATAACATCTGAAAGTTCTTTTTTATTTTTTTTATAAAATCTATTTAATTTTGTCAAAAAAATTATAACTTTGATAATTCCAGAATGCCAATTCCCCAAGTCCAGTAGCTCTTACTCTGTCGAGGTGACTTAACATTAGTAGCAAAAACCGGGCAAGAGCATGTCGGACCATGCTCAGTGTAGGGTTCCGAAGCCTTAACGACAAACACAAAAAACTATCTCAAAAATCAACATGTATGAAACAATTTTTTATTTAAAGTTATTTGGCGCTGTCTTAGATGATTTTTAGTAGGTATAAACCCGTTAATCGCCTGTATCTCAGGAACTAATCATGTCTACTTAGCCGTGATAGTTTTCCTTTAAAATTCGTTATATGCGCTTTCGTTGAAGATTTATTTCAGATTTTTAGTACTTGTAGTTTTGGCTGTAGGGGGGGGGGGACACTTGACTCTAACAAAAAATAGCGCTTTAAAGCTTAATATTTCATAAACGGATCCCTTAATCGAAAAATTGTTTGCATAAACCCACAATATTTTTGAAAGACCTATCCAACGACACCCCACACTATGGGGTAGGCAAGAAAAAAAAAAGACATCCCCACGTTACGTGTAGGGGAGGTGCATTAAAAAAAAATATTTTTCAAAATTTTATTTTACCACTTTGTTGGCGTGACTAATATGTACATTCATGCCAAATTACAGCTTTCTAGTACTATGAGTCTCTGAGCTAGACTGGGGACGGACGGACGGACGGACATGGCGAAACTATAAGGGTTCCTAGTTTGACTACCGAACCCTAAAAATGAGTGCGAGTCGAATAGCGAAGGTACTTAATTAAAGATATTGTCAAATAACTTTATGGGTTATTAAATTATTTCTGAAGTTGACTAACATGTTTGAAGAAGAATTGATGGAGGACAAGCGAAAAGCTGGATTGAAAAATAGGAACGCACTAATTCCAATCAGCGCTGGATACTAGACTAATGTAAATCAACCGTAACGAGGGGTGATCCAAAAGTAATGATAATTAAGGCTGGGTTTTATAAAGATCCGTTAGATCAAATTTCGGTCAGGAATGTCAAAACTTGTATGAAGTTACTAAAACTTGATCTGACATATTTATTAACGGGGTTTTATTATACCGGGCATTATTGTATCGGATTAAAATAAATAGATGTTACGTTACTGGCGCCGTAATAAAAACATTGAAAAACTCATCTGTCAGAGTTTGGGCTTTTTTTTCATGAGCAGTCGGAATAATAACGCAGAAATGGAGAAAACAGTCATGAGAGCCGTTATTAACCACTTCTACTTGAAAAAATACTAAATATATACACACTGAATTGGGATACACCAATTTTTTGATTAATAATAATAAAAATAAGAAATGACCTTCATTTGACCCCTAAATGCTTGTCCAAATTGCGCTATATCAACCTCTTTTGTGGTTTTCCATAAAATAGGTTTTGAGTTTTGTGTGATGAATGCTTCGAACAACACGGCCTTCATAGCGGAAGGGAGTCTCCTTAGCTATGAATATTACAGTCAAATAGTTCTGTCATTTCTTGCGGGGGGAAATTTGCACGAATGCAGCTCGCGGACCTAGATACAAAAACAAAACTGTAATGATGACACTAATACATCAAAAATGGAACAATACACCGAAAAAATTGCACACCTCGAGCAATTTTTATGCTCAACTGATTTGCTGCTCAACAGATTCGAATTTTGTACGGACGACGATGTTGGTAAACAAATTATATTACTATAAAATATACGAATTTGGTGTCTTAATGCAATTGAACAGCAATAATACGATAAAGGTTTACTTACTTACATGTGAAATGTACCTAACACTATCTTTTTGTAAGTTTGATGTCCCAGACCTCATTTTACAGCTGAAAATAGAGCAATTCGGCATTTTAAATGTAGGTAACGTTCACTCGCGCGACTGGATTCTGTCTAGTTGACAATTCGAGTGATAAATAGTTTTATTAGATGCGCATACCCGCTTGGGCTTGTAGACAGTACTTGTACTACTCACTTCCGTGTTGCTCGAAGGATGAATGATAATAATTTAAGTGCTGAGGTTTTCCAAGAGGTTCAAAACGACGGCATCGACTTTTAATTTTATTGTAAAAACTCATGATTGGAAGTATGGAATCTGAACAAATTTAATGTCATTGTGTTAAGTAAATATAGTCTATAGTCCATCATTATTGTCCACCGGCCTAGACACACCCCCTCACCAATCGAGTCGCTCAAAATAAGGTTTTTTTTAAAATTAAACTTAATCTTTTAAAAAATAATTCGTTTTTATTTCATTTCCACTGTTAATACACTTGTACCCTGCAGTTGCAGTGATGATTCACTGCATTCTTATCGCGACGGGACTATAGAAACAAGGGTCGTATAGGGAGTGTTGTATTAATTGAGGTCTAGGTAATAGGCAATGGTTAAATGCTTATAATACTATGAAATAAAATTAATTTATCGTATTGCGATTGTTTGTTTACATTAAGTTTGAATGTCGTTCGTCTATTATGTTAAGACTTTGAAAACAGATCACAGATAATAAAAAAAGTCTGATAAAGTATACCAATTTTTAGGGTTCCGTAGTCAAACTACGAACCATTATAGTTTCTCCATGTCTGTCCGTCCGTCCGCAGCCTAGCTCAGAGACTCTTAGTACTAGAAAGCTGTAATTTGACATGAAAGCGGTTTTTTTTTACTGTACCTCCCCTACACGTAACGTAGGGATGTATTTTTTCTCGTCTACCCCATAGTGTGGATTGTCGTTGGATAGGTCTTTCAAAAAGATTACGGGTTTGTAAACACAATTTTTCGATTAAGGGATCCGTTTATGAAATATTAAGCTTTAAAGCGCTATTTTTTGTTAGAGTCAAGTGTCCCCTACAGCCAAAACTACAACACTAAAAATCTGAAAAATATCTTCAATAAAAGCGTATATAACGAATTTAAAAGAAAAACTATCACGACTAAGTAGACTTGATTAGTTCTTGAGATACAGGCGACTAAGTGTTTACACCTACTAAAAATCATCTAAGACAGCACCAAATAACTTTAAATATAAAATTAGTTCACACATGTGGATTTTTGAGATAGTTTTTTGTGTTTGTCGTAACGGCTTCGGAACCCTACACTGAGCATGGTCCGACATGCTCTTACCCGGTTTTTCTAAATAGCTCCGCCATTTTGTAGTAAGTAGGCGAGGTTAATTTTATTTAAGAATTTATTTTACACTTTTAATCATCAAATGCTTGAAGCATTAGTTCCTTAGAAAAGACTATTCTTTCGAATAAAAATGTAAAAGCAAGCAGTTTTTTTTTGGTGTATCCCGATTAGTGGGAACACTGGGGGACTCCGCTCCGCTCCCCATATTCCTTGGCTCGCTGGTCGAGGGAGTTTAATTTGGGGAAACGATCTTCTCAAGATGAACACCGCGATGAGGATCTATGGTTCTTACCGAAGAAAACGTCAAAAAAACCATGATCTGATTTTAAGAGATAGAAGAATGACTATCAGGCATCTAGTTGAGCTCACGGAAATCTCTTATAGTCGTATACAAAGTATATTGACTGAAGAACTACACATGAAAAAAGTCTCAGACTCACATAAGAAAATAAGATGTGAGATTTCAAACATAAATCTTGACAAATATCAAAGTGATACCGTAAAGTTTTTACGTCGGTTTGTATCTCGTTAGTCCTTGCCCTGGATCCATAATTGCGACCTAGAGACCAACCAGCAATCCATGAACTAGAAACGATCGACTTCACCCCCCCAAGAAATTCAAAGTCGCAAGCTGAGCCGGGAAAGTGGCTTCCGTGTTCGGGGATCCTGAGGGAGTCATAATGGTTGAATACTTAGAAAAAGGAACCACCATTACAGGGTATATGGACTACGCTGAACAAATACGCAGATTGAGATAAGCAATCAAAGAGAAGCGGCGTGTTAAACTTCTAGCCCGTGTCCTGTTTCACCAGGACAACGCACCCTCTCACAAGGCCGGAGTTGCAATGGCTGCCATCCGTGATGCAGGGGTTGAATTGCTGGAACACCGGATCTCCGAGGCTCAAGGACGCTCTTAGAGGTAGCAAATTTTCGGATGATGGCGAGGTAATGGCCGCCGTGGATGAAATTTTAAACAGTCAAGATTTAAAAAAAATGGTATTGACTTATTTATTAGGAAACTATGTTGAAAAATTAATATTTTTTTATACAAGTGATATGTCTTTCATACTCATCATTATCCTTACTTTTCGATCATCCCTCGTAAGAGTATAGTTTACCACAGCTCTCAGGTAATGTAATTTGTGTTAAAGATATCATTAGTACAATAAACCAATTTGATTCCTAGGCCACGTGTATGTCAACATGACGTTTAAACCAAATAATAAGAAGTCTTACGCTTTGCTCACTAATGAGGAAGGTAACAGCTGGGATTTCATTCCTCACCTGTCAATGTCTATGTCTGGCTATTCCCAGTTGAATAATAATTCTCAGTTGTCCACACCCTCAAATAAAATGCTTTTATTTCCACCTGTTCGCACAATTTAATTTGACACTGTGTTAGTTTATTATCTACATTGATAAAAACTAGTTGAGCTAAATTAAAAGAGTGCGAACAGCTGGGAATATAATAGATTATTCGAGGGTGTGGACAACTGGGTTTTTTTTTCCCAGTTGTCCACTGTGAGGACAAAGGGGGTGTGGACAACTGGGAATAGCCCGGTCATTCCACCGTAACACCCGAAACGGCGACTATTTTATTAAGGTTTATTTCGATATTGTAATAAAAGTCGCTCATTCCCGAAATACCAGAATTTTAAAATACCAGATTCTCAATATACTTGAATCTCAAAAAACAACATTTAAATTTCGGTATCGTTGATTATGCTTACCTAATATTTCGAAGCTGGTGATTTGGGAATCTGGTAAAGAGAGTAGTCTGGTATTTTGAAATTGTGGTATTTTGGGAGTGAGCGATAAGAAACTAGGAAAATTACTAGTGAATGGTCTACTATTTCGATAATATTTTCTTTTCCTTACCACGCATAATCAAAAATATAAGAGAATAACGGGAGAATCACTAATACAAAGTTGCCGTTTCGGGTGTTACGGTGGAATGACCCTACTGGGAACAAAAATTCCCTGCTATTACCTACCACTAAAATTAACAGATGAAGTGGTAATAACTGTAATAAGTGGGGAAAAAATGCAAACTCTAACCAATGACAACAAATTGGTCGTAACATCCCACTTTAGCATAGTCCATAGTCATAGTTGCATAGGAATCAAATTGCTTGACGGTACATAGCGACTGCTAGGGTTCGAAATCGATACCTTATGATCGCAAGTCGACTACCTAAGCCACTACATAGTCCGCCGAATATATAACAGAAACAACCCTCGTTTGAGCTTTGCTATAGTTGGGTATGTATAATTGTTTCTTTTTTTGGTGAAGTAACAAAGCTTTGCTCCCACTGATCAGACTATATCCGATTATAAAGGACATGGCTAAACTACTGCCCTAAGCATGTATAGAAATTTCTTACTAGCTCGTAAGATTCGAAATTTCATTATTTAATTATTACATGTTTATTATTCTCCTAGAACTTCCGAATAATAATAAAGTATTTAAAAGTCGTTTACTTGGTTTTTCATATTTTTTGTTCGCCAACGAGACCTGACAGATACATTAATATTATGTTATCTGCTGTCAGTAAGTATGAGGATTCGATCTGCGTAAAATGTGACAATTTATTTTCAGGATTGTAACGATTTGAAAAGTTCCTGAAACTTTTTTCATGGTGTATACTAAATATTCAGCTCATTAGCATACCATATTACTAGTTACAATGTTTATACATTGCTAGGGCAGTCGCCCATACTTCAGTTTAGCCATGTCCTTTCCACAAAAGACACATATTTGGAATTGTTTTGTTTTTTCAGGGGTACAAATAGTAAATTAAGGCCCTAGAGGGTACATAAAAACTTTCCTGATAGGCAATGCTAATTACTACTAAAAACACATACAAAACTATAATTGCAAAAATATACGTGTAACATTTCAAATAAATTAATATTTTGAAATTAGAATGTAACAATTATTTTGCATAACTAGAATAATATGCTCAGAGCTTAGCCGAAGGTTCATTGCACTTCAAATCTAGTTTACTCGAAAGCAAACCATAATAATAGAATATAAATATAAATACGATAATATGCTAAGAAACAACTTTTAACTCGAATATTTCTATTTTTGTCTTTGGATTGGAGTATATGGGCGTTAAATACACGCTGGCAAAAGCAATAGTTAAGTATAACAATTGGTTGATTATCCAACATTTAAATAGCACATACGATCTTTACTCCTTAAAATAATTACAGGACTCTTTTTTTGCTTGAATAATTTACCACAAAAAAACTGCAACAGCTAGTATACCATTGGGTACAATAGTGTGTGTGCTTTCGATACGCAACTCGTGATAATAAAACCCTATTATTAAAAGTGTGTTCACAAAAACTATTGGCTATTCTTACAGAATCCAAAAACCTCTCTATAAAAACATAATATCTAGAGGTTATCAAATAAAGATAATAAATCTTCCAATAAAATAGAAAAATAAAAATGATTAACTTAATACTGCACATTCATTTAACTCTAAATCAGTCGAGGCATTGTTAAAGTCAAATAAAAATATATTTGTAGATTTACACTTGTGAATGTTGAATGTTTGTTTCCCTATTAATAAAGCTTTGTTGTGGAACAATTTACTTAAAAGTGTATTATTTTTAAAGGTATAAAATAATAGCTGAATAACAGTTCGAGCACATTCTAATATACGAGTGCACTGATTGATTACATTATTTGCAATGAATTTTAATAATAATAATAAATATCAGGGGACAATGACACACCTATTGCCCCAGTCCCAAAGTCCCAAACTAAGCTCAAGGCTTGTACTGTGGGTATGGGAAAAATATACTTAAATACATAGAAAGTATACATGACTCAGGAACAGATATTCATACTCATCACACAAATATCTGCCCTTACCGGGATTGGAACCTAGGACCGCTAGCTTCGTAGGCAGGGTTACTACCAACTAGGCCAACGAGTTGTCAAAAATAATATTTGTCGAAATAGTATTTGCCATAATTGTTTTATCAGTACTACATACGTTAGAACATGATCAAATAGCTATGCTGCTTATTCTAACTGTATTAAACTACAACTAAATTCTAAATTTAAATGGTAATAATAAAGCAAGTCGTGAGGCGGGATATTTGCATCAGTCTTGTGAAATTCTCAACCTTGAAAATTGTTTTCCATCATTGATATTTAACTATTTGGTAATCATGTAAAAAATGAACTCAGTAACACCCTTTGTATGTTAATTATTCATAGGTTTTTCAGTTTAGTTCCGACTTGAGAGATGAAAGCGTCGCGTCCAGCACTCGGCCTGTAGCATACCCAGGGATGTTCAGGTAGGCCGGCTTGTCGTGCTCGCAAAGCCCAGGCTGCGTGCAGCAGCGGTTGCCCGAAGCAGAGGCGGATGCGGATGCGCTGCTACCGCCCAGGCCTCCCGTGCCCACCTCAGTTGGTCCCTGACAAATCATCTTGTGGTTTGTAAACTGTTCTAATGAACGCAACTGTTCACCACAATTATCACACTTCAGTTCACGAGCATGGACCTTTTTGTGGCTGTTTAACGATCTTGAGTTGTCGAAAACTTTAGGGCACATGTCACAATATTTTAGCACTTTCTCTCCAGTGCACACCACTTTGTGGTTGTTGAGTCGGTCTAGAGACATGTACCGTTTGTTGTTACACAGGTCACATTTGAACTGCTTCTGGGGCACGCGCCCAGTGTGAACCTGCATATGCTTACGTAAATTGCTTTTATCTTTAATGTACTTGGAACACACTGAACACTTGTTTACATCTTTGCGGGTGTGAGAGGCATCTAAGTGTCTTCTGAGATGTGATTTCTTATGAAAGGGTTCCAAACAGATTTGGCATCTGAATGGCTTTTGGGCTGGATGCACACCTGTCAAATGTGTATTGAATTCGAGAATGGTGGGGTAGCTCTTCCTGCAATGTGGGCAATGAAACAGTTTGCGACATACTGCTGCACTGGAGTCACAAAAAGGATCAGAACAGTCATCACAAAATGAGTCTAATCCTACAGGAGGGGTCACAGTAACTCTGTAGTGGTCTAAATCTCCTTGTAAAGGGTCGCGTTCAGGAGAAGGAGCACTTCGTGGTTCCTGTTTCACCTTTGCTTGGTCACTATTTTCAGAGAAGTCATCATGAGAGGTAGTGGTCCTTGAAGTGCTAGCCAACATCCACCATGGATTGTAGTGCCAAGCCCCAAGGGCTGACTGCACACTTTGACCTTTTACATCACCAGGTTTTGTTTGTGTTTCTGCGTTAGAAAATCCTGGAAAACTAGGCAATTCTTGGTGCTTGCTTCTCTCAAATATACTGTGCTGAGATATAAGATTTTCATAATCACTTGAGTCCAGCTTTCTTTCATTGCGATCACTCTGCTCGCGCTTTGACATTTTAACTGAAATTAAAAAAGTTAATTTAAATATACTTATTATGTAATAGTAAGTAAAATAAATAATCATCCATGATTGATATTAAGACGTTATAGTGCGTTCTGTTAGCTTCAAAAAAGGCCAGTATAGTTCACTTTGTGATACAAGTACCAAATTGTAGTATGTTTGTTAAACATGTTATTATCAAAATGGCTGCCGCAAAAATTTTGAAAATTCCGAATAATTCTGATTCTATGAACCCGGGTAAATGAACGGGAAATAAATGTTCTATAATGTTAGGACTTTTGGTGGCATATCGTGGTTCTAGAATATATGGAGTCGCTATTTCCTAATTGTTATAAACATACCACTTTGATTTTGCCCTTAAGTATTGTCATATTTCGAAACCCGATACATATAGCGAAAAAACAAAACAGTCTTTAGTGTCTTAAGATAGAATTCAAGTACTTTTTGTTACTGGCTCTATCGGGAGCCGCCGAGTACCAAATGTATAAAATATACTAAATTGTTTCGGTTTACCTACTTTGCTTTATTTGTTTGCTTTCACAGCGGAGACATCTTCCTTACCAAAATTCAATTCAATTAACAAATGAATGAATGAATGAATGATATAAAATGAAATTTTGATATGAATACTCAAGGTCAAAATCAAGGTGGTAAACCTACATACATAGTCGATCCTTAAGTTCTGTCACAAAGGTTTAGTCAAATAAAACTAATTTCGGTTTATTTTTTTATATTAAAATAAATAAAATTATTTTACATTCACGGCCGGCACCAATTAAAACACGTACGAGTTTTCTGAAAATGTCACTTTTCGAAAACGCTTTGAAGGCTAGTCTTTGTTAACCAGGACACTTTTTTATTTAATATTGTAAGCCTCTCATCTCTGGGTCTGTTCAAAGAACCGCATGGTTTTTTTTTACGACACATAAAAACCAGTTTATGAAGCACGAAATTTGATGTGTTTTCGTATTTCTTTGATGTGAAATCGTAAAGTCAATTTAATGAGACATGAAGATTGACAGGAGTACATGCGGATCTTTAGTTGCTTGGAATACATTTGTATCAGAATTTAAAGATAAAAGTCTGGTCAATATGTCATGCAAATTTTGACTCAATATGAGAACTCAATCTTACAAAAGTTGTAGCCGGTATTAGTATCGTGGTCGTGCGTGTTTTGACCCATGCTTTCCTGCCCCGGAAGGAATGCTTAAAGCTCGTACACCAAATTAGTGCAATAGTAAAGATCACAAATTACGCTTAGCTTCTTTGTATTCTATATAAAATAAGGTTTTGATTGATTTACGGTCACGAGCGTTAATTTTGGACCCATTTCAAGAAAAATATGCTTGAAGTCGTCAATGTCATTAGAGATGTCAAGTCATTTGTAACTTATAGGAAACTCAACCTTATTGTTGTAGAATGTCAGATGGACTTTGGACCTAAGGTGGGTACTAAATTAAATCTCGTGACTGTACTACTATACAGGTTTAAGAAACTAATTATTTATTTTTTAAATTGTAGTAAACCTTTGTGACAGAACTTAAGAAGCGACTAGGTACATACATACCTTCACGCCTTCATCCCAGACTGGGGTAGGCAGAGCTACAGAATTACTTAGCGACAACTCTGACAACTAGTTGTTCATTCTATAACCACATTTTGCACAAACAGGCTAAGATGTTTACCATGTTTATATTAGTGACAGGTTGCAAGCTCATAGCCTAAAAATACTACAAGCTTTTAATCCCTTAATCGTCTCTTACGACTACTACAGAAAGACATGGAGTGGTACTATCCTAACCCGGCAACCACACGGCAAGGTGGTATGTTTATAATAATTAGGAAATAGCGACTCCATGTCACACGATATGCCACCTAAAGTCCTAACCCTAGTTATAATACACAGCATCAACTGAGTAGTAACGTTTCTGAAATATTTTAAATTATATACAGGGTGCCTCTGACCATGGGGCTTTAAATGCAAGGTTCGATTCTAGTCGCTTAACTGAGCTACTTTTGTTATGTAACATTTTCAATTAACTTGAATTTAGATAATTTATTGATCCTCAAAGTTTAATCGTTAAATCAGTGTATTGGACATGGCGGTATTATCACTATTAGTGGGAGATCTTAGGTCCCGATTTCTAAGGCCGCTTCCTCACTTGGCGGTATGCGTGCAGTAAAACTTACTGTCGGCATAAACGCTGCGCGTTGATTGGTAGACGCCACTAGTTGCCTAGCAACCGTTACCGATGCCGTGTTTTACTGCAAGCATACCGACAAGTCAGGAAGCGGCCTAAGGGAACCTTGCATTTTTGAGACAAAGCAAATCCCTTGGACCAGGTGTTCCTGGGGATGATCTGGGCTGATTTAGGCCGGGTGCCCAGTGGTACCCCCCCACAGGTGGTCAGGGGAGGGGGGGGAAAAGTGCATCCGGCGCACCTCACTCTAAATTTAATATCTCCATACATCTAGCAACTATATCAAGTTTGGTGTCTTTTTCTTATAATTCGAGGACGAGGAATTCATTTCTGGAATAAAAAATTTACCCACCCATACAAAAAAAATGAGAAATTAAAAAATAAATTTTTCTTAAAACTACGGTGATTTGCGTCACAAAAAAAATACTAGTAAATAGCCCAGTTATCTTACTATATAAAAAAAATACTTGTCATACATTATTTGTCTGAAAACGGTGAAAAAAATTTTAGCCGCGCGGCAGACCACGCCGAAATAGGTACACGCTGTCAGATTTAGTATAAGGGACGCATTCAATTTTAAACTTTATTCTACATACACAAGTAGGTAATAAAATAAATACGTCCTGTAATTATAAAAGAAAATAAGGGTAAATAAATTTAAAATTAAAATATAACTGAATATGGGATTATCCTATGCTATAGGTAAAACTTTTACTTTACAAGCAATCAGAATGGGTCAGTCAATACATATATGGACAAATTGGAAACGATAAGTTACTGGGTATTATTATGTTGCTAGAAACCAAGGCCTTTATTGTGAAAAAACCGGTGGCGTGCTAGTCGGACTCGCGCACCGAGGGTTCCGTACCGCCGCACATTACGTATTATTATATTCCAATTTCGAATTGAATCCACGCGACCCAACTCACAATTGACTATATTTTAGTATTGGTGGTTTTTCTTCAGGGTTTGTCATATAATCATACCAAATTTGGCGCTTGTATATGTTATACTGTTCTTTCAAAACAGAAAAAATAAAAATACGTTGAAATGAAACGTGTCTTGTATGGGTGGGTAGGTACCTCTTTATTATTTTACTCATTTTTTCTTTTTTGGTCTAAATCTTCCTTAATAGGTAATACATATTATTATGGTCCCGTTGGTCTCCATTCGGAAAAGTAACCCTTTAATCTTCATTTAGGGGTTTAAATAATAAAACATACCTACGAGGGCCGGTCCGAAAATTATTAGTTAAACAAAAAATAAAAGAAATATACCTAATAAAACTTTAATTACAACTTTTCAAAGTATTGCCCTGCTACATCTATGCACTTATGCATTCGACTAAACCAACTTTCAAAACAGGAAAAAAACCGTTCTTGCGGAAGGTCAAAAAAGTCGCCTGATTTCGTCCACTGCTTCATCCGCCGTCGAAAATTTTCGACCACGTAATGATTTTTTTACCGTGGGAAATAAAAAAAATCACATGGAGCCAGGTCAGGGCTATGGGGAGGGTGTGGTAGCAGTTGCACTCCCGATTTGTTCAAAAAATCCATGGTTCTGGCAGACGTATGAGCAGGAGCGTTATCTTGATGAAAAATTATGCCCCGGGTTCCACTACTTGGGCGACTGACGCTCAGCTCCTGGAATGCTTGTGGCAAACAAACTTCGCTATACCATTGGCTGGTACCCGTTTTCCGATCTTCTAGTGGATTTACGGCTACAGGCCCACTTCGTCGAAAAAAACAGCAACCATTTTTTTGTTGACGCTTCAGCCGCGAACTACTTTAGTGGGTAAATCATCTTCTTCAAAGACCCATACTGTCGATTGTTGTTTTGTAAATGGGTCGTAGCTGTATATCCAAGATTCGTCAGATGTCGCAATGTAGGTCACTTGTTGTGATATGCCTCCTTCGAATTTATCTAAATATATAAAAGGAGAAACTGACTGACTGACTGACTGACATATCAACGCACAGCCTAAACGGCTAAACGTAGGCACTTGAAATTTGGAAGGGACGTAGGTTAGGTACCGTAGAGGTGCACTAAGAAAAGAATTCCCGAAATTCCCACGGGAACGGGAATTAGCGGAAAAATTATTAACTCAAAAAAAATGTTTTGCCCAACGAAGTGGACACGGGAACAGCTAGTTTAGCATAAATTTGCACCAATCGACACGTCTATCTTTTTGCTCCTGTGTGAGAGAATGTAGGTATCTATCGAGACGCAACCTTCCGAACTTTAAGGTGCTCATGCAAAATGGTTGAAACTGCCTGGGATCCAACCTTCAGTTCGATCTGAATCTCTCACTTGGTAATATTTCGAGATTCCTTGATTAGCCACTCCATCCTGATGACGTTTTCTGGAGTGACTGCCGTTAGCGGTCGCCCCGGTCTAGGATAATCTTTGACGTCGCTCCGCCCACGCTTAAATTCACGGAACCAGTAACTGACAGAGGAGAGATGGGGATAATGGCCTAAAAGCACTGGTTAACTTTTCATGAGAATCATTGTAAGTTAGCCCTCGTTTATAATCGTAATATATCATAGCACGAAATGATTCCCGCGATACCTCCATCCCAAAAAGTAACAGACATTTTTTTCTAATTTCATAAAAAAATAACTGTATGTTACTGGCCAGTGACATTACACAAAAGAGTTTGTAATGAAATTTGCCATTAAGCTGCAATAAAATGAAATCAATAGGATTAATAATACGCCGTTGACTAACTTTTTTTGGACCGCTCGCCTCGTACGTTACGTAGTAACTAACCGGGAAACAAACCCAATGGTTGACCTTTTTTGCATAATTTCTCTTAATTTTGTTCATCTTGGAAACAGCTGTTCGAATGTTAATCATTGCTTACCACTTTACGCATCAAATACAGCAATAAAACGATGTATATTTATTCGGGAAAAGTACTTGGTTTGATTCCCATTCCAATACCAAGGCGAAACCTTTAAATGCAGTAAGTATTACGTCTTATCCAAAATCAAGGCTTTGGATCCTTAAAACATTATTTAACTTTTAGTTTTCGAATTCCCCGTACTGTGACATTTTAATTTATCACCCTGTATACTTATGCAATATGGCCGAGAGGGGGCTGCCTACGAAAAGTTGTCTCAACATGGTATGGCTGACCGTACCGTGGGCCGCCTCGCGATACAAATATTTTTTTTGAACACAATTATTAAAAAATAATGTACGTCAAGTTTATTTTTTACATAGTAGGATATCTGGGCTATTCACTAGTATTTTGTTTCTTGGGAGAATCACCATAATTTTAAGCAAGGAGAGGATTTTTGAAAAAAAAAAGTAAAGATTTTTTTGTTTTTTTTTATTTATTTTTATTTTTGTATGGGATAATAATAAATTAGTTCCAGAAATGAATTCGTCGTCCTCGAATTATAAGAAAAAGACACCCAACTTGACATAGGTGCTAGGTGTATGCAGATATGAAGCTTAGAGTGAGGTTCACCGGATGCACTCCCCCCCCCCCCCTCCCCTGACCACCTGCGGGGGGGTACCACAGGGCATCCGGTCTAAATCAGCTCAGATCACCCCCAGGAACACCTGGTCCAAAGGATTTGCTTTGTCTCAAAAATGCAAGGTTCCCTTAGAAATCGGGACCTAAGATCTCTAATAATCCTATATTCAGTTATATTTTAATTTTAAATTTATTTACCCTTATTTTCTTTTATAATTACAGGACGTATTTATTTTATTACCTACTTGTGTATGTAGAATAAAGTTTAAAATTGAATGCGTCCCTTATACTAAATCTGACAGCGTGTAGGTACCTATTTCGGCGTGGTCTGCAGCGCGGCACAAAAAAATTTTTTACACCGTTTTCAGACAAATAATGTATGACAAGTATTTTTTTTTATATAGTAAGATACCTGGGCTATTTACTAGTATTTTTTTTGTGACGCTAATAACCGTAGTTTTAAGAAAAAAAATTTAAAGTTTTTTTTATTATTTTTTAATTTCTCATTTTTTTTGTATGGGTGGGTATTTTTTTTATTTCAGAAATGAATTCCTCGTCCTCGAATTATAAGAAAAAGACACCAAACTTGATGTAGTTGCTAGATGTATGGAGATATTAAATTTAGAGTGAGGTGCGCCGGATGCACTTTTCCCCCCCCTCCCCTGCCCACCTGCGGGGGGGTACCACTGGGCACCCGGCCTAAATCAGCTCAGATCACCCCCAGGAACACCTGGTCCAAGGGATTTGCTTTGTCTCAAAAATGCAAGGTTCAGGACCTAAGATCTCCCACTATATCTCATGGTACGAGGGCAAAATTTTCTTGGTACGGGGGACTTTAAAAGATAATTTTCTATTCCGCTTACAAACTCATCGTCAAATGTGCCATAAAGAGGTTTATCTTTGTTTTTCACCTTTTTTGGTATGAAACTAATTTACAACCTCGTAATTTAACAACCTCTTCTCTTCACTTAGAATTTGTTTAAAAATTAAAATTTGTCAATCAAAAATCTTGCTGTCAAAGAAATTTTATTCAGTTTAACAATTAAGTAGGTAATAAATTTAAAAATGCCAAATCAAGTGTTCACTTCAGCAGAATTGACTGATATGGTGTTGTTGTACGGAGAAACACAAGGAAACGGAGCCCAAGCACTCCGACTTTACCGAGAAAGGTTTCCGAATCGTAGGCATCCACATAACTCTCGTGTAATAGTAAATGCAGTTCAACGAATTAGAGATGATCGACCGATTTCCGGCAATACGCAGGTGGAAGCCGTGGGCAATGACCCTTTGCCATTACAAGTCCAAAACAGAGTTTTGGATTATTTTGCTGACTATCCTTGCTCGAGTACACGGGTCGCAGCTAGAATTTTTGGAATCCATCATTCGGCAGTTCATAAAGTTTTGAAAAAGAACAAACGGCACCCATTCAAACCGCAAAAGGTACACGGGTTATTACCGAGGGATTTCCCAATACGTAAAGCTTATTGTGAATGGTTTTTGGAACAACATCGCCAAAATCCAGATTTTCTAAAAAGTGTTATCTGGACAGATGAAAGCACATTTTGCCGCAATGGTATGTGGAATCGCAGAAATGTCCATTATTGGTCAACAGACAATCCCATTGGAATAAGGAAACTGGTCATCAATATCGTTGGTCCCTGAACGTATGGGCGGGCATTATTAACGATACTATTATTGGCCCCGTGAAAGATCAATTTTAAAGAGATACGAAACTTGCATGTGACGGGAGGGAAGGCATGTTGAAAATTCAATACGAGATCGACAGTGAGTGTAAAATTGTAAATAAATTGTTAATTAAGAAGATGTTTGATTTGAATGTTTGGTTTTTGTTGTGATAAAGGATAAATTAAATCTTTTACTAAAGAAACTTGTTTTTACTGTTATCATAATAATTGCCGCCTTAGTGCAGTGTTCTCCAACAATGAAACGGACGGTTAGCGGTTTGACGGTTGTAAAACGTATTAACTAACATCTGATTAATACTTAACCGTCTGTTAAACTGGTTGGTGAACTCGGCCCTTTATTGTACAGTCGCGGAATGAAAAGGTTGACCAGTTTTCAAATAAATTCATTTACGCGTTGCAAGCACATGTTACCTTTTTAAACTGTGTAACAGACGAGTCGATAAGCAGATACTGATAACTTATACTGAGCAAGCAAAAACAGATCTTAAGGTGGTCAACCTTTTCATTCCGCGACTGTACTTACTTGGTGATCAAAGTAGTTCCTGATTTAATTAATTAAAAGTCGAATGACGTGATTTTATTCATTTGACATCTCATTAAGATAAACATTTATTAATGTGCTGTCAATTTAGTATTGTATCGCATACATTGAAAATTACATTTAGTTTGTATGAAAAACAAAACAAATTAAAACGACATGTTTTTAAAAAGTTGCAGAACAAAAGATGCTCAGTTTTGCGAGTATAATTGATCCTTGCATTTAAAGCCCCATGGTCAGAGGCACCCTGTATAAATGTAATCTATACCTACAAGGTGTTACAAAAATACCCGTAAAGCCGAAAGGGGGTTAAATGGTACCTTATAATAAGTCCATTTACAATATTTGAGAACCCTACTATCACTGTATGACTTACCGGCAAAAAAAATAAAACCATTATTATTTTCATTGATGTGCAAACCCTATTTCAGTAAAATTAAAGAGTAAACTACGCAGAACGTTTATGTACATTTTTACCTAATTCGTAAAACGATCAAGAGACATTCAAACAAAATGTACAGAATTCGATTAGATAGATATTACAAGTCGAGTTTTGGAAGATTTTAAACGAGCTAACCTAACGAAGAAACTTAAACTAACACTTACTTTTTCGTAATGAACGTCAAATTTACAGGAACGGCTCAAAGTGAACTCCGCCTTGTTCAATGCACAATCTCGCTTGTCGGGATATGGCTTTAAAACCATTCAAGTTGACAATTATTAAATTGGTAGGTAGGCCTCTCTGTTAAAATAATCTATGCTAACCCCGGTTCCCTGACATGACAGCTTACTAGGGTTGACAATATTTTTGGCTTTGATAATTTATTATATTTTTTACGGGGTATTTTGTAACACGTTGTATAAACTTACTATTTTCGTTTACAGCCTCGGAATACACTATGTACTAAAATTATGTAATAGCAGATATAACGAAAAATTTATCAGCTATTTGGGCCATTCTACTTTTTGTTGTACATAACTTTTAGCCACGTTCTCACTAAACTATTTTTATTTCAACGAACGGTAAAGTGCTGCTTTTTTTAACTTGAAACTAGAAAAGGGACGTCAATAAGCTCATAATATAGAATTAACCTAATTCATGAAAAGTTATTTGTAATAACTATAAAGTGAGTAACGCAGTGGACGTTCATGTCCCCGCCTTTTCTATGGAAAAAGTGCAATTTACCACTGAGTTACCAAGATTCTTCAGCGATAATTGAGTAATTTAAGAGTTTTTTTTATGAAAACCGTCAAACTTAAACATTCTAAGTTCATGTTATTTATTCATTCGCAAATTCATAATTTGGTATACTTTTTATCGGACGATAGCAAAAGTGTACACTGAAAAGTAGAATGGCCCATTTAATAAAAGAAACCGGAACTCAGATAAAGAGCAAAGAGCTAAATATAAATTAGTTCTAGTTAGTTTCTGTCAAAAATTTCATTTTTGGGACAAGCTTTTATTGCCGACTGTACTATTTATGCACAGTCGTCATCTACTTGTCAAAACGATTCTAACATTCCCTAACACGATGGGTTTATCATGTGTAATTTAGGAGTTCCTATAGCCACCCTGAGTCTCCGTCATCAGACCATCTCGATGGTACTATATTATTGTATTGCCATCAGAACTAAAGGCGTATGCAAATTTTCAGCTTCATCGGAAACCGGGAAGTGGGTCAAATTTAACTTGCAAGATTTGACCCTTACATACATACCTAACCTACATTGCAAGTTAAATAAAAGTTTTTAAAAATACAGTAAATATACTAGTTATAATAAAACTATATTGCTTTGAATCAATAATATAAAATCTTTTTCATGTCATGACTTTCTTGACAGACAGTATAGGCAGTTAGTTTCAACTAGTTTCAAACGAGAAAAGAACCGGTGAATCACAAAATGGTAACTTTTTTAAAACTAACAAACAACTGCAGTAACGTGAGTAATGGATAAAAAAAATGAGACAGTTTTCGTTTGGAAAAACAGAAAATAAGAGTGATTGCTCAATACCACCTATAACCAGCGCTTATATTTGACATTTTTAATTTAAACTTTGCTATGGATGCTTTTCTTCGCTTTGCTTTTACCCCCAATTTCAGTAAATTCTGCAAATGGTGTTAAAAGCGTAAAAATTGGAAGGATTGCTCTTTAGACCATTTAACCCATACCACGAAAAAAAAGGAGAGGAGTTATGACGTTATATTGTTAAATGTTTTCAATATTGCTTGGGCTACGTGGAAAGGAGGTTATTACATATCATTTTAGGTATATTTTACAAATAATAATTCAACCGTTTCATATCTGGAGGAGCCCAAACTTGGTATGTTTCGAAAAGGTTTTTTATTTTAATTTAAAACAAGAGACTGAAAAATAATGATGTGATATATTTTTAGAATCGGCTCAGTAAACCCTTTCATTAGATGCCTACCACACACGATAGGTTTCAGAACATTTTTTTCCCATACAACAACAATATGTCATAACTCGGGTCAAATTGATTCTTAAGGCCTAAAGATCAATCGTTCCGATTTTCATGCTTTTAACACCATTAAAATTTACAGAACTTTTTGGCGTACCGCTAGGACTATTAGTGAAAGTGAGTTCGTCGAAAAGAGGTATATTGTGTTTACGTCTGTGGCTATGATATATGATACCTTTTTACAATAAAGTGTATATTCATTAAAAGCCTTTTTAATATACATTCTTAAGAAATATCTTTTATTTCAAATGGTTGCCTCAATACATGAACTTCTTCGGTTCTACGAACCCTTATAGTTTCGCCATGTCCGTCCGTCCGTCCGCAGCCTAGCTCAGAGACTCTTATATCTTAGTACTAGAAAACTGTAATTTAGTACCTACGAATATACATTATCATATTAGTCACGCCAACAAAATGGTAAAATAAAATGTATTTGTATGTATTGTTTTTTCTCGTCTATCCCATAGTGTGGGGTGTTGTTGGATAGGTCTTACAAAAATATTGCGGGTTTACAAACATTTTTGATTAAGGGATACTTTTACGAAATATTAACCTTTAAGGCGCAAAGTTTTGTTAGAGTCAAGTGTCCCCCCCCCCCCCCCTCTCTTTCTAGCAAAACAGAATTTAACATGGAGTTTTATGGCCGACCCGTCACATGACTTCAGTGTATATCAGATCTATCTGTCTAAACGTTGTCTAATTTGCAATTTAAAATACTTGTACCTACCATCCGTATTTCTTGGCCTCTTTTACGGTATTTTAATATTTTATTGAGAAATGAGATTTAAAAAAATCAATGTGTATTTCCTATTAGGAACGCTGGCGTTTTTCCCATACAATTGTTTACAAATATGATATGACTTATGGAATTTGTAAACAAATCAAAAAGTTCTGATTTCCCAGAATCAATATTCCCAGATCTCAAAATACCCAAATTTCAGAATGTAATAATAATACAGCTTTATTTAATTCCACACAAAGTTATTGCTAGTTAATTTAAAATAATATGTAAACAGTTCAGTTTACAAAATTAACTACATGCTTAGTAAAATATAATGTATATAAGTAAGTTAATCAGGTTGTAATGTAATGACCCCTTTCGGGTAAAAGCCGCCTCTAAAAAGTTCAATTTTACTCTGTCTGTACCTGTGGCTAGCCAACCTCAGAATGCAGTCAATTGAAAAAAGAAGTTTTTTTTTAAAACACCGGAATCTTAATATGGCTGAATTTCAAAATAGCTTAGTCTCATAGTGCCTAAACTTCAAAACACTTTCATGGCAAAACAACATACGCATAAAACACCAAATGTCAAAATATCTAAATTTATATTACACTGATAGTAAATTTTTATGAATGTTCCTTTTTCTGAAAAATATATGTTAATGGAAGAGACGCTAAGGCGACAAAACGCGACATTAACTAACTTGTTATAAGGTTGAATTTTAGATAATATAATTAAATAAAGGCAATATAGCATACATTCCTGTATTTTTATTATTATAACGCCGTAGGTAGTAACCTAAAGTCCATTTCAAATATGTAGGGTGGTATAGCGGGGCACGTTGAACCGGAACTACTAAGTCATAATATCAATATCAAATCATTCTCGAATAACCACTTGTGTTTTTTTTTAGACATCTTGCCATTTAGGTGTTTTCGGTTTGAGTTGTTTTGATATTTTTTCATTTCTACATACGTACATTAAATCACGTTTCCCAGAGGTGTAGGCAGAGACCACTTCTTTTCACTTGCTACGATCTTGATAAATTTCTTTCGCTTCTTCCACATTCATACATCGAGTCATGCACGTACGTCGGTTTCGGGTACTTAAGATTCAGCACTTTTCCAGTATTTCTCCGATTTGACTCGAAAAAGTATACGCCTAGGGCGGCCCCTTCTGACGCGTCCACTCACTTTCGATCTGTATATCTCTTTCGTCAATCTTCTTTCATCCATCCTGTCAAAATGACCAAACCATCGAAGCATGCCCTATCTTAGTCACTACATCTTCTTTTATTCCACATTTCTCTGACTTTTTCATTCCTTACTCTATCAATTAGTTTTACACCACACATACTACGCAAAAAGCGCATTTCAACTGCATTTACACGACTTTCATGCTTGTCCTGACACACCCAACATTCCCTACCATACATCAGGGTAGGGGCCAGCACTACATTGTGAACAGCCAGTCGGACTTTTTGTGAAACGCCCTGTCTGTTCACAAAGGAATACAGGGCCCCATTAATTTGATTCCCCGCATTCACCCTCCTCTCGATATCCTTCTCACACTTACCATCTCTTGTAAACATACATCCCAGGTACACAAATTCCCTCACTTGTTCTACTAATCCACCATTAATATTTATCACGCACTCAGTCATCTCCTCGTCCTTCTCTATCACCATGACCTTGGTCTTGGCAACATTTACTCTCATCCCTTTTTGCTTAAATCCCTCATTCATCACTGTCACAAAGATTTTCTATGGACATGTCATCAATTTATAATCAAAACCCTGTAAAATAAAAGTTCATTTTCACAGTAGTCAAACATCGTTATCGGCGGTGTAAAAACGATTTGACAGTACTGAAAGATTTTGATATGATTAGGACAAATAGGCAATAATAGAATTGACACCCAGTGGCGCGTATCTATAGAAAAGGTGCGACAAAGGATGATGGGCAATTTTGTATGGCACAAATAAAATATAACACAAATTCCATACGATACGATTATGATTTTCGAAGAAAACCCCATGCATATCGCGATTGTCGCGATATTAAAAATTCATCATGTCGCCAAGATCTATAAAGTGAGACATGTTTCATCTCTGTTGAGGGTGGGGACATTTTTGCCCATAGTCCTTTGTTTTTCCAAATAAAATTTGATATTTTAAAATTCCGAGTATACCCTACCATCGCATTCCTCTATTGAAGCGCGGTAAATTTTGTAATTTATTTTGCTTTTATTTCCCCGTTACTTTAAGAGTAAATGTTACAAACATAATATACAGAAGGGAGATAGTGACCAATCTTTCAGGGCTGGTACCTCAACAAATTAATAAATAATTAGCAGTTTAAATATTTTTTTCAAGCCAAATTTAATGTTTAGGAAGTTGAGTTTTTCTTCCGACAAGTTTGACATCGCGCGGTGTAAAAAAATAATTAAAACATGTAGTGCTGCGTTCTTAAGAAATTGCCTGTGAAATAGATTCTAAAATGATATAATAATTGAGTTTATTAACTATAGCAGCGAATTGATTATTAAGTTTTTCCAACAAAGACTGAATTCTTACTAACTACTTTTGCATCCGTTTAAAATCAAGTTGCCGGGTTAGAATAGTGCCACTCCATGTCTTCCTGTGGATGTCGTAAGAGGCGACTAATACCCGGTTCCTATATTCAAGAAACGAATCGTTTTCCTTACGTCTCGTTAAAATTTGACACATTTTGTACGTAGCAAATGTCAAATTTTAACGAGACGTAAGGAAAACGATTCGTTTCTTGAATATAGGAACCGGGCATAAGGGAATAAAGGCTTGTAGTACTGTGAGGCCATGGGCTTGCAACTTGTCAATAATACACTGGTAAACATCTTAGCCTATTGTGCAAAATGTGGTTGCAGAATTATCAACAAAGAGTTGTAGGTAATTCTGTAGCTCTGCCTACCCCACTCTGGGAACGAAGGCATGAGTTTATGTATGTATGTATGTAAAATCAAGTTAACTAGTTTTAAATGTCTTAAAAGGCAGTCTACGTGAATGTGAAATACAACAACACTACGATTAAAACCGGCCAAGTGCAAGTCGGACTCGCGCACGAAGGGTTCCGTACCATTATCTATAAAAAATGACGTTTGTTGAATGGGAGTACTTAAATATTTATTTTATTCTGTTCTTAATAGTATTTGTTGTTATAGCGGCAACAGAAACACATCATCTGTGAAAATTTCAACTGTCTAGCTATCACGGTTCATGAGATACAGCCTTGACAGACAGGCATACGGACGGGTCTTAGTAACAGTCCCGTTTTTAGGGTTGCGTAGTCAAACTAGGAGCCCTTATAGTTTCGCCATGTCCGTCCATCCATCCGTCCGTCCGCAGCCTAGCACAGTCTTAGTACTAGAAATCTGTAATTTGGCTTGAATATACATATATATATATTAGTCACGCTAACAACGTGGTAAAATAAAATCTTGAAACTATTTTTTTAGTGTACCTCCCCTAAACGTAACGTGGGGATGTAATTTTTTTCTCGTCTACCCTATAGTGTGGGATGTCGTTGGATAGGTCTTTCAAAAATATTGCGAGGTTTGTGAAATTTTGCTATTGAGGGATCCGTTTATGAGATATTTAGCTTTAAAGAGCTAATTTTTGGTAAGTCAAGTCCGCCCCCCCCCCCCCCTCCCCACTACAGCCAAAATTACAAATACTAAATTACAGAAAAATATATTTAATGAACGCGCATATAACGAATTCAAAAGAAAAACTATCACGACTAGGTAGACTTAATTAGTTCCTGAGATACAATACCTACGTACTAAAAGTCATCTAAGACAGCACCAAATAACTACAAACATACATTAAATCACGCCTGTTTCCCAGAAACGAACTATCTTTAAATACATATTTTGTTCATACATGTCATGTTGTTTTTTGAGATAGTTTTTTGTGATTGTGGTAACGGCTTCGGAACCCTACACTGAGCGTGGTCCAACATGCTCATGCCCGGATTATTACCCTTGGGTACGGAACCCTAAAAAGGTAATAACTTACTTATATTAAAATTTAAAGCAAGTATTAAGGGTCTGTTGTTTGATCAGTAGTTAAACTAATTGTTAAAATTTTAAAAAGGAATTGCAATATTGAAGGAATCTCAAGGAAATGTGTCAAATTTTCAATTCCTTTTTCGAATTTTAACAATTAGTTAGTTTAACTACTGATCAAACAACAGGCCCTAACGCCCTTACTTATAAACGTGGAATAAGCTTGGAATAGTTTATGCCATGCTTTTTTACTTTCTGTCAGATGCAAAAATCACAATTACAGATAAGCACAAAGCATAGCATAAACTATACCAAGCTTATTCCACGTTTATAAGTAAGGGGGTAAGTATTCAAATTGCTTGCCGCCATCCCTAATGCAGGGTTGCACCTGTTTTGTTTCATACATAATCGACCTCTTGAGTACGGAGGCATATCGTCGCTCACCAATTTGTCAGATAGCTTCTGCGACGCGACAACGCAGCTCTTCCAAAGAGGCAATATGTTTGCCGTATACTTTATTTTTAACAAAGTCTAGAGTTGTAAAGTGACCGACACTTTCAATATGTCCGTCCGACATTTATGAAATTGTCCGTCACTTTCGACATTAACGTGACAAATATTGACAAATATGGACACATACGACATTTATAAATAAAAATGGCTGCTTGACATATTTTGATACATTTATTTATGGATATGAACAGGTTTTGCTGTACAGAAGAATATTAAAACAGAAAAGTGCATTGAATATATTTAATTGAGTGCATGCATGGTATTTTCATTAAAGTTCAAAACTTTTTCATTACGTAACAACTGTAATAAACCTAATAAAGTAGGTAAAAGCTAATCTAAATAAAACTCATCTTCTGATTCAACGTGTACCGATACATCAGTGAACTCTAAAGCATCAAAATAATTGTTATGTTCAGACTTGGACAAAATTACGATATCTTTATCATCACAATATTTCAAATGTTGCCTTACTGTGATAAGCTTGATCAAACGATCTTTATTTAATTTGTTTCGTAACTTTGTAGGAGTTAAAGAAAATAAGATCCAATTGCGTTCTGCAGGGGCCGAGCTCGGTGGGATGCTTAAAAAGATATGAGCTATTGGATAAACATCTTCCTTAGAGGCAAAACTTTGCCACCACAATTGAGGTGCAATGGCTTCAACTTCAGCATTTCCCAAAAAAAAAACAGTTTTAGTTCGGAACTCTGCGACATTTACCATTACATGGACAGTGCACAAAGTTAGGAGCATCAGCCATTTCGTCGCTGGTTAGACCTGAGCCAAGATATCTTGGGTCCAATAAGTTGGCTGTTAGATTAAACTTTTGAATATAAAATGTGTGACGACTTAAAACTGCTGACTGGATTTAATCTTTTTCCGTTTCTGAAAGTATGTCATTGAGACTGAGGTTATCTTCAATAGACTCTCCAAGTTTCATAAATATATTAGGCACATCATACGCCCTTACTGAGTAAAATTCTGTAACAGCGGTCGCTATGGTTTTAAAACTTGAAGAACCCCGCTTACCTCACACCACATTTCGTTATATTGGAAACTGAATATTATAAGGTCTCTATCCAAATCTATATCAATCGTTATAGGCGTTATAGCCAAAGTTTTCAAAGCATCCTTATGTTTGGAATAAGATTCTAACGTCATTAAAAAGGACTCCATCTGGTTTTACAGGGTAATTTCAAAGACTGTTTAAATTGGAGTGGAAAGAAGTGGTCTCGGGGTAGCTCTGGGAAACAGACGTGATTTAATGTATGTATGTTTAAATTGCCCATAAGTACTTGTCTGTATATTTTCAAAACATATCAATAAGCTGTGTCTATTTTTGATTGTGTTGATAATGGTCCTTTAATGGCTTGATTTTTTTTGTCGGTAGGTATATATAAGATTCAAAGCGTGAGCTGCACATCCAAAACAAACGATGTTGGGGTAAACATTTTGGACAAGTTTCCAGGCCGATTTCATATTTCTGGCATTATCTGTTATTATCGCTACAACTTTTGTTGGTAATACACTCGCGAGCAAAAAAATCGACTCAAGCTGCACGTTTGGGTTCTCCGTCCAGTATCTATTGACCTGTTCAGAATATCTTTAAAAAAAAAATACCAAACGAAAGCTGATAATGTAACCATTAAAAAAAACCAAGAACCCTGGGAATCCGCCCAGGATTTTCCAAGTTATGTCTCATTTCCCGATATGTGGATCATTTACTCGTTCCGAAACGTACGAGGTGTGCCCCTTTTGACCCCAAAAATATGGGGTAGGAGGGGGAAATGTCATCAGTCACATCAGAAATTGACCGGTACACATCTCTGCTAACGACCTTACTCGGAAACCCTGAAGAAAATGGATACCACCATGACTGAAGTCGCCCAAGTCGTGGCCTTGCTGGAAGAGGGACACAACCAACGTTTCGTGGCTGACCAGCTGAATTTAAGCCAGTCAGCGGTACCGAGTTTACCGACGGTTTCGGGAGACTGGGGCCTTGACACGAAGACCAGGTTCTGGCCGCCGAAGGTGCACATCTGAGAGGGATGACCGCTTTATCGTCACTTCCTCTCTCAGAAATCGTCACCAGACCGGTGTTACTGTCCATCAGCATCTTCGGGATGTACGAGGGGTTACTGCCAGCAAGTGGACAGTAAGACGAAGACTCAAGGTAGCTAACCTGACCCCAAATCGGCCCGCCACGGGCCCCAGACTGCTCCCACGTCACCGCCAAGCACGCCTGGAATTTGCTCATCAACACAAAAATTGGACCATTGAGCAATGGACCCCAGTTCTTTTTTGTGATGAGTCCAGGGTGTGTTTGAATGGCTGTGACCGACGAGGAAGAGTCTACAGGAGGCAAGGAGAAAGGTGCGCACAATGCTGTTTCAAGGAAACAGTTGCCTATGGTGGAGGTTCCGTCATGGTGTGGGCGGGCATTTCCATCGAAGGGCGTACAGAGCTCGTTTTTGTACCTGGTGGGGGCCGTGGCGGTGGTTTGACCGCTGCCAGGTACATCATTGACATCCTTGAGAAGCATGTTGTTCTTTACGCCGGTTTTTATGACGAGGGGTTCGTCCTGATGCAGGTTAATGCCCCTTGTCATAACGCAAGGATCACTCGAGCCTACCTTGCCGAGGTCGGCATTCCCACCATGAACTGGCCAGCCGTCAGCCCGGACCTGAATCCCATTGTACATCTCTGGGACTACCTGAAAAGGCAAATTCGGAAGAGGGATCCAGCTCCTTCAAATGTTACGGAGCTGAAGACGGCTCTGCAGGAGGTGTGGGATGCCATCCCCCAGGAGCTTGTCAAAAAGCTGATAAGATCCATGTAAAACCGCCTGAATGCTGTGATAAGGGCCAGGGGTGGAAATACGAAGTATTAAATTAATAAATAAAACCTTATTTTCCTTAAAATGGCTTTTATTTTACGATTTACCCTTTTCTTTTCTTTTTGATTTTTTCATGCATCTCTGCAAAACCTGGCTCCAGTCACTTGTGGAACATAACATGACAGATTTTTGTTTATTTTTTAATCGTGACATTATCAGCTTTCATTTGATACCATTTCTTTTAAGATATTCTGAATAGGTCAATAGATACTGGACGGAGAACCCAAACGTGCAGCTTGAGTCGATTTTTTTGCTCGCGAGTGTATATCGACCAATACTTTAGGAATTTCAGAACTCAAATATTCTGCTGCTTGGCGTCAGGAGTACACACATTAAAAAAAATAATTGGTTCAGGTGTGCTTAGAATAAAATTCAGCACACCTTTCCTATAATATCAGTTCACCAATCAGTACCTAATTAGAGCTAGGGCAACTGAATGTTTCAACTTTTCATCAATCAATTAATCAAATAATGTGTCAGGTTAGGTTACATTACAAAATAATTAGTATAGGTACCTATACATATAAGAAATAAATGTCCATCGTGTCAATATTTGTCGAAAATGTCTGGACATCTATCGAAAATGTCCGTCACATATTGAAAGTTTCGGTCACTTTACAACCATAACAAAGTCAATGAAAATAGCCTATTTGTTTTCTTGTCTAATTAATTATATCTGCGGGCCTAGTAGGACTGCGTCTATACCGCGTGTCAAATGTAAATGTATGCGCGATAAAGCATCCGTCACTCTCGTACTTATTTGCGTGTCCGAAGGTGACGGATGCCTTATCCAAACATTGTCACGCGATAAACTCAGCCATATTTGGGTGAATTGCAAAAATATTGTACATAGTTAAGGGCTCAATTAAAAAATCCTTAACAATCCTTAACTTTTTCCTTTGTGTAACGAAGATTAGTCATATAATCATATGGATAACTTTCGTTACACAAAGGAAAAACAATGGAAGGAAGTCCTTAACTATGTACAATATTTTTGCAATTCACCCATTAGGCCCTATAGATTTGAAAGTTATGTGGCCGGTATTACTAACATCAAGTAATCAGAATGGAGTTTATAGTGAACATTGATTGCCTCTTTGGGAAGCTGTGTAGTCGCATCGCTGAAGCTAGACGACAAATTGGTGAGCGACGATATGCCTCCGTACTCAAGAGGTCCTTTAGAAACACTGCCGAGCATCCATTAGCCATAGCCATAGGGTAAGCGGCAAGCCATTTTAGCACATTCCTAAAATTAAGCAAGAAAAATTTAAGTTATTATTATTTGGTACCTTTTATCCTAGAGTCGTAGTATTACATGCAGCCAAACTGTTGTTCAAAATAATTAAAACCAGTTACCTTGATTTTAAACGGATGCAAAACTCGGGTTTTACATTCGATGCCGTAAAACTACACAACTATGGTCCTAGCCTGCAACAATAGTCCAATTTTCCTCATTACATTTAAAATATGATACCTTACTGCTATTATTGCTGGGTATAGGTACTGTTTGGCCTAAAATCGATTGCTCTAAACTCTAGCTATAGCTGAAGCTATCATATTTTTAGAATAATGTGATGAGTAAAATTGGATTATTGTTGTAGGCCAGGACCATAGTTGTGTAGTTTTACGGTGGTTTAATAGAATTTAAACTTTGTTGGACCAAAATAATAACTTCGATGCTATAGTCATTACATCATTATTACATTATTACATCATTATCTCCATTAAACAGGCAAAATAAAAAAAAACAGCAATACTGGTTTTCATAAAAAAAAATACACTGCGTGATGTCAAATTTATCGAAAGAATAACTAAGCTTACTACGAGGGGTGATCCATAAGTTTTGAGAATCAGTATGAACCATCCACATAATGATATTCTTTTTATGTGGAATATACCATGGCACTGATCAAACTAAAAAGAGACAAAAAATACTACATTATTCATTTGTTTTTCTGTGATAGCTAAACAAAAATCATCTGTATGAACACTTTTACAAAATGGCAAAAATATGAGTTAGTTTAGTAGTAATTTAGAGCGGTGTGGAGAAAGTTCTGGTACACTAATAAAAAATATTGTTATTGAAATTGAAACTTTGATTTATAATTATGATTTAAAGGACAAATAAGTTATAATTGTAGTGGACTTTTTATCCCCAGCTCTGTCACCAAAATTTAGGGTGCTTTTTTCGCCTTGTTCCAGGATTATTGAGGCCTACAAACAAATACTGTGAAATTAGTTTTTAGCAATTGAGTTCTAATAATTTAGGAGAGTTATATAACATTATTCTATATTAGTTTTAGAAAAATATTCAAAATAAGCTAAAGAAAAAAAATACGAATTTGCAGCAGGAATTGCGCTTCAGAGGTTTGTAATTGACAAGGGTGCTGCTCCTCGACCAAAGATCAGAACTGATAACCGCTCTCCGCGCTATTGAGCCCTAACTGTCGACTACTAATTTTCATTCACGAATGTTCAAGAACAACTACATAAAACTCACGAGCCGGTGATGACTTAGTGAACGTTCATAATTTGCCCATTTCGACCTCCAAAAGTAAAATTATTTTTATAGTAGTAAAATAAAAGAATTGAATGACGTTAATAAGTGCTTGGAAATAAAGAAAGTGTGTTTATTCCAATTAAATAATAATTATTTACATATCTCCCATTTTTAATACCGATCATCAAAACTTATGGATCACCCCTCGTAAACTTAAAACTTGACAAGAAAAATAAACTGCTGGTTATTCATAAATTTCGTTACATGGATCTTAAATCAAATTTAATCGGCTTTCTTTCAAAGCAAAAGAAACTGAAAAATTCTAACTAATGAGGTAGGGGCATCGAAAATGGTGAACCAGTAAATATCATACATAGTAAGTATAAAACAAAGTCGCTTGCCGCTGTCTGTCTGTCTCTATGTATGCTTAGATCTTTAAATCTACGCAACGGATTTGAATACTGTTTTTTTTAATAGATAGTGTTTCTAGATGAAGCTATTTATGTATAATAAATTATGTTTTGTGTACGGGTGTTACAGAAAACTCACATAGGGTAAAAAGAAAGTGAAAGTGAAGTTAGAAAGTGTCATTTAGTTACTAGCCACCAAATTTCTTACTGACGCTGTTAGTAAAGATACTTAGACAGTACTCCGGGTAATAACTCAAGATTTAGGTATTTTAGTTTAATCGCAAAAATGTGAGCAAATATCTTTCTTAACTCATTTTATTGCAAAGTGGCCAGTTACCGGGGGGTGGCCAGTTACTGACGATTTACCCTAATCGAAGCGAAGCAAAGGCGGATCGCTAGTTATTCCATAAAAATGAAACGGATTTTAAAGAAAAAAAAGTGTAAGTATGAAGAAATCTTTAGTTTTTAAAGGTTTAGAATGCACAGGCGTAATATTTTGAATATCTTTTTTTACTAAACAGACTTTCGGTTATAGGGTACCTGTGTTGGTTCTTTAACACAAAAACGGTGTATGTTAGTTCAGGGGGCCTAATATGGCTGCGTTTATCGCGTGATACATTTTGGATAAGGCATCCGTCACCTTCTGACAGGTAAATAAGTACACGTGTCAAAAAGTGACGGATGCTTTATCCACAGTTAACACGCGATATAGACGCAGCCATACTAGGCCCGCTAGTTAGATTCCGCCACATTTGTAGACAATTGTATGAACAAAAACACGAGCTTTCCTAAACCGTATTCAAATTGAAATATAGTTCAAGCGCAGTTATTTAACTGAAGGGTCATTCTAACCATCATAACCCACAACAAATAAGGACAAATTTGAATTCCATTGAGTGAATGATTGAAGTTCACAGTCCCAAAGCAATATGCAACCTTCATTCCACACGTCGGTAAACACTCGATCGTATGTGTTATGTATTAATTTACATCACTGGCCATGAGGCACATGTGCCATATGGACGTACCTGTAAAACCACCCATGAGGCACATGTGCCTCATGGGACAGGAACCTGTTAAAAATCTGTTTCATCACATCGCATGGCTAATTTAGATACTTCCATTAATTTAGTATTATGGGTCATACACATTCGCGAAAACAAAAGTATTCTCTCCTGTGGTCAATAGTTAGGCTTGTGTGCATATAAGTTATGTTTTTACCTGACGCCGTTTATGCTGATGTGGGTTCAGCCAGAAAATGAGGCCTTGAAAACGTTAACTTTGGATATATCTACAGCACGGACGGTAACCTAAATCTGTGTATGATCCTTATATATCAATAATTATGAATGCATTCATACATTAAAATAGGAGCAAGCAATTTTTATACTTAAAAAGTTTAAATTACAATGAGAAATCACAAACATATGCGACTGGTATCACTGGAACCTTCAAATAAAATCAGCTGGTTATAAATCTTTCATTTTGTATGTTTTTAGCCACTCCATTCAAAGCGTATTTTGCTTTCCCTCAGTCTCATTAGGCCTATGATTTCTAAACTGTCGCAGTAACAGGCGTAACTTAATATCTAACATGGTTAGATGATCCATTCAAAACAAAAGAAGCAGAAATTTTAAGAGTGGCAAGTTCAGATTTAGGAGCTTTGGCAAAATAATCCCTTGCTTGTAAATTGTTTTTTTTTTTTAATGTTTACAACTATATATATAAAAATGAATGTTTGTCTGTATGTCCTTTATAGAATCGTAAATAAAACTATGCATTTGACCATGTGATGATCTTCAGCAGTGTTGTGCATGAGTCTACGAAGGTTTCTGAGTTGGTACGACCAACTATGCATTTGTCTTCATTCAAATTTATTTTAGTTAGTGGCGTAGCAATGCACGCAGGGTACAGCTAGTATGTAAATAAAATATTATTAAATTACCCCAATTTGAAAAATTGAACACTTGGGCAGCCTGATAGGTATGATGTAAAATCTGTTTCCTATTCATTCGGTCACTCATATAAACAAATCAATTTACCATTATTACTCTATATTTGTGTACTCTTGAAGGTTGCACATGGTCATATTATTTATTAATACATTTAATAATTATCTTCATGTTTATTTCGAGGTAGTAATCTCCAATTAATCTTGTATTTTTTGCTGGAAAGCACTTTCTGTGTAATTACCATGACACTGACTAAAGCCTGTCATATACATTTTATTTTTTCGAAATATATTTGACATGAAAATGTAGTGATGGTTGATAGATTTCATAAAGCATTTGATTGATAAGAGAGGTTTTCGTCTGTCGCACCCAGCATAACACTACGATGATGAGGAATATTATATTCAACATTTTTAATAAATTAATTAGAGGTAACAAGAAAAGAACAACATTTGTCAAGATCGTAGCAAGTGGAAAGAAGTGGTCTCTGCCTACCCCTCTGGGAAACAGGCGTGATTTAATGTATGTAGGTAAAGACAATTAAAGCCAGGTGTACTTGTTATTGGCATTCTGAATAGGAGGAGACTTTAGTATGTGTCCCATCATTTGACCACTGCTTTTCGGAAGAGAGCACCAGGTAAAGTACAGTCATGTCGACTAATATAAACACAATAAAACTTTCAAAAACATGTAAACACGACTCTGCTGCAAGGGAATAAGGTTGTATATATATTTCTGAAACCTTATTAATCTAAACATATTTATAGACGTGACTGTATGATATTGCATAGTTGAATTCAAAAATATATGTACACTTTAGTACCTTGTCTATTTCATGACATATTTAAAGTTTTAAACTGCCATGTATATATGAATTATCAGTATTATCACAGTGAAATTAGATCTTGAAATTTTGCCTGTCTTATTCTGCTTTGGCATTTATAGTTAAGTAGAAAATAAAGAAGTTTCAAAACAAAATAAAATTAATAACAAGACAACAAAGCTTTCTTTGCATTGCAGTCTAGTTAAAAATGAATTAAAAACCTACTAAATACTAGATACTTTAAATCAAATAATAATGATGATGGCTAAAAAACTGCACATATAATGGTAAATGTGTTCCTATTAACACATCACATAGGTAACTGTAGTCTTCGCTATGAAGTATAAAATATAATCAAAGAGAAAAAAAATAAGGAAATGCTAAAATCGTTATGTTATGCGCGCCATTTTGTTTTTAACAAAAACAATGTATAATTAATTACATATCGTCGGTCTAGATGTGATACCTCGTATATGCAAACTGACAAACTTTTCAGGAGAGACAAAAAACTGCGTTGAAAACTAAGCCAATGCTTGTTACGAGATGTCACTCTTAAGTCGTTTTTAGCCGTCAAAATGAATTATAATGCAGAAGACATTTACGAGTTAACACCGGAAATACTATTTGAAACTTTCTGCATCAAAATCTCATTTTACTAAAAAATGTTAGTTTCGAGGTGTCACATCTAGACCGACGATATTATGCACAAGGCAATCCATGAAAGTTATATCATCAGTTGTATGATTTAGATATGTAGCTTTAATTATTTGAAATAGAAAACCAAGTATATTTTTTTAGTTGTAATTAAAGAAATAAATGAACTATTAGAGTAAAAACATAAACATTGCACACGCCCAATCACACTTGCGTAATCTACTATGAATAAAATTAAACAATGGGCCGATTGGTGGATAATAGAATTAAAGTACTCGATTTGTATGTGGACTCAATTTCATCTGAATAATTAGCCAAATTGTGACGTGTAAAACACGGCGTATTACAATCGCCCAGTCATGCGAATACTTTATTTCATCACTTTGTTTGTCTGTAAACAACGCAATTACGCGCCCATTCGTACAACTCGTTTACGCTATTTAACAAATGCGTAAATAGCATTATATTAACTGACCAAGCAGATATGTATTTATCTTTTAAACGGTAATCAAACAACACAAGAATTTTCTCTTTAAATGATGAATAAACAAACAAGAAACTTGTAAGCAAGTTTATTTATTGGGGCTAATTCTAATCAGAATTGTCGGCGTACATCTGTTCTTTTAAAATAGATTTAGTAAAAAATTAAATATGATAAGACTAATAGCATGGATAATATCATACATACGATTGTTGGAAATTCCTTTTTGTGTATAACAAAGTTTTTTCAACGGAGATCGGCCATTTTGTTTGGTGGTTGTAAGATAATTCTGGTAATTTCGAGTGGTGGTTGTGGCTTGTCTGTGGTTGAGCATTTGCACTTGTTTGCAGTATGTTGTGTCGGTAGTACAAATTCGCTAGGTAGGTACCCGTGACCATGCCTTTATTATCTGTGCCTGAAACCCTTAAAGGGGTAGTACTAAAGTACATCTGAATGCTTATTTCCAAAACCGTGACAAGTAAAATTGAACTCAATTAGTAAATTTAGAAGGCTGATTTTGTGGTAAACCAGTGTACGAACCGAAAGAGACTTACTTTGGCTTTGTTGGTCCCTCTTACACAAGTAAGTAAATAGTAGCGTGACCACGAGCAATCATTAATATAATATCATATAGTGAAGAATGACAGTAGGTATACCAAATCGATTGAATTTTTGTAACAGTAAAGTTTAGAAATAAATAAATATACTACTTTTTGTTTCAATCTAATAGACCCAGTGGTTTTTATTCTACGAACGTTTAAAATTTTGGTTAATAATATTAAAAAGCGCGGGCGCCATCTTGCTATTGTGACGTCACAGATTAACCGTGCGCGCTCTAGTATGATTTGAGTTATTTTACAGGGCTATATCTTTTAACCGTAATAAGTAACCAGTTTACAGAATACGTCTTATTATAAACTCTATCGTCTATAATTATAAAATGAACAAAAAATCAAATCCCAAGAGAGGTCCCCATATAAGAAACATGAAAAAAAAATCTTTTTATTTTGCATTTTTATATGGATTTTATTTTTATAATGGCTCCTTGTTTTGATGCTGATTTAAGCTTAAATTTTAGTCTAATTTTCATAGTGTATGACTCAATTGCAATCTAAAGTAAAACTGCTACAAATATGTGACAAAACTGATTTTATCAACACATTGTTTTAAGCGGTCACCCATCCTGTTTTAGACTACGCTTGTAGTTGCTTAACTTTGGAAGGCGAAGTACGGGTTGTATTAGTATGTTTTTTATTTCGGTGTCACATTAAGCTTAAATAATAATCTTAACTCTTCTTCTTCTAAAATGTGAACAACGGTATTAAAAATAAATAATACAGTAAAACGAATTTAAATATTAAAATATAATATACAATGTAAAAAACGACCCTATACTCCCGATCACGTACTCTTTTTACAGATCAAGTCTCTTAATAATATCTAGATATAAACATTATGAAAAAGGTGATATTTGAAATACGTATAAATTCAGTGGTGTGGTTTTTTTTTTTTTAAAACGCCAGTTTGTAAGAGCTCTGAATGGTTCATAAAGGGGTAAGATGGGCGAGTAAGTTCGCGTAGATACTTATTGCTGGTCGGGTTCTTACAGATACATTTCGACCCTCTTTTGTGTAAACGTTCGGGTACTTACGACTCGGCGAGTACGCGTACTCAAAAACCACCGAGTAAGTTTGTCGGCGCGGCGATCCAACATGTATGAATTTTGCTCGTAGCCCGTCTTAGCTCGTACGTCTGTCACCGCCGCGAGTAGCGAGCCACGAAATTTCGGCAGTCTGTGGGTGAGGTGTTTGACATAATTTAATATTGTTTATTCTGGTTAAGAAATTCTAGTTAAGACCTAAAATTTGTGTTTTTAAAATGTGACATGCTATAATTTCTTAATACCTAACTCAAAGCTACCTCTTTCGACGACAATTTTGCATTTTAAGTGTGAGGAAGCTTCAACGTGTGTCAGCGACGCGAGCCGAGTAGTTCGCGAATTTTAAGATCGCGACTTTATAGGTGTCGTGCGTCTGTCACCGACACGAGCCGAGTACCTTTAAGTACGCGGTGTTAAACCTCGCCCGTCTATCACCTCTTATAGAGAAAATAGGAAGTAATTGATTGACAGAAAGAGACGCATTATACAAAAATAATCGGGGTAAATGCAGATGGCTATTAGACCTAAAAAGAGATAACCTGTGTGAATTTTACCTCACATCATTTATGTTAGGTAAAACAGAGTTAAATACTAAGTTGGTATAATGAAGGCAGTGATGAGTGGAAGCAGAAAACATGTGGCAATGACCCCTAGATTGGGTTGGATAAAGCGGTGATCAATTACGTCTAGTGGCTTTTGTACGATTTAACTAAGTTTCCGTTCATATATAATATACCAAGTAGAGACCGGATTTGAATTAGCGATTACGAGTTTATTAAGGATCTATTATGTTTGAGCTGTATAAAACTCCTTTAATTAGAATAAAATATTTTTTGTTGCAAGAATAACATTTTTTGAATTTAATTATTTATAAATTTACATTGCGGTAACTTTAAGACCAATAAACCATATGATATCTAATAAGCAAATATTATCTATCCAACCAATCCCACTAGTCATATTCATATTAAATTAAACTTGTATAGGTGTACCAGAATCTCATGGCAAATAGGGAAATTAAAAAAAGTAGAGGGCAATACTGGGGAAATTGGACTAAACGGTATTGATACTGTGTAATTTTTAATCGGCTTAAAAAAAACGAGGAAGTTTAAGATTCGATGAATTTGTATTTATTTATGGTTTTAGGATTTTTAACATAAAATATATAAATATATATAATCGCTAGGTACTTCAAATCCGCTCTCTAATAGGGTACTTGCCTCATATTAAATTTGGCTTAATAAATTAATATTTTCTGTAGTAATAGACTAAAGAAACCAATATTTATCGATTTTAGATATTAAAAGTGTAAGATGGCTACATATTTTCTATTTTAAATTGTTCATTTTTTATTTTTTATTTTGAACTCCGAAAACGCTGTCGGACATGGTCTGACGTCATAGGAATCTAAGCAAACTTCATGTCGGACCTTATACGAGTGAAATTCGCTATGTAATCTGCAAGTGTTCTGTGCTGTGACATGACATTGACATTTATGACCCGTGGACTTTTGAGGTTGTGTTGTGATCGTAATCGGTTTAATATTAGTAAAAACCTATTCTGCGTGTTACTGTTACCACTGAATAAGTAATAGTACAAGTACAGAAGCGACTCTCTGTGACAGCAAACATGCGAATTTAAACCTATTCAGAACGCGGGAACGATAATAATACAAGTGCACGCACGGATGTGACCTTGGTTACATTTTTGCGATCGATAGTGGGGGCGCCCCTAACGAGGCAAAATGCACCTTAAATCTGCGCTGCGAGAGTCTGTATTATTTCGCCCGTCATGAGCTTTACTGACTCCGCCCACCTCCCAGGGCTGGCACTTAAGTACTTTTACTATTTCTTTCCGTGGCTGTTGTAAGAAAACAAATTAAATTTATGATAATTTGTAGTTTTTTTATGTAGTTCTTACTTAAATAACGAGAAAAAATTGTTCATGCCTGGAGGACTGGCAAAAGTTGTCCGCGACTTGTTTGTTGTTCCATCTAAGTAATAAGACGTAGTTTACTAGTATTAACCTTCAAAATATATGTTAATTTAATTATTTATTTTTTGTAATTTTGCTGTAATGTGATAAATGCCAAATTTTTAGTTTTATTGAATCCCGACTGTGCTAATACTGTTGCACACCTGTAATTGGTACTAACTATTTAACTAGGTACTTAGGTATTTTCTTTATACATACCTTTTGTATTTGTATTTGTTTGTACAACTATTGGTGTGTCTAATTGAATAAATAAATAAAATAAACAAATCAATATAGACCTTAAAACTTTTTATTTGTTATAAACTCAAGTACTATCGTTACCTACTCCGTTACTTAGAAAAGCTGCCATTTGTTTGTGTGTTGTGTTTACCTAATATCCAGCACATGCTGACCTTGCTTTTAGCAGGCAGTTACTAGTACTGGGAGATCTACTTACTTACACTGAACGCTGTTTAAGGCTAGTAGATAACTGGTTTTTGGTCCGAATTAAGTTGAAAACTGTGAAACTGCGGACGGGTCGTTAATAAAATAAATAATATTATACCGCTCTTTTTGGGTCGAGGATTCAAAACTGTAGGTACTGATTGTGTCAGTAATTAAGTCCAGCTACTCGTAACTACCTATCTAGATCGAAGTTATCAATAATATTAATAATAACCTTACCTTTGGTCATCCTGAGGCAGGTTAAAAAAAGATAATTCGACATTGGAGTTATTATTTAAGCACCCGTATGCGATGCAGTACTTTTTGCCTTTTCGATTAGTCATTAGTCATATTCGTATAAGTGCGTATTAAAACAAAAACTTTGGCAGCGCACGGCGGCGCGCGTCGAGACGAGCGCTCGCCTCGCGTGACACTCAACTGATTCGCCCCTTGCAAGGGGCAGCACATTTTGAAGGCGATAGCGCGGAGTGTCACCGGCCTGCTGTTACTGCTTTCTCGTTTTATTGATAAGAGCAATCATGGATGATGGATTCGTGAAGGCAGATAGCACAAACTTACCAAGAATCGACACGTTGATGGTCGGGATTTTTTTTGCCTTGAATCCAGATTTCTGCTCTGCCGAGCTGAGGAATGTCAAGACTTCTATGTAAGTACAGTGCAGTTGGTATATTAATATAATGTAAACTGGTGGAAATCATGGTTTTTATTAAAAAAGTATCGAGGTTTTCACAATGATAAACGTTTATTTATATGTCAAATGCACTAGTCAAATGTCAATGTTTGTTTTCGGCTCGGATGACGTCACAGCACAGTTAATCTATAGACTAATATGGCTGTAAGCGTTTTCGCCTGTTAACGAAAACTAAACTTTTAAAATAAAGTTATGCGGTTTTCTAGGTCCTAAAAAAATATGGCAATATTTTTTTTAAGCTAATCTGACAATAATTAATAATTTGGGACCTACTTTAAAAATGAGTCAACTAGCCTATTATAGGTTCTGTTTTGGTTTTGTTTTAGAGGACAAAACTTCGCTATGAGAAAATCTTATAGAAAACACTGTTGTACAATGTCCAAACGGAATACCAAAGTATCTTAGCCTTCATGATCTTAGCTACCCGGTATCTTAGCCTTAATGAGTACGTACCCTGGCTTTGGCGGGGGCCTTCGAACTTTGGCCCACTCACTTAACTTGTATTTAGTGGGGTCGCGCGTTAAATATCTTAAACGCGATGCATGGCGCTACGGGAGGCCACGCGCGGCAACGCGCGGTCATGTAAATAAACGACAACATTGATTTGTTATAATCTCACACCGCGCGGGGCGAGCCAACCGCGCCTTGACGCGCGTTCATGTGAACTTAGCTTCATACCAACATTTTTCATTGTTTTGAATTTGTATTTTACTTTTAATGTAGCCCTTATTAAATCGTCCAGCGCGTGAATTAACAGGTGCAAAAAAAAGTAATATAATTATACTGTAAACATAATTGTGAACACTGGGAATATGGAGCCAAAAAGAGTTCACGCGCGATTCACACCCGCGAAATGCGCGCGAATGTAAAGCGTCCATTACAATCTGTGGAAACTTCAAACATGTTTTGTTTTCTGGACATATCCATAATCTGTGCCCGCACGAATGCTTGCTTAGCCATTAGCACAGATTATAGGATAATGTCTAAGGCCAGGGTCGTTATCACCCGCCGCCCGCAGCCGACAGCGGCCCGCCGCCCGCGGCGTCTGAATGGTATGTTCGGGAATGCTCAGAAGTGGTCGTTTTCGCCCGCCGCGTGCGGCGTCCCCCCGCCGCCCGCGACTGCCGCCCGCTGGCCGCCGCGTCTTTAGTTATTTTGAAGCATTGCGGCGGGTGGACGCTGGCTCAATATGGAGAAATTCACCAAAGAAAAGTACGAACTTTTGATCGAGTTAGTCAAATGTAATATTGTACGATGCACGCAGGACAAAAACTTTAAAAACAACAATTTGAAACATAAAGTGTGGGAAAGTAAATATCTTGTTCTTCTTTTTCTTTTGCTTCCTCAATATTATTAAGAAATCCTCATCCTCTTCCTCCTGAAGCAATAAATATGCTAGAGTTTTTTTCCATTTCACGAACCTACATTCACACGTCCGTTCGCAAGCAAAAACCCTCGGATTGCCGCGACTGGCCGCCGCGGCTACGTTCTCAAAACGACCAAACACCCGCTGTCGGCGGCGTCTAGATTCAGACGCCGCGGGCGGCGGGCCGCTGTCGGCCGCGGGCGGCGGGTGAAAACGACCCTGGTCTAAAGACATAATTATAGGGATCAACCTTAGAACTGACAGTTCATTAGAGGTAGTTTAGGTACGCAAGAGACTTAAGAGAGACTTAGACGCAAGAGAGAGTATTTATCACTTGCGGTGAAATTGGAATTTATATTTATAATATTGACAACATTGTGTATTAAAAATAGATGGTATTAAAATAATCAAATCGAAATGAAAAATTCAATTTGTAAACAGGAAGCAAACGGAAAAAAACAAGTGAAAGTAATGAATGAATTGACTTAGTTACAGAATAAAGCTGGCATGTAACTTATGCAATTATTTGAACTAAGAAATACATTTTTAAATTCAAAAGACCATTATATATGAATACTTAAATTAAATAACATTTAAACAAAAATAAACTAAGTTACTTGAGTTATGTAAGTCATTTCAAATTGTCCTATCATTCAATTGAATGGATGCTTTATGTAAACAGCTATACGGACCCAACTAAGCTGTCAAAAACTAATGTCGGAGACTTGGAGAGTGAATGAGGCAGATATTTACCCGTGGCCATTAGTCAAGTTCATATCTTTTTGCCTTTTTGTATTTACGGTCACTTTTTTAACCTCCGACGCAAAAAGAGGGGGTGTTATAAGTTTGACATGTAAGTGTGTGTGTCCGTGTGTGTCTGTGGCACCGTAGCTTTTAAACGGATGAACCGATTTGGATGCGGTTTTTTTTATTTGATTGATACTTTACCTAAAATTATGTGTCTGTCTGTTGGCTAAGGTGTTAAGAAAACTTATCTTATAACTGATTGATTAATAGTAAATCATAAATAAATGCTTACCTAATTGGTTCCAGGATGGAGTGGCTTGGTTCAACTTTATTGAAAACACTGTGGAGACCTACAGTAAATGTAGTAAGGTTAGATTATATTACTTTTTTTTGCACCTGTTCATTGTTTTAAACTGACACGAAATTCACAGAATCTGTAACTATAAATAGGGGTTTTATCCCTATACTTAATTTATAGTTTTATTAGATACCTGGGTCATACACATTCGAAAAAACCAAAAGTTGTCTCCTATGGTCAATACTTAAAGTGTCATTAGTGCACATAAGTTATGTTTTTATTTGATCAGACTAAAGTAGACCTGTCTCCGTTTATGCGGATGTGGGTTCTGCCAGTAAATTAGGCCTTGAAAATGTTAACTTTGGATATATCCACAGAAAAGACGTTAACCTACATCTGTATGACCATGACCCACCAGTTCAGTCCAAAACTTCTTTCATAAGATTGTAAAGCCCTGGAGTCGGGCCAATATCTATTTACTTATAAGTACAGCCCAACCGTGGAAATCTCACCACGGTAATATAATTTTCCTTATTTAACTGGGAATGTATAATGTCTCTTTGCATATCGAGGGAGTAGATAATTAGCGCATCAAATCAAAAAAAAAATGCTCCATATATGGGTGCCTTATAAATGATTCTGAAAATACAGAGCTTTGTTTTGCAAGATTTTTCCAAGGAATTTTTCTTATAATTCTTACATATACTTCTTACGTTTATACTTATGATTTATCATAAGTACACACTCCATTCTGAATAAAGACGTTATTCACATGCCAAGTTTACCTAAAATTCGCTTGGAGTGGATGGTAGGGGCTATTCCCAGTTGTCCTCACGCCTTTGTCCACACTGTGGACAACTAAAAAAAAAACCCAGTTGTCCACACCCTCGAATTTATGGGAACATTTCACACTCTTTAATTTGACTCAACTGTGTTAGATTTTAGTTAGTTTTTATTAATGTACTTTAGTGGATATTAATCTAACACAGTTGAGTCAAATTAAATGGTGAGAAATGTCCACATAATTTCGAGGGTGTGGATTATCAATCCCAGTTGTCCACCAACTGGGTTTTTTTTTCCCAGTTGTCCACAGTGTGGACAAAAGGGGTGTGGACAATGCCTATGTGTACTTCAGTGAATGAGTGCCGTTAATATCTGTTTTTGACAAAAGACCCGCAGATAGAACACATCCCACGGATTAAAACTGCGTAATATCGGCATTTATTATTTATTAAGAGCCATCAATAGGTGCATGTTTTGGGTCAGTTTTAGAACCGGCTCAAAATCTGCTCTGTCCGTTTACTTGGGGTTGGACGAAGGTCAACAACAACTGGGAGCCTACATGGACGGACTTGCTTGTTGCTGCAGAAGCTTGCCTGGAAATTGACAGATGCAAATGCAATAAAAGGCATCTTAAATTGTTCTGACCACTGTCTGTGCAGTAGATTTTGCAATTTATAAAATCAATTTGAATTGCGTTATCTTTCGCGTGTTTTAAACAGAATTTAAACCCTACTTCAAGGACGATCATGTATTCAAATAACCCTGACCTACGCAATACTATTTTTTATCTCTCATGTATCAACTGATTGATATAATAATACTATATTATGAAAACTAGATAAGTGTAGCTGTACGATTATATTTTTTGTTTTTAGATTTCTTTTATACTTTTAAATGCAATAGGTAATTAGAAAAAAAACAAAATTACGTCTTATAGTGTATTTTTTTGTTAAGGTGTGCATTGTTTTTGTTCGAAAATAGATTCCTCGTCCCTCATATCAGGTAATAATATATTGCATGCCCTTATATGGTATAGTTTTAGAGAAAGGTTGCTTCAAATAAAGCACGGGAGGGTCGAAACCCTCCCCCCTCACTCCCCCCACTAAATGCGCGATGGCTCCCGGTCTGAATCTACTCAAGACCGGCTAAGATTCAACTATGCCAAGTTTCAGCGCATAGTCACAAATTGCAAGGTGTCGTGCAGTAATACCCTAGCTATATTAGGCAGAACAGTTTTAAACAGAGTAATGAAAACAAACTTTTAGTTACAATTAAAATATTTATTTAACAATGATAAAATGTCATTGAAATTGATTTCATGTGATAAAACTATAAACATTATCCTCTTTCAACAATAAAAGATCCGGAATTCCGGGACATAAGTATCCATATAAGCATACTATCTGAGGTCATTGACCCCGTGTTGCACCAGGAAATCCGATCAACATCAACCATAAAGATCTCATTTTATTGCAAAAATCAGAAAAACACTGATGTTCATAATATTTAAATTAAATGCAAAAACATAGCCCCCCAAAAAACTAGTTTAAGGTATCAAAAATGATGAGTTATTTAAAAGTGCCAATATCTCAAAAACTATGATTTTTTTTCTAAGGTCAAGTTTGCTTAATCCTGTAGCTTATGAACAGTGATCTCCGCAACGTAAAGCGGGGAAATCCCCGGTGCAACATGGGGTGAATGAACATTATGATAATATGGATATGTTCTGGGATCCTGGAACATGTTTTTGAAGGAGGATAAGCTTTCTGATTTTATCACATGATATCAATTTTCACTATATGTAAAAGTTCGCTTTAATTACTCTGTTTAAAACTGATCTGCCAAATAGAGTTTGGGTATGAATATAAATAAAAAATATATGTATTACAATGTTTACCATTCGGCACTACATACAATTAATATTATTTGGTATGAAATTGAAATAGCATGTATACAGTTATTTTCAAGATATTTTTATATTAAATTGTTTTATTTTCACGTGTTAAGTCGTATTCTTATACCCATTTATAAATATCCAGTTGGTGGACAACTGGGAATGATAATCCACACCCTCGAAATTATGTGGACATTTCTCACCCTTTAATTTGACTCAACTGTGTTAGTTTAATATCTACTAAAGTACATGAATAAAAACTAACTAAAAACGAACACAGTTGAGTCAAATTAAAGAGTGTTAAATGTCCACATAATTTCGAGGGTGTGGACAACTGGGAATAGCCCCTTATGAGCTCCTTTATCAGCCATCTTAGGTATGGCGCTGGTTTTAGGGACACCCTGTATGCTTATGAAAGATCCAGGCTCAAATTTGAAATATCGTATTCTATTTTTTTAGTTTTTATGGTTTAAAACATAGATAATTAAAAGTGACTAAAACTTGATTTAACTTTAACTTTAATTGATTGAACTTTATTTTAATTCTTGGTAATTAATCACTAATTTAATAGTCAGGGGCCCTATAATGTCATGTCCATTAGATGGGAGTGGAGTGGACTAATAATCATAGTTTTTCATATTTTTTCAGAACACGCTATCATGCTGACAAAACTCGACTTGTGCGGCGATATGGTTATAATGAAAAGATTTGGTCTGGTGGCTTATTGCCACGGTCACAGGGAAAAGCTCTGCCTATGCCTGAATACAGGTAAAACTGGTAAATTCTACTAAATAACCAAAAATATATTTTCTGTCCACCTGTTTTTTTTATCTGAGCCTGTTTGAACTTTGCATGAGATTTGATAATTGGCTATAGTTAGTTTCAATTGGTTAATAAAGACATATTTGATTTGGCCTAGCTCACACAATATTACCTTCTATATTTACAAGTATGATGTATACACCATTCACGGGACGTACCTACCCGAAAGATTTTAACGGGTGTTCCTGAATAGAGAGTTAAAAATTTCGTATACAATAGGCTCGATTTAGTCTTGTTCATGAGATACTTAAATCCATTTTTGTAATAAGTATTGGTTACGAAAAGTAATGCTCAGATGCTCGGATCGCTTATCATTCTGCCGTTTGTGTTGTTTTAAATAAAAAATGAGCTACAAGTCGTGTGTGCTACAATACGTCCATAAAGACACCGGAAAAACTATTCGTGTGTTCAAAAAAATTACACGCAAAAAGTGGTTGCAGCTTGCTGGCAGAGATCATATATCGTCATTACTGTGAAAAAACCTCGTATTTCATGTTTCGTGACGTACGATTTTAAACTTAAATATGAAGAGAATGAATGAAGTTCAAACTCTTACATCACGAAATATCACATGTATACAAGTTTTTTCTAAAGTAGTAACGATATAGCGGATTATTAATTAGTTTTCTTCTGCGACTACTTCGATGTAAGTAAACATTTTATTATTAACTATTGTAAAGACGTACTATCAAAAATGTTGACGGTTTATTTTAAGAATCTGATCTCGCACGGTTCTGGTGGATTGCACTATCTATTTTTCAACGTCATATTTTATTGATTTGGCTTAACATGAGTCGCCAGTATGGATCGACTGTTGATATCTCAATTCTATAAGTTAATACGAGTGCTTCTTTGAAAAAAACTTAAATTTAAGCGTGAGTATTGGTTTTGTAATGTTTTACTTATCTAAAAAAGGACTTCGTTACTTACAAGAAAGTTATTTACTATTATATTATAATTGGTAATGATTATTTGCAGAATGTCATGTGTCTTTGTCGCCTCCCGCTGCAAGCCGAAAAAGAAAGAAGAAAGTGCTGTGCAAGGTGATAAGGGATGCTCCCAACCCCTTTGAGCTTCAGGAGGAAGAGTTTCGACATAATATACTGAGGTGTAAGGAGATAGCACACCATTTATAAGCCGAATTAGTCCTCCAGCCGCACAATATTGACGAATTACCCGTGTAAATAAAATTAAGGTAAGTAATACTTATTATTTTCTAGCGGTTTGTGCATGGTATCACCTGGGTGATTTTTTGTTCCATACAAACTTTGTCCTAACCATTACGAAAACAAAAAAAAGGCAACTCGGTCGAGCCGTTCTCAAGTGATGCTCCGCCATAGATGTGGAAATATGTAGAGTATTTTGTACCTTCCTACGACGGCGCGCCCCTTTTATAACTAACTTCAAAAAAGGAGAATGTTGTTTTTTCAATTTGACGTTGCTCGACTTGCTCGGTTGCATCAATATACGAAAAATGAAGTCCCTGGGGTGGGACTTCGATTCTAGATAGCCTAGAAATCCATACTAGTTATAATAAATGAGAACGTAACTTTCTGTTTGTCTGTTACCTTTTCACTCCCAAACTAGTGAACTCATACATACATACATAAACTCACGCCTTTATTCCCAGAGTGGGGTAGGCAGAGCTACAGAATTTCCAACAACTGTAAAAACTTTTTGATAACTCTGTAACCACATTTTGCACACTTAGGCGAAGATGTTTATCAGTGTATTAGTGACAGGTTGCAAGCCCATCGCCTAACAGTACTACACGCCTTTATTACCTTAGTCGGCTTTTACGACATCCACGGAAAGATACGGAATAGTGAACTCCTTTTTAAGAAATTTGTTTAGATATAGCTTGAACTCTGAGGAGGAATAGGGGATACTTTATAGCCTAGATTTTGTTTATTATTCGACAGAAAATAACGACGAGACACGAAAGAGTGGTCACAGACAATTTCTGGGCGTTTAAACTGCGGGAAAAACTTTTTTGTCGTGTAATAATAAAGACAGCTTTTACATTTTTTATTTAACAAAACATAGTAGCCTCTTTTACCGATTGATAGATATGTACATATTAATAAAATAAAAATACATATTAAATTAAAACAGCGATGTTTTACTATTTAACTGTTATCTGGTCGAAAATGCGTAATTTCCTCAGATCTCAGATCACATAAACAAGGGAAATATGATAGTCAAAATGGACATGTCGGCACGAGGCGTGTCAAGCGTTGACATAGTCAGTAGTAAAATGACTGTTGTAGTGTGAAAGTGTGCAAATATCGAAGTGCAAACGTTAATATAAATTCAAAGGGTATAACATACCCTCGGTAAATTTGGATTTTAAGCATTATTTATATTTTTAAATGAATATTTGTATTTTTATGGAATTCAGAGCTTAAGGATGTGGACGTGATTTCTATCGACTATCGATAAATGGCTCATTCTACAGCTATCAATAGAATTCAATGTGTTAATAGTTCAAGTTATTTATCACACGCTTAAAATAAAAGCTTTTTTTAAACTAATTTTTACGAACGACGTTATATAAAGTTTACACTAAGAGCATAATTATTCTGAATGACGTACGTAAATATTTACTAAAATCTGGATCCGGTTCAACTGTTTTCCAGATTGAATCCATTGATTAGATTTTAGATGTGACTGTCTACCCGTCTGTAAGTATATGACACCGAAATAATATTTAACATAAATGGACCAGTTTAATCTTACACTCCTATTCGTAAGTAAATTATGAGCATTCAATAATATAAAAGTTTAATTTATCACCTTTATAAGAAGCCGTCATGGATTTACAACCAATGTTGTTTTTATTTTACAATTATTTAGATTTCTCAACAGTCTAATCCGCCACAAGGTTAAAGAAACTTAAACAAAACAACCCATAATGTATGAATTGTTTTGTTCAAGTTTCTTTAGCCTTGTGGGGGATTAGATTTATTATTCATTTCATTATTTTGTACGATAGAATTTATAGTATGACGTATTCAAAGAAATTCTCAACTGGCTACCTATTACCGGTAAAAAATACAGCCATGATTGTGAGCTTACGAAATCGTTCAGGAGCGCGCACCGCCGCTGCTAGTAAATGACGTCACGTATCAACTTTACGCAAACCGTATTCTTGCTAATAAAATATTCTATTCTAACAGTAATATATTAAGTTTAAATGATGTAATTGTGTTAACTTAGAAGTAAAATAACTAAAATAGTACTTATTACCTATGTTAACGTTGCAAACAAGTTTGAATTGTTTATTGATATAATATTTTGAAACATTCCTTGTGGCATCCCTAAGTGGACGACAGGAGAGAAACGCACACCTCTTGAAAAAAGCATTACTAGATGTCGCTGTAAGAGTAGTCCTTAATTTGCTGAACATAGCGACTACTATCTTAACGTCATCTAGCTCCTAGGATTTAATTAATTACTCGTTGCATAGATGGCAGCTAAGTGACGGAGTAAGCGCTACCTTACGTTCAATGACTGAACTACGATGGAAAAAAAACGATCTTTCAGCATTTTTCAACCTTGAAAACTTAATATAAAGCTTAATTTTGTGCTACTATCAAAATTATGTTACGGTGTTTTTAGTTTGTACCCAATTATGAGTAGGTTGTTTTTAGAGAGAGTGTAGAGCGTAAGCGTAAGACGCACACATGTTTAAAAGTGGCGACACCGGGTCTTGTACGAATTGGAGCTCATGACATATCTCCCTTGTTTCTGTGATCTGAGGTATTTTCTGACTAATATTTTAAAAACTGGCAGGCGAACAGATGGTGAACAACAACAGTCATCCGACTAAATTAAATAACACTTTTTCTGAATTCTTTATCTGACTAGCCGCTTTTTCTATCGATTCGTCTTTAATTTAGTATGGGTCACGTGTCAGGCATTGACCAATGAGCACAGAAGAAAAAGGTGGTACGCTTGACTGTTGGTTGTACGGGATCTATGTTTATTATATCCTCGTGAGGCCCACGTCAAGTTTCGTTAGTTCGAAAAAGAATCTTGTGTCAGTCAACTAAAGTCAAAAGTCACTTTGACAAATATCCTAAATTTAGGACGTTGGGCCTCACGAGGGTATATCTATGGGGGTGATGAGGTCGTTGTTGCCACCAAGCAACACTAGAACAAACGCGCGGTGGGCGTCTGGCTCAATACACGGTGAGGTGCTTAAATACGGCGGGGAGGAATTGCATTCAGCTATATGTATCGGAGCTGTTCGACCTTATTGTTTTGTTTATTGTTAACCGCGAAAGTTCTCGGGAAAGTCTTCGCCCGAGTATTGCTGAACCGCCTAATTAAAATGTCAGAAAAGTTGTTGCCCGAGACTCAGTTTGGCTTCCGACCTGATCGAGGCACCTGAATGGTTATCTTCTCATTACGTCAACTTCAAGAGAAGTTCAGAGAACAAGATCGTAACATGTATCTCTATTTGGTCGACCTTGATAGTCTTTGACAGCGTATTTATCTTGTTTTCTCAGTTGGCTTATTGATGGGTACTAAAGCCAATTGAGAAAGCTAATCCGACAAAAAACTATGTGAAAGGATTATTCACTACATCTGTACATACGTACGTAAAGCAAGGGTGCGTCCTGGCACCCACATTGTTCGCGTTGTATTTTGCAGTCGTAGTCCGAGAGGTTTTACAATCTACCTCTCAAGGCGTCTGCATCCGTTTCCGCACAGACGGCAAAATATTCAACCTCGCGAGGTTCAAAACCCACACAAAAGCCTCTTGTGTTGGAATTACTGAGATCTTGTATGCAGATGACCTATGTTTCGTAACAGAATCCCCAGACGGTCTGCAACAGTTTATGTCCGTTTTCGACGAGTCTTGCCACAAATTCGGCCTAGAAGTCTAGTGTCAAAAAGATGTTTTCGGAAATCGACAGTCACGACGTACTGACCATTAGACTCGGCGAGGACACTGACGTTGCTTTTTTGTAGGGATTTAATTTTTATTTGATCGACAGTCACTAAATATATCGATCTTTGTAGTTTGTTATTATGCAACCATGCGATTGATTTATTACCTACAATATTTTGAATGGTGAGCTCACATGCCCGCAATGCGCAAGAACTTTCACAAAGATAATTGGCTACATAAGCCACATGCGGAAACACCAGCGACAACAGGGACTTTTTAAAACGGTCGCCGTGACCGAGATCGCTCGGACTAATCACATCACATCACGGTCTATTCCCACTAGTACCATTGGCAGTTCCATTGATGGGACCACTTGGATTTTTTTTCACATTAGTTCCAATATATAGTGGAACTAATTGGACTATTTTGTCCAATTCGTTCCATTGAAATAATTTTATTGCTCGAGTTTAATAAAAACGGTGCTAAATTGTTTTATCGATCGATCTTAAACATTAGTAAATTGTTGTAGGGGCTGGAAAGTAACCAATAGATGGAGGAGTCACAAATTGAGACCATCTATTGCACTTGCAGCCGAGACTTTACATAGTGCTTTTTACGCCTACTGCATGGAAAAAAAAAGATAAATAATTGTCATTTTTAGTGGCTGGGAAATCCAAATATGAAAGTTAAAATAACAAAGCGGCCTGAGTGTCTCCTTTGCTAAAAGCTTGTTATTGGAATGGAACTAATTGGAAAAATCATTCCCACTAGTTACATTATCTGAAGTCCTTTTAATAATGGAACTGTCAATGGAACTAGTCGGAATAGACCCACATCACATGGGTACCACTATAAAGAGCGTTCAAAATAATTAAAAGCAGTGTGTTCTGTATCATGCAACAAGGTTATTACCAGGGCCGGTAATTTTCATGCCGCTGACGTAAAAATGACGTCACGATACAGTGTGATTCCAATTAATATTTCGTCATAATCATTTTTCAACCTCTTTAGTTGACCGGTATCGATGTAATAATCAGAACATGACGTTTAACTAACTGTGACTATTATCACTCAAATAAAGAACAGATTGTCAAATTATTAAATAATTCATACTTATGTTCCTTAGATTTTAATAGTGTCTTAGTTATTGTTTACGTTTGCTATTGTTAAAGGAGTTTTGCAACAAACATCCGTTTTTAATCGTAAACGACAGAAACGATTATTGTATTAATTGTGATTAGTGATGTGCCGTTACCAGTATCTAACTTACTCGAAACGGGTATTTTACCAGTAACGCTACCAGAAAAAAAGCGGTAATATACGGTAACATTCAAATTTCGTATATATATAACCTATGTTTTTATACATGTTTATACTATTTAGCACCAGAGGACCCTTTTCAACTAATAATGATAAGATGGGTTCAGTAGTTTAGTATATTACCAATGTTACTGGTAAAATACTTAATATTTCCCAGTATTTTACCAATGTTACCGGGAATATTACTCCCTCATATTTATACTTCATACATATCTATCACGTGAAAACCGGATACCGAAGTAAGTATAAAAGTATAAAATAAAAGAACAATTAATTTTTTAAATTATACACTGCGTTACAATAATTACACTTGTAACTAGATGAAAAACAAACATGGGGTTCACTTAGTTTGGAGAAAGTAACTTTGCGTGATTCTGATTACACAAAAAGTTGACATGGAAAAAAACTGGCAAGTTGTTTTAAAAACATTCTAAGTTCATAATGATTGTATACATGTAAGAAACTACTGAAAAAATATTAAAATAAATATATCCGATTGATGAGTTTTTGTAACATGGACAAAAGGGAAAATTACAAAAATTCCGACTAAAATGATCAATATCTCCGAAAGTACTAAAAATAGCTGAACATACATGAGGGTGTTTTTGGTAGCCCTGGGTGTGACCTATTTATTTTTTTCATTTGGACCACTAGTGTTCCGATACCCTGTATTTAATAAATGAATAAAGAAAACAAAACAGAAATACACGATCTCTATGTCCGCTTCTGGTAATATTACCGGTAGCATTGGTAATTTACTGAGTATTTTACCAAATGGTATTATACTGGTAACGAGTAAGTTACCGCCGGCACATCACTAATTGTGATCAAAATATAACATCAATTATCAGCACTGTCACAACACATATAATTAGATTACAATTATATAATTAGATTTTGTTAATTTGTCTATCCTTCGGCATTGACCTTGCTTCTACTCCAAGGTTAAGTGGAAGAGATCCCAGATGGGATAAGTTCGTCTATGTACATTATTTATATTGATGCAAACATGTCTTGTAATTGTTTATGTGCAATAAAGAGTTTACATACATACATACACATATGTGGACAACTAAACATATTGAAAGAGAAGAAGGAAATTTAACACAAAAGTACTTTAACCTGGATCTTACGAATTTTATGATGCATCAGGGGCATAAAATACAAAACAAATAGTTTCATTTACGTTTTATGTATCAAGCAGGTATTTTTTTTTCTACGCGTCAATAGATTGCTTGGCTCTGTTGTACATGATTAAATGATTGACGAGGAATGGTTAATAATTACAATAAAACAATATGAAATCATACTGTATGTAGCGTGACGTCATTTTTGCGTCAGCGGCATGAACATTACGGGCCCTGCTTATTACCTATTATAATTTTGAGTACCTTACCTAATTTACGATGTTATAAAATACCAGAACTTATTTCTAATTTACACATTATTTTCCAGAATACAGCTGGAGACTACCGCAAATGGCAATGATGTTATTGCCACCCAGAAGTTCTCAGCAATAGGGCTTTAATTAAAAGTGACTCAAAAAAAGCCTCACCATAATAAATTACTTATTATTTTACTTAACACTGTGTTTTATTTTATTTTCATACTAGAAGTAATCACGCTGACCAGGTTTTTTAATTTATAGTAGGTATTTCAAAACAGAGCAGGTAATCTGATTATTTCCAAGATTAAAAATTGCCTGAGCTCAAGCTATCTACAAACCGGGCTTCATCGGTTCAGCGGTTTATTATAGACCCATTATTGAGTAAATGTACCTATACAGTCACACCGGGTTAAGTTTACTTCCGCTGCATACTTTATCACAATAGGAATGTTATATATATATATTTATGTTAATATTGTTATAAAGGTCGATAAATGTAATCCGAGTATTCAAACTTACCCCGTGCTGTGTGAAAGAGTGTGAAAAAAATTATAGATGTAGGTACTTACAACTTTTCAAGCTGCCACAGATTTGTCTAGGTCAAAACTCTCGTAAAACTGAAGGGAAATTTTGCCACAGACCCTAGAACTATCGAATCGAGCTGTAAAAGTAACCTGTACATTTTAAAAAGTATGGCTAGTACGCTCCTTTCAAAGACTAATATTAATAAGCAACATTGTCAACCATATTTGGGATTCGAAAAAAAAAAGCAGGTCCACTCGATAAAAATGTGTCATGCATAATGGGTCCGCTTATGGACGATTCTGCGATAAAAAAACATTTACTTCAAAAAATCATGACTTGGTTTAGTCCCAAAACCCTTTAGCCACGTCAGCCTCTTAGTAGTTACCTAAATATCTTTAAAGAAGTACTTTACACGTTTTCACTGTGCCTCAAACGCCTACTCAAAAATGCTTAAAGAGTTCCTGGACTTATAGGAAATTTTAAAAGGTTGGCGTTCTATACATTCACAAAATTAGTTCTGTGTGCCAAGATCACAGTGTTCGTTTGCCTTACGCAATTGTCTACTATAGTAGACAACCAACCAACATCGTTAAGAATTAAGGCCCAATAGGTTAACTTGATATCACGATGATATTATTTATTAAAGTAAGTTTACTGTGATGCATTAATTTCCATGAGATATATACTTGGAATACTTATTTATTTAATAATTAGCCGATCCGGAAAACTAAGTACCGCCTCAGAATTATTTTCTCCAAATTTTTTCGATGTTTAATAGTTATTCTGCTATTTGGGGTAGAGAAAAATCCAACAAGTCAAACATCATTAAATTCGCTCCAGCCATTCTTGAGTTATAAATGGTGTAACTAACCCGACACCATTTAAATATACTTATTTATATATATCGCTCAATGAATTCAAATCGGACATTCCAAAATAATTTGCTCTTGCATTGAAAATTTTATACGAACAGCTCCTAATTTTAAAATGCAATACGGATTCATTTTTGGAATGTGTCCGTTTTGTTTTCAATGAACGATATATATATATATATATATATATATATATATATATATATATATATATATATATATATTATTATATGTACAGATAAGATGAAGAATATCACTACATATTATAAAACAAAGTCGCTTCCCGCTGTCTGTCCCTATGTATGCTTAGATCTTTAAAACTACGCAACGGATTTTGATGCGGTTTTTTTTAATAGATAGAGTGATTCAAGAGGAAGGTTTCATGTATAATAAACTTTGTTTAACGTACGGGTATTACAGAAAACTCACATAAACCGAAGCGAAGCGAGGGCGGGTCGCTAGTAAACAATATATGATAACTAGCGACCCGCCCTCGCTTCGCTTCGGTTTGCCAGTTTTCTGTAACACCCGTACATAAAACAGAGTTTATTATACATAAAATCCTTCCTCTTGAATCACTCTATCTATTTAAAAAAACCGCATCAAAATCCGTTGCGTAGTTTTAAAGATCTAAGCATACATAGGGACAGACAGCGGGAAGCGACTTTGTTTTATACTATGTAGTGATGATTAATAATTATATTTTGATACATCAGACCCGTGAACCCTTGGACTGAGCGCAGAGCACTGTTTGGCCAGAATGATTACATAGACATTCTGGGGAAAGGTGACTTGCATCCGGTTAAGACTCTCTACACACTCCCTGCATGGATACGAGGGGTGCAAGCTCGTCAGGAATACCATGTAAGATAAATTTAGTTAGAGTAAGAAAAAAATCCGGGCTGGAGCATGACTAAACACTCATCACCTATATATATCACAGAAACGAATCAAGTCTACTTATGCCCGGTTTCTGAAGTCACCAGTTAAACCTTTAATAGCTATTGATCCGTTAAAGTTATGTTTAGGTTAAACGTCGTTTAACTTTTTGTCCGTTTCTGAGTGCTCTACGAACAGTTCGATAACTATTGACAGATAAATAGTTCTTTTCGCTGCCGCTAGATGGATCTTAATAGATTGTCATACGTAGAACTGCTCTAATGCCTTAATTCAACATTAATTCCGGTTTATTATTATAAATTTTAACTTAAAGAAACTTAACCACTCCATAATTAATAAATAAAAAAAATTAAAATAGCTTATTTGCCAGTATGAACAAAAATTACCACACATAATCTGTGGTTGACACTTCTTAAACGAAAACTTCAAACTTCAATTGTACTACGTAATAAACTGCAATACTTCCAAATCAGACTCTGATGAACTGCTTGTATTCATAATGCAATTCCAATTATAAATAATTATGTATGATAAAACTAAACAAAATATTAACCTACACATAGAAATAAAAATCAATTGTGCTCATTTAAAAAAAAAATGTATTCATACTTAACCTAAAACAATGCTAAGTACCTAATAAAAAAAAGGTCAAATAGTTATGGAGCCGATAAACGGCACACTTTGGTCAGTTAAGTTAAACTAAGTTTAAACAGAGTTTATCTTTTGAGTCGGTGTTCGGAAACGCAGTTGTCAAAGTTAACGGACCAATAGCTATAATGGACAGATAAACCACCGATAAAAGTACCTCAGAAACCGGGCATTAGTCGTGATAGTTTTCGTTTTAAATTCGTAGTATGTGCTTTCATATAAGATATTTTTCAGATTGTTATTACTTGTAGTCTTCAGGGACACGCAATTCTAGCGAAAATTACTCTTTTCGAGTTAAATATCATAAATGGCCCCCAAATTGAAAAAAAAAAAAGAGTTATTCAGATATGTTAAAGTATAAAAACATGAACTTTGCTTCACATGTGCCCGAAAAAAATATTTTGTCATAAGGTCAACCGGGGTAAAAGCCACTATGGGGTTATTGCGTTTATTCGAATTATTTTTTAAACAACGTGAGTTACAACTGCTCCCGCCATGTAGTGATAGACACTTGAACTACTTGGAGGAAAACGCGTACCATAGAGGGCGTTTTAACAGATCGTATTCGAGTCGTTGATCATTTTGAAATTTATTGTCAATCCAGACCAACGCGGAGCGTGAGGTAAGTGTTCAAAATCCATTTACATCCGGTTTTTTCTTTAGATTTCGGTATTATTTTTTATTAAAACATGACCAGCTTTAGTTAACTCACACGTACGAACTTCAATTTGTATTTAAAATGCTTAATGTTTAAAGTTAATTCCATATAAAGTGTTTGGAGGTTATTTTTCAAATTTGGCTAAATGCGTCAGTACCTTTGGGGTAATTGCGTCAGTGTAACGCTTTTGCCCCAATGTCAGTGGTGAACAACCTTTTCCTTGATACGTAATTTTAATTTTAACTTTATTGAATTATTGTTTAAAAATTATGATGAATAAATAGTAACAAATGATTTTGGTGTTTTGTTTGTACAGTCACAACCCGCGAATGTTACGCCACTTGCCACTCTTCTTAATTTAGCCGTGTAACTACACTCGGGTAATATGTCAAGTCTGCTGTCAACCCATAATGCATTACACAGTTAAATTAAGAAGAGTGGCAAGTGGCGTAACATTCGCGGGTTGTGACTGTACCTATAATCAAATTCTGAGTCGTGTCCGCTCTCTTTTAATATCAGAATAAGTACTTGCATACATAAAATCGAAAAACTCTATTTGATTTTACCCGCAATCGGTCAAAAGGTGAAAATAACATCTCTTTCATAAATTTTCTATCTCACTCTTTTCAATCGAAGAAAAATGTTTACGACATCTGGTATTTAGGTTTGGATAAATGCGTCTACAAATTGAAGACGCATTTTCCCCAATTATATTATTTTCTGTCTCAGCTTGTTAATAGCTGTTTTTGGGCCCTTCTAATTATAAAACCTTCTAGAAAACTGTATTGCAGAAACGTGTCATGAAGTTTTGAAGGCCTAATTGCAATATTTTAACAATTATTTTAAAAAGATGCATTTTCCCAACCTGGGGCAAAAGCGTCTAAAATCTCGTTTCTTAAAAAAATGCCTATACAGTGTGTCCCTGGATAAAGTGCACAAACGAATAGGGATGAAACTAGACACAATTTTATCGACAAAAAAAATAATTAAAAAAAATTACCACCTTTATTTATTTTTTTATGATTTTTTAAAAAAAGTCATAGTACGCAGAGGACCTCATCGGAACAAATCAAGATATTTTGGCTCCTGTGGGCTCTATTGATTTGAAACAAACGGAATTATAATCACAAAAGTTTATTTGTGTCAATGAAAATAGAAAAAAATTAGAAAAAATGACATAAACTCTAAAAATAATGACTTTTCCTATGAATTTTGTGTTTTTTTTTCTCGAATTTTTAGTATTTACTCGATTTACTCAAAATTATGCCCATCTTACCTCATGTTATTTTTACCAGTAATGGTTGTGTATCTCATTGCCTTTTATTTAAAAAAATAACCAAGTGTCTCGCACAATTACAAGATCCTTAATGAGCGGCCAAACAAAGACATTGCGTTTACACTTAATTAGGTAGCCGCTCAGGTTGAAACCCTTAATGGAGGATTAGGATTACATTTTGGGTATGGGATTATAAAATCAAACGAATTATGGAATTTCATAATTACTTATTTAATGTAATAACTCTTCAAAATGCCCACCCCGCTCTTGCAAACACAATCCTGCACGTACTGCTATTTGTTGAGTTGCTCGACGTATCATTTCCGGGTTATTTTTTATGTAATTTACACAATGGACAATTCTGCCACGCAATTCCTCTTCTGTGTTGATAGGGACGCTGTATACCCTCTGTTTCATTGTGCCCCAAAGGAAATAATCCAGTGGTGTCATGTCTGGTGAGCGTGCTGGCCACGCCACTGGCCCTTGTCGGCCAATCCAACGATTAGCATAAGAGGCGTTGAGAAATCCCCTTACGTCAAGTGCGTAATGGGCCGGGCATCCATCCATTTGTAAATACATTGTTCTTCTAGTCTCCAAGGGCACATCCTCCAATTCAAGGGGCAGATCTTCTCTCAAAAGTTCTAAAAATCTGGGACCGTTCAAAGTTCTGGGGAGAAAAATAGGGCCAATGAACATGTCACCAATTAGTCCAGCCCACAGATTTATCGAAAACTGCACTTGAAATTTTGACGACCTTTTGAGGTGAGGATTTTCTCCCTTGGGGTTCCATTCATGTAGATTCCTGCAGTTTGTGATCCCATGTCGTGTAAACTGATTCTCATCCATCCACAGAATTTTTTGGGTGAATTCAGGATCGTTCCTGATCTGCCGTTGAATCCAAGAAGACAGCACACATCTTGGTACCCTGTCTACGTCGTCGTGTAGATGTTGAACTCGTTGGTAGTGGTATGGGTGAAGACCTTCTTTTTTAAAAATCCGCCAAACCGATGATTTTGAAACTCCATGCTGCAAAGCCAACCGCCGAATACTGGTCGTCGGATCAGCAAATAAACTTCTTAGTATGGCTTCCTCAACAGCTCCATCAATCACTACTCCTGCTTGTTCTCGGCGATCTCGATCCAATCGAAGTCCATTCGACAATCGTCTGTGAAGTTCTTGAAAATTACGAGCAGACGGTACAGGTCTCCTGTTCGGGAATGCTGCCATGTATAATAAACGAGCAGCTCTGGCATTACCTCTCGCCATTCCATAATAAAAGTGGATGTCGGCGAGATCTCTGTGCGTGAACTCACTTAAACGGGGCATTTTATGAAATCCTGATAGTAGAAGTAGTTGTAACTGAGAATAAGTAACGACGAATGATTCGAAGTAACTGATGAACTAAACCTTATCTTATCACTATTTATGCTAATCCTAACATGTATTCCCCGCCCCACCCCAAATAAAATTCAATAAAGAGTAAGGACAATAATCTACCTGGGCGACAACCTAATTAAGCGTAATCATTATGTCATTGTTTGGCCACTCATTAATAATCTTATAATTGTGCAAGAAACCCAAAATGTAATCCTAATCCTCCATTAAGGGTTTCAACCTGAGCGGCTACCTAATTAAGTGTAAACGCAATGTCTTTGTTTGGCCGCTCATTAAGGATCTTGTAATTGTGCGAGACACTTGGTTATTTTTTTAAATAAAAGGCAATGAGATACACAACCATTACTGGTAAAAATAACATGAGGTAAGATGGGCATAATTTTGAGTAAATCGAGTAAATACTAAAAAATCGAGAAAAAAAAACACAAAATTCATAGGAAAAGTCATTATTTTTAGGGTTTATGTCATTTTTTCTATTTTTTTTCTAATTTCATTGACACAAATAAACTTTTGTGATTATAATTCCGTTTGTTTCAAATCAATAGAGCCCACAGGAGCCAAAATATCTTGATTTGTTCCGATGAGGTCCTCTGCGTACTATGACTTTTTTTAAAAAATCATAAAAAAATAAATAAAGGTGGTAATTTTTTTTTATTATTTTTTTTGTCGATAAAATTGTGTTTAGTTTCATCCCTATTCGTTTGTGCACTTTATCCAGGGACACACTGTATATCTTTTAGTTATAGTGCAGCGAAAAATTTAACACACGTATTAAATTCCCAAAGAGTTGTAAAAATAACAGAACGAATGAGTATTTCAATATAGTAAATACATATATCGTAATTTAGGTCTTAAAAAAATGTAAAAAAACAGTGACGCCTTTACCCCGGTTGACCTAATTTTATTTACCAGTTTCATTGGAGTAATTTAAATACTACTATTAGTCTGAAATCCGAATTAGAAACGACATTCACCCATCTGTTTAAGGAATGGAAAGTACCAATTTTATATAAAATTTAGTACGTTAAAAAATATATCTTCGGTGGTTTGGCGAAAAAAATGGTTATATAAAAAATTCAAAATGTATTTTTATTAAACATTGCACTCATCAGTTCAAAACGAATAAATACACCAACCTTATTTCTATGTGTATAATTTTTAACATACAACATTTTGATGGTGAAGGTCGTTTCTAATTTGGATTTTAGTAAAACGCAGACAGACTGGCATTCGGACATGGCGAAATTATAAGGGTTTCTTATAAGGGATTGTACAAGTACGCATAACTTTACATCTTATAGACATTATGTTTGCTTACAGGTAATTCTAAGAAAGAGAAAAATGTGGTCAAAGACTGCCAAACCAGCAATGAGGCCAACTAAATGGAAGGAACTAGAAAAACGCTTGTCCTTCCTGTACAGAAAACTAAACAGGAAGACCAAAACTGGTCAATCTCCAGACTAAGTCAAAGTGTCTTTATTTTAAATTGTAGAAATACTGTAAATATATAGTCGTGATTTAACTGTATTTTTATTTCAACCTTAGATCTCGTAAAATTGTTTTGTTGTTGACAGTGGTTGTAACTTTATTTTTTTAAACATCAAAACAACTTGAAAAAAATATTCTTCTATTCTGTTTTAATATCATTCATTAGCCATTGGGTAAGTACATATGTACGAGGGGCGGCTGAAAAGTTCTAAGCCTAAGGTAGAAAAAAAATGTTCAGATTTTTTTTACTATTTTTATTTTTCAATATAATCTCCCTCTAATTCAATGCATTTATTACATTTTTTTAATAATGCTTTTAGACCGTTAAAAAAATAAGTTTTATTTTGGCTGTCGAAATGTTCCTGTACAGCCGCCTTCATCTCTTCATCACTGCCAAATCGCTTTCCCCTTAAATCTTTCTTCAAATTGCTGAATAGAAAATAATCACTAGGGGCCAGATCTGGACTGTAAGGTGGATGATCAATTTCCTCGAAGCCAGTTTCCTTCAGAGCAAGCTTGGCAACACGAGCGGTGTGAACGGGGGCGGTGTCTTGCAAAATAAAATGCCTTTGCTCAGTTTGCCCCTTCGTTTCTCGACTATGGCTTGTCGCACTTTTCTTAATAGCTCAGCATAATAAACTGCATTTACTGTAGAGCCTTTCGCCAAATAGTCTATTAAAAGAATGCCATCGCAATCCCAGAACAAGGTGGCCATTAGCTTAGACGCCGATCTTTGAACCTTGAATTTCTTTGGCGGCCTTTCACCCTTTTCGATCCACTGCATAGATTCAGACTTCGACTCTGGATCATACTGTCTGATCCATGTTTCATCAACAGTTACTATGCGGGAACAAACTTCATCTAAACCTTCTTCACATAATTCTAAAAATGCCTGAGAAGTTTGAACACGACGTTCTCTATCGAAAGCTGTGAGCATTTTCGGCACCCAACGAGCACTTACTTTTGTCATATGCAAATGTTGATGCAAAATCTCTCCAACTCTTTCCTTACTAATACCTAAGGCTTCAGCTATTTGCCAAACCTTAATTCTCCGATCCTCTAATACTAACTTTTTGACTTTTTCAGTATTTTCTTCAGTCACAACCGATATTGGCTTTCCTGAGCGAGGATCGTCTTCGATCGACTCCCGTCCAAGTTTAAAAAGTCGACTCCATTTTTTAACAGTGGCATGAGAAGGGCCAGATTCACCGTAAATACTAGACATTTCTTCAAAAATTATTTTCGGCGATTTGTCACTTTTCGTGAGGAACTTAATGACTGCACGGTGCTCAATTTTCGTGATATGCGTTGATAATTCACACATGATGACCTTTAGCGTCGGATATCTCGAGATGTAATAAACAAAAGACGACATTTTTTTCTTTTATTTATTAACTTTTTAAATGGTCTTTTTAGTGGCCAGTATCGCTAACGCATATGCAACCTCAAAATACCTTAGGCTTAGAACTTTTCATCCGCCCCTCGTATATAATATAACATTAAAACCATATTTTTTTCATTATACATTTAATCAACACAAATATATAGCTAGTTTTTGGCATAGTGACTCAGTCAGTAGGGTTAAACATACTGTGCCCAGTCTTGCTTGATAAGGTCGGCTGCCTTCTCGGCAATCATGACGACGGGTGCGTGAGTGTGCGCGGCTGGGATGCGCGGCATGACGGACGCGTCCGCAACCCTGAGCCCGCGCACGCCGTGCACGCGCAGCCGCGGGGACACCACGCCCGTAGGATCCCCGACTGGAGCCATTTTACAGGTTCCGACCTTCAACAAATAATGCTCCTGTTAAGGCCATCGTAACGCCCTCTATTGAGCCGCAGCGGAAACCGCGACAGTGCTGCCCCCTTACGTTAGATTTAAGTTTTGTTTAAAATGAATGTATCGAGTCATTTCCTCTCTCACTTCAAATACCTGCTCTGTAACGACCACTCGTAATATTGTAGAGAATATATTTTATAAATTCAAGAAGAAGTCAGTCATTTTTCCCTGAGTTGCGCAGACCTTACTATAGGCAGGAAAAAGGGAATAGCGAAGCAGAGGATCGAGAGGCAGACAGCAGCGACCTACGGACAACAACGAGCTATCGCGCTACCATTTTGATCCATCTCACCGGGTCACAATTGAACTGCATCGCCGATCTCCAGAAGAGAAGACAGCGAGAAACGGTCAGACCTTCCTATCCTTGTTCCCATCCCATCCTGAGGTGCATAATTAACTAATAGAGTGTTGTGATTTCCCATTCCAGCCGAGAGCCACGTGTCAACCGAGTATTCCTGACCGCGGCCCACCTGCAATCTCTACGGCTCACGTGAGTGTTCCTTATTTTTATAAACCGCCAATATGTGTGACGATGAATATACCCAAGCTACTGACAGTGTTAGTAATAAGTTGAAAGTGCCCAAATCTCCCCAAAAGCTCGATAAAAGTACCGTCCGCATGGCCGACCTCAAGAGACAAAGAGGCACGGCTAAGCTACGGTTAACCTCATTTCAAAAATATATTAACAGTTTGGAGCATAAAACATTAAATGAAGCTCAGAAAACTGAATTGAAATTGAAAACAAATAATTTAGAAAATATATTTAATAATTTTAATTCCATTCAGACGGAGATTGAGACAAAAGTAGACGAAATTGATTTAGTTACGCAATTCGAATATCGCGAACAGTTCGAAGAACATTATTTTAGCTTAATGACATCCGCTAAATGTGTGTTGGTTGAAGAGAATAGCGAAATTAATTCCCAGTGCAATGCACGTGCTATATTAACTTCCGTTAAATTACCCGAAATTAAGCTACCGTCGTTTAATGGTTCTTATGATCAGTGGTTAGAATTTAAAAACTCATACGTTCCATGATACATAAACGTGTTGATTTGGACCCTATTCACAAATTTCATTACTTAAGATCGTCGTTGAGTGGTACTGCCTTACAGGTTATTAGTGCTTTAGAGTTTACCGCGGCTAACTACACTGGCGCATGGGATTTATTAGTGCAAAGGTTCCATAATAATCGTCTTCTGATTCATAATCACGTGAAATCACTGTTTACGCTTCAACCTGTTCAGCAGGAATCTCCTGCCCAGATTCGGAAATTGATAGATACCGTTAATCGAAATTTACGTGCTTTATAAACTATCGGTGAACCCACTGACTCGTGGGATACGCTAATAATTTATTTAGTCGTTACTAAATTAGATTCTACCACTGAACGAGAGTGGGAGAAACAAAAAGGTGCTATCACTTCCGATCTGCGTAGTGATTCGCCATTAAAGTTGGATAGTCTGCTTTCCTTTCTTAAAAATAAAGCCGACATGTTGGAGATGATTAACTTTAGTCACAACAAGAACACTTGCACTTTAAAACCCCATCATGAAAGCAGATCATCCAACAACGACCCTAAGAAAACCCAGTTTAAATCACAACACACTCAAAGCTTCGTTACTACGCGGAGCAAACAATCGGAGAAGCCAACTCGTATTTGTGCTATGTGCAAAGGTAACCACGCACTTTATACTTATATATTATTTTTAAATTTGCCTGTCCGGGATAGAATTGAATTCGTTGAGAAAAATAACTTGTGTTCCAATTGTTTACGAGCAGGTCATACTATCTCGGCTTGCACATTCGGTCCATGCAGACAATGCCAGCAAAATCATAACGGCTTGTTGCATGTACAAGACGATAATAAGCAACTGTCCGCCGTGCGGGCTCCGTATGCACTGCCGGCTGATAGTAACGTCGCGGCCGTGTCAGCGGCGCTTCATAGTCAATGCGATCGTAAGTAATACGAGACAAATTAGGTGTGATAATAGCTTGCAAACCAAGTCGAGAGGGTTGCAACCGGTTTTATTATGCACCGCGGTCATAGAAATAGCTGATGCCGAAAACGAATACCATCATGCGCGTGCGCTTCTTGATAGTGGTAGCCAGCATTGTTTTATAACCGAAACTTTGTCAAAACGATTAAACATTCCTTTAATACAGTCCACTGTTCTTGTCTCGGTGTAGGGCAATCGGTCACTAACTCGAGCCAACTACGCGATATTACTTTACGATCAAAGTCATGCGATTATAATACACGCGTAAGGTGTATAGTTCTGCCGCGTATCACTTCTACCTTGCCCACTGTGCAGCTAGATTTTAAGGCGTTTAGTATACCAGAAAACGTATCTTTAGCAGATCCCACGTTTGACGTGCCATCAGAAATAGACGTTTTGATAGGGGCGGATAAATTTTGGGAATTGTTAGATGAAGAGAAAATACGATTAGCTTGCGGACCATATTTACAGAGCTCTAAATTAGGCTGGTTAATATCGGGAAGCATTCATTCATTCGATTCTACGAGCCACGAGGTTCAATGTAACTTAATTAATACGACAGATTTAGATACGCGAATGAGAAGGTTTTGGGAACTCGAAGAGATACCTAAGCCTAATAATACGAGTGCACTCACAGTAGATGAGCGCAAATGCGAAGAGATATTTAGCAACACGACATCACGTGACGATAACGGTAGATTCAGTGTCCGGCTCCCTTTAAAAGAAACAGCTGATTCTCTCAGAGACTCGTATAAAACTGCTGAGACAAGGTTTATGTCGCTAGAACGTAAATTAGAACGTAATCCCAATTACAAAACTATGTACAGCAATTTTATACATGAGTACATTGAGTTGGGTCATATGAGTCGCGTCGAAACGTATGAGTCACCATACTTTATCTTTCCTCACCACGGCGGGTTTCGTGATAGCTCAACGACAAAATTACGCGTGGTTTTTGACGGCAGTGTCAAAACTACGTCAAGTAAATCACTTAATGACATTCTTTATACGGGTCCTATACTTCAAAACGATATTTTCAGTATTTTACTTAGATTCAGGCAACACAGGTTCGTATCGTGTGCGGACGTGGAGAAGATGTTTCGTCAAATACTCGTAGACCCAGATGACAGAAACTTGCAATTGATTCTCTGGCGAGATCATCCATCACATCCGTTACATACCTACCAACTAAATACGGTGACTTATGGCACTTCTTCGGCGCCTTTTCTCAGCATGCGGTGTTTAAAAGAACTCGCAAAGTGCTGTGACGATCCTGAGGTCTCAAAAATTATACATGAAGATTTTTACGTCGATGACTTAATAACTGGTTCTGATGACGCTCAGGTTCTGTTGCACACGTGTGAGAAAATATCCCAAGTGCTGCGATCTGGTTGCTTCCCACTTCGGAAGTGGACGTTCAATCTAGACTTAACGTCAAACGACTCAAAGGAGTTATCCATAGGTGAACATCAACAAAACAAAACGCTCGGTTTAGGTTGGTTAAGTAGTAGTGACGAATTACATTTCACTTCAAAGATAGAAATTACGCCTAATTTAACAAAACGTATAATGCTTTCAATCATATCTCAAATTTATGACCCGCTAGGACTATTAGCGCCGGCAGTCATTTTGTCAAAAATTATATTGCAAAAGCTATGGCTTTGTAGAATCGGATGGGACGAACCCGTACCCGATGAAGTCGTTCGCTCTTGGAGTAACTTTATTAGTACGCTGGATAGTTTGCAAAACATTAGAGTTCCGCGTTTTGCAAGAAGCGCACACACGCAACATACGGAACTCGACATATATTCGGACGCTTCCCAGGTCGCGTATGGCTCATGCGCTTATATACGAACTTATGACGACGATTCTTTGGTTGCTGTAAAATTACTTTGTGCTAAAAGTAAAGTAGCACCGCTAAAGGCTACTACTATTCCAAGGTTAGAACTCCTGGGAGCACTGAGCGGCGCGAGACTTTATCACAAAATTATAGAATCCCTTAGATTAAAGTTTGATCGCGTTTACTTTTGGACAGACTCGACTATAGTTATCGGCTGGTTACGAATGTCTCCGTACCTACTTAAGCAATTCGTTCAAAACAGAGTGACGGAAATTAACGAACTAACCAGTGACTCAATCTGGCTACATATAAACGGCAAAGAAAACCCAGCTGATCTTGTATCGAGGGGCGTTGACCTCAATACGCTCAGTCAGTGCAGCCTTTGGTGGTACGGTCCGTCATTTTTACAACACAAAGACTTCGATTCCCGGGGGTACAATCGTTATAATCAACCGCGTGAATTGCCGGAGATCAAACCAATATCGGTCACATTGATAAGCGTAGATGATCAGATGATAAATTTAGACAACTATTCGAGTTTTAGTAAATTAATAAGAATATTAGGTTAGTGTCAAATGACAAAGTGACAAATGACAGCATTTGTCATTTGACACTAAACAATAAAGTTCCATTTTAATGGACATGAAAACGTCACTCATTTAATACAATCATTGATTGACAGTTCGGGTGCCATCGTATTCCGATTGAGATCCGAGTTTTCTCGAAGGAAAATCATTTTGCACTACATCTGTACTAAGATTCGTGTATAACGCCTCAGCACGCCGCACACAAATGAAGCGGCGAACCGGTTCCTTATTATCAGTCGCAGAGCTGCGCGCGTCCGAGCGCTCGCTAAGTACCTATCATTGCGCAAAAATAAATGTTCCGGAATGAATATTACAATTTAGTAAACAATATACCTATTTCTATTAAGCGGAATTGTAGATTGTCTGGTTTAAATATATTTCTAGATCGATATCAAGTCATAAGAGTTGGTGGTAGATTAGCGAATGCGAGTGAATTTAGTTATGAGAATAAACATCCAGTGTTGTTGTGTAGTAAAGACTGTACACGATAAAATCTGGCCATGCATGATCTGGTGTATCTTTGCGATGAATGCATATTATCAAGCAGTTTTTTTTTAAATATGTTGTATAATTATAATACTATATAATGAAATAAAATCATATCATAATGTATGGGTATGTGTTAGTTTTCGCCAAATATATTCTAGCATACCTTTCATCTCTTGTACAGCGTTTTTTGACAATATTCACTCACTTCCTGCTTCTACGCCACAACTGTATTTATATTGTTACAAGCAGTTTTACCCACAATAGAATGTCGTCTTACGAAAAAAATACTTTTTGAAACTCATTTCTATTTGTAGTAGTCAGGAAAACTTTTTACTCCAAGCACTGAAAGTTGTTTTTGTATGGGAGGCATTTATTTGTCAAAAAGTCAAATTCGCCAAAGTTAAAAAACCTCAGAACTATCTTAATCTGAATATAATTAGGAAAGTTTTAACTATTGTGGTAAGATAATTTAATAACGTATAATTTGGCTTGTATAATTAAAAATAATAAAATGTTTTAAAACGGAGAATTTGGTAAAGACTGTCAGAAGATCGTGGACAAAAAAATAAAGGTACTGTGGATTATATAAGGGTCTAAGATACAGACGCTCTTACATTTTATTATGATTGTATTTTTATTATGTAGTTTCATAACCACTGACTATTACAAAAAAGTGCTGCTTGAAAATTAGCATTCATTAAAAAAATACACCAGATCATGCATGGCCAGATTTTATCGTGTACAGTCTTTAAACATCGTTTCACGTTGTTGTTATTCAGAGATGAACATAAGCGATTATTACATGCTGGACCCCAGCTACTCCTGGGTGCCGTGCGCGAGTGTTGGTGGCCGCTAGGTGGTAGAAACCTTGCTCGGAAAGTAGTGATGCAGTGTATCACCTGTACGCGTATGAAAGGTAAGACGTTAAGTCCGATCATGGGTAACTTACCCGACGAACGTCTGCACCCGGGTCATCCGTTTATGTATTGCGGAGTAGACTATGCAGGACCTGTATCAATACTTAATCGTAAGGGCCGTGGCAGTAGTTTGGTTAAAGGTTACAATTGTTTATTCGTTTGTTTTGTGACGCGCGCGGTGCATTTGGAATTGGTTAGCGGTCTCTCAACCAACGATTACATTTTAGCGTTAAAACGATTTATTTCTCGCCGTGGCAAACCAACTGAAATATATTCAGATAACGGGAAAACTTTCATCGGAGCAGAGAAAAGGTTCTGTTCATTTATTCAAAATAACTCAAAAGATATTATAGATTATGCCACTAATCAAAATATTAAATTTAAATTTATTCACCCTTATAGTCCTCATACTGGTGGTTTATGGGAATCGGGGATCAAATCGTGCAAGCATCATCTCCGTAGAATTGTTCGGGATGCTCGATTGACATTTGAGGAATTTACAACTGTCAGCCGACCTATGTCACCTCTGTCCACAGATCCCAACGATCCTACCCACTTACACCAGCCCATTTCCTCATAGGAAGGTCTCTGATTGCGCCAGCCTGCGAGGATCTGACAGAGGCAGCCCCACATCGCCTGCTTCGATACGACAGAGTCGAGCAGATGCGCCAGCATTTTTGGAGAAGATGGTCGCAGGAATACGTAGCTGAAATGCAGACCCGTACCAAATGGAAGGCAAATACTCAAGATCTCAAAGACAATATGCTTGTTCTTATCAAGGAGGATAACTTACCACCTCTAAAATGGCGGCTAGGCAGAATTGTTCGCACATACCCAGGCAAGGACGGCGTATCCCGAGCAGCTGAGATCCGGACTTCATCAGGGACCATACAGAGGTCATTTTCGAAGATATGCCCCCTACCATCGCAGTCAGATGAAGCCCACGTATCCTGCCCAGCGTCGTAGTGTTGGAACAGGAGCATTCCAAGGCGGCCGGCATGTTAAGGCCATCGTAACGCCCTCTATTGAGCCGCAGCGGAAACCGCGACAGTGCTGCCCCCTTACGTTAGATTTAAGTTTTGTTTAAAATGAATGTATCGAGTCATTTCCTCTCTCACTTCAAATACCTGCTCTGTAACGACCACTCGTAATATTGTAGAGAATATATTTTATAAATTCAAGAAGAAGTCAGTCATTTTTCCCTGAGTTGCGCAGACCTTACTATAGGCAGGAAAAAGGGAATAGCGAAGCAGAGGATCGAGAGGCAGACAGCAGCGACCTACGGACAACAACGAGCTATCGCGCCACCAGCTCCTTATTAACCTTCCCGTTCTTCCATTCTGTGAATGGATATCAGTCCGGAGGCCTTTGCCAAGATGCACTACGCTAACTAGCGTTTCTATTCGTAACCTATGTTTTTATACAATGTTTATACTATTTTAGCACCAGACGAACCCTTTTAAACTAATAATGATGATGGGTTCAGTAGTTTCGTATATTACCAATGTTACTGGTAAAATAGTTAATATTTCTGAGTATTTTACCAATGTTAGCGGGAATATTACATACATACATACTGATCACAATAGACCGGGGTCAAAACAAAATCCCTACAAACGCTGGGCCCATAGAGTAATTTGCGAGGGATTTGTCCCGAAATATCGTGACGGGCGAAACCGCGATACGCGGCAGCCCCAAATCTATATACTGGCGGTATCTATGTATTAGAGGTAGGTAACCTATTTGTAAGTACTCACTGGTTTCCTTGGTTTCTCGGCTTCGTCCAGGGGTGCGATTTATGTAACTGTGATGTGTGTGTGAGTGTATGTGTGGTTCACCTCCTGTTACTGGTCCAGGCAGCACCCAATCTTCACGGTCACTACACGCGGCCAAAGCTAGCACTCCACACCGTTCACAATAATCAAAATAATCACTGCGCCAAGGGCCTAAGGGGCCAGCAACACTCGGCGAAGCTTCTAAATTCAAAAACCCTCTTAATCCGGGGTGATTAACACAAATACAATGCAATCAAGTTAATAATCCAAAACGCCGGCCGGCTTTTTACACCTCGTTAGCAAGCAACAAAATTAGACAAGTCAAGTTAACCTCACAATCTGTCAAACGTTAAGTTAATAGCACAGACTCGGTGACGTCTGTCACAGATTAAAAATTACTTTCAAATCGGTTCCGAACAACCCCCCGCTCCAGGCAGATCTCGTCTGCCTGTTAATAAATGGGCAGGCGGGCCAAGCTCGCTACAGCTCGTTTCAAAACCGAATCTCCGACCATAACCTCAGCAACTCTGGGAACCCCGTCAGACCCATAAAACAAATTTACAATGCGTCCACGACGCCAATACAAAGGTAACAAATTAGATTCCTTAACCAATACAAGATCTCCAACTTTGGGAGGATCAGTTTTGTCAGTCCACTTAACGCGCTGCTGCAAAATATGCAAGTATTCTAGCGACCAGCGATGCCAGAAGCTCTGGGTCATTTGCTGTAGCAATTCAAAACGAGTTAAGCGGGACGATTTTACTTCCCTGAAGGGGTATTCAGGCAGGGCGTTAAGGGGCTGACCAATCAAGAAATGACCAGGAGTCAATGCTTCTAGATCATTTGGGTCAGACGAGATAGGACAGAGGGGACGCGAGTTGAGGACGGCCTCAATTTTACAAAATACCGTTGCAAGTTCCTCAAACGTTAATATCGTTTCACCAATAACACGGCGGAGATGCGTTTTTGTAATTTTAACAACAGCTTCAAAAATACCACCCCAATGTGGACAAACTGGGGGGTCAAATTGCCACTTAATGCCCATTCGGGACATTGCAAATCTTAAAATATTTTTATCACTATTCAAGTATTGACAAACTTCGTTTAAATAACGATCAGTGCCCTTATAGTTAGTGCCATTATCAGAGCGGATCAAAGATGGCAGTCCACGGCGGGACACGAATCTACTTAGCGTCGCAAGAAACGCTTCCGTGCTGAGGGCACTTACCAGTTCCAAATGAACTGCTTTGGAGGCCAGACAGACAAACACACACAAATATGCCTTGACAGACCGAGCGTTACGAAGCTGAGAGGACTTTACCAAAAAAGGGCCGGCGAAATCCGTGCCCACACAAGCAAATGGCCGGTTCTCCGAAACTCTGTCGGAGGGCAAGTCGCCCATCATCGGCTGCGTGGGTGTGGCCGTCAAACGATAACACGGCATACATTTGAAAATAATGCTACGAATAGTGCGTCTGGCAGACAGAATCCAAAATTCACGCTGCAAGATGGCTACAAGGGCATTGCAGCCCGCGTGCGCGTTAGTAATGTGTCGATCCGACACCAACAAATTCACCAAAGATCCTCCTTTAGGGAGCAACAAAGGATGGCGAGCCCCATAAGGCAAGTTCGAGTTTCGCAGTCGTCCGCCGACTCGAAGCAGACCCGATCCGTCTAGAAATGGATTCAAACGAGCAATGGGACCCTTAACCGTCAATCCTTTTTCAAGACCTTTAATAGTCGATTCGAAATGTTCGGCTTGTACTACACGAACCCAATACATCAAGGCCTCTTGGCGTTCCGAAGGCGACAAAACCGATGTCAAATCTTTATTAGTTGGGTTCCGTCCGTTGCGTATGAGACGCCGGATCCAACCGGTCACACCGATCAATTTTGACAGCGAACTGTACCTGTCCAAAAGAAGATTCAAATCATAACCAGGTTGCGTTTCCACAACGCCAACACGTAAACCTGGCAACGCCTCTGGAGAGGAGAACCGATTCTGGGGCCAGGACGCCTCAGGGTGCGTCAACCAATCTGGTCCCCACCAAAGAGAATGGTTTACAAGTGCAGGAGCCTCGCAGCCTCGCGAAGCGCAGTCAGCGGGGTTCAATTCCCCTGGGACATGTCTCCAGATCAGCGGGGTCACAGAGCTCTGGATCTGTGAGACTCGATTCGCAACGAAAACCTCTAAGTTATGTATGGAGGTGCGGAGCCAACAAAGAACAATCTCACTATCAGTCCACGCAAAAGCATCTGAGATCTCAACTGTACGACCCAATGTATCACAAACATGATTGAGGAGTCTAGTAAGGAGGGTTGCTCCGGACAGTTCCAATTTAGGAATAGTTAACCTAGTCCTGATAGGAGCCACCTTACTCTTAGCCATCACCAAATGAAGCCCTACGTGCCCGGATTGACTAATAGTCCGCAAGAATACCACGGCCGCGTAGCCTCGTTCGGACGCGTCACAAAACCCGTGGAGACTAGCTCTACATTTGCCGAACGGCAGAAAAAGTCTGGGCAAAGAAATCCGGTTCACGTCCGGAAGTGCAGAAACAATCGAACGCCATTCCCTCAACAATTCTCCCTGGAGGGGGTCGTCCCAAGTAGCTTCCGCAATCCACAACTTCTGCAAAAAACACTTAGCCAGAAAAATTACAGGTGTGATCCATCCATTAGGATCGAAGGTCCGAGCAACAGTCGATAAGACCGAGCGCTTCGTCCAGGTCTTAGGGGAATCCAACTTAACCCGATAAGTGAAGACATCCTGGACGGGCTGGTACTGTATGCCAAGGACCGCAATCAAATTGGGGTTGTCAGCATCTTCAAACAGGAGAGGATCTTGTTGATGTTCCACCGGGAGGTCAGTCAACACGTCGGGGCAGTTTGACAACCACTTACGCAATTCGTAACCTCCTGACTTCAGGATAGCAATCAACTCATCCCGTAAAATCAAAGCCTCTGTAACGGTGGATGCCCCAGTGCACACATCATCGACATACACTGAATCCTGCAAGATGGCCGCCGCACGAGGATAGTTCAATCGTTCACGATGAGCCAACTCCAACAAAGTCCGGATTGCAATATATGGACTGGATTTAAGTCCGTACGTGGTAGTGTTCAACTCGTACACTCGCATCGGATCACAAGGTCGCTCACGCCACAAAATCAACTGATAACGCCGGTCATCTCGGTGCACCACCGATTGTCTGAACATCATTCGGATGTCAGCCACAAAAACAATTTGATGACGGCGGAAGTTGGTGAGGATATCCGAAATGTCCCTGTGCAGTTTGGGACCGGAGTGCAAACACTGGTTCAAAGAAACCCCATTTGACGTAGGGGCCGAACCGTCAAAAACTACTCTAATCTTGCCACCGGGAGTCTTCAAAACCGCATGATGAGGCAAGAAGTAGTGCTCGAGCGAACGCCAATCAATAGCTGAGGGTGACATATGTCTTAAAGCCTCGTACTCGCGCATAAATTCAATGTACTTACTACGAAAATCCGAATCCCTCTTCATTCGGCGCTCCATGGACAACAACCTTTTTTCCGCTAAGGCATGAGAGTGACCGAGAGGGGGGCGTGCTGCCCTAAAAGGCAACCGAGTGACAAAACGACCATCAGCGAGGCGACCAGTATTATTCTGGTAGGACAATTCGCACTCCTGTTCCGCTGGATCGACTCTGGGAGCCTGGGGGGGCTCCTCGACCTCCCAGAAACGCTGGACAGCGTCAGAGAGTGAGAGCCCTACTGCAACAATTTGGTCTTCAACCCGTGGGACCGAACCCCTCAAAACGGGACCGAGAAAACTGAAACCAAAAATAGTTTGCAAAGCAATTAGACCGTATGGTTGCAAAACCCGCTTTTCCCCGGACAAGATCAAACCCAACACATCAACACCCAGGAGCAGGTCGATGGGTCCAGGTACAAACCACTGAGGGTCAGCGGGAGTCAATTCCGACACCAATTTCACCACGGCAGGGGAGATAGCCACCTGCGGGTTTGTGCCCAAAATATCATTCAATACAACGGCCTTGGTCACAATAGTTGGCCCACTATTGACAGGCGTAAAACAAACTTCAATTTCTCCCCTTGGACCCTCTACCTGAACGCCACCGACACCGTGGATGACGACAGGGTAGGGTCCGCATGGGATGCCCAATCTCTTCACCAAAAAGGACGACACAAGACAGCCCTGGGCACCCGAATCCAAAAGGGCACGAACCAACAAAGAGTTACCCTTCGGGCCCCAGACCCTGACACAAACAGTTGGGAGAAGAACTGTCTCAGGGCGGGCGGCTGTAGTGGAAGAGAGAGTGGCAACTACCTATTGGGGGCAACCCTCATCGGGTTGCCGACAACCCTCATAGGAGTCGTCTTGACGAGCAGGCAAAGCCCAATTCGACCGCAGATAGTGTTCCACCGGTACAACCGGGCGACTCCCCGGGTAGTAGCCTATCGTGCGGCCGAACTGGGGCGGGCGGCGCTCCAAACGTGGTCGCTCGCAAAGTGGTGGGGAAAACCTGGGAGGCGTGGTGCGGCGCCGAACCGCTGCAAACCTCTCCTGCCGTCGAGGAGAGGGGGGAGGGGTTCCCCCGCCCGTGGGCGGCGAGACCTGACAATCCTCCTCTTGGGGTTGGTGGGGGTGAGAACCCCCGCCCGTGGGGGCGCGTCCAGCACCATCATCCCGATCAACCCCGTTTCGGTTGGCACACAACAGCGGGTGGTGCTTCCCACGGCAGTACGGGCAAGGCTCCGGCCTAGAACAGTCCCGCTGCAAATGTTGCCCCAAACATGAATAGCACCACCGGCGATCATTCGCAATTCCGCGCCGATCCTTGACCTTTCTGTGGAGGAATCGAGGGCACGCTGAAACAAAATGATCATCAGCATTGCAATAGGCACAGCTGCGAGAAACTTGAGCCGTCGCAAATCTAGGTGCCGGGCGGCGTGGCTCCACCACCCCTCGGGTAGGGGGGCGAGCAACAACACGTCGCTGCACCGGAGGAGGCCCCTCTGGGGCCCGCGGGGAGCCGTCAACACCAGCGTTGTCCAACAGGCGGCACTCCTCATCCAAGAATGTCAGCAGGTCCCCAAACAGCGGTAATTGTGTGGCACTGTCACCACCATGCTTTTGTTCAAAACGGACTTTTAAGTCCGTAGGCAAGCGCGACAAAACGATATGCAACAACATAAATGACCACTCGTCCACAGGCAGACCAAGGCGCCTCAACGCATTCAAGGCGATCACCATTGGATTTACCAGATCCCTTCTCAAGGTGGCAACCCTATGTATATGAGGAAGCCCCAAAATCTGAGCCACATGGGTATCCGCCAAACGTCGAATGTTGGCATATCGTTTAACCAAAAGTTCCCTTGCCGTGGGATAATTTTGGTCTGTGACCTCCAAATGGGAGACAATACCTAGGGCCTCTCCCTTTAGTGTGGAGAACAAGTAGGCCAACTTTTGACTAGGTGCCAAGTCATTCCGAGCATCTACCAGACTGGTGAACAGATCATGGTAGGCGGTCCAACATTTCAAATCCCCATCAAAATGGGGCAAGTCCAAAGTGGGCAAACGCCCAAGGAGCGCGAGTGGTGGAGGGGATCGTGTCTCCACAGTCAAAGCACCCTGCTGTACCTTGCTAGCAGCCTGAACAACACTATGCGACAACTCATAAAATTGTGTGATGTCTGTCTCAATCATATCATCTACCTTTTCACCTAAAGCCAAAAGCTCCATATAGCAGTTTTGGACTACTTCACCCCGGGCTGGTAACTCAGCTGATCTTGCCAGAAGGGCATCGATTCGGTCAGGTCGGTCAATCAGTTGAACCACTGAGGACAACCATCTCAATTCCGCCCTGATCTTGGCTGCCAACCTTGCCATGTTTACAGGGTAACAAACAAAGAAACAACACAATAAGACCCAGGTAAATAATTAACTTTAAACTATATTGTTTGAGAATACAAACCACAAAATAATATAATTTAATTTAATATTCACTACTGAACCCTGCAAAAGGTTGTTTGCAGATCCCTAATCCAATTAATATTCTATGAAGAATATATATGATTTATTTTTAAATATAATTTTAATTATATTGTTCAATACAGAACCCTAAAAATAATTCAAATTATATTGTTCAATACAGAACCCCAAAAATAATTCAAATTATGTTGTTCAATACAGAACCCCAAAAATAATTCAAACTATATTGTTCACTATTCTCATTAGATTGAGCACAATAAAAAGGTGAGATAATTATCTCCACAACAATTTATAAAACCAAGTATATAGTTTCAACACTTTCAATAAACAAAATAGCTGACCTATTATATAACCTTTTTATCAGCGGTAACTAGTCTTTTACAAATTAAACAATTACAATTAATTACAATGAATCACAAGGTGAGATTATATCTCCTCAACAACCCTTATCAAGTTAAACCTAGTTCCACTGTGGGTCAAACAAATAAAACCTACCAGCACAGTCGGGAACTAATACCTAACCAAAGTAAACAATTCAACAATTGGTTATAACAAAACCCAAGACAAAGTTAGGTATTTAGTCAGTTTGACTGCTTATACATAAATTCAACCAAAAATGTGGTTTTTAAAACCACGCTCTGCTACCAAAACGTGATCACAATAGACCGGGGTCAAAACAAAATCCCTACAAACGCTGGGCCCATAGAGTAATTTGCGAGGGATTTGTCCCGAAATATCGTGACGGGCGAAACCGCGATACGCGGCAGCCCCAAATCTATATACTGGCGGTATCTATGTATTAGAGGTAGGTAACCTATTTGTAAGTACTCACTGGTTTCCTTGGTTTCTCGGCTTCGTCCAGGGGTGCGATTTATGTAACTGTGATGTGTGTGTGAGTGTATGTGTGGTTCACCTCCTGTTACTGGTCCAGGCAGCACCCAATCTTCACGGTCACTACACGCGGCCAAAGCTAGCACTCCACACCGTTCACAATAATCAAAATAATCACTGCGCCAAGGGCCTAAGGGGCCAGCAACACTCGGCGAAGCTTCTAAATTCAAAAACCCTCTTAATCCGGGGTGATTAACACAAATACAATGCAATCAAGTTAATAATCCAAAACGCCGGCCGGCTTTTTACACCTCGTTAGCAAGCAACAAAATTAGACAAGTCAAGTTAACCTCACAATCTGTCAAACGTTAAGTTAATAGCACAGACTCGGTGACGTCTGTCACAGATTAAAAATTACTTTCAAATCGGTTCCGAACACATACATTAAATCACGCCTGTTTCCCAGAGGGGTAGGCAGAGACCACTTCTTTCCACTTGCTACGATCTTGACAAAATTCTTTCGCTTCTTCCACATTCATACATCGAGTCATGCACGCACGTCGGTTTCGGGTACTTAAGATTCGGCCCTTTTCCAGTATTTCTCCGATTTGACTCAAAAAAGTACGCCTAGGGCGTCCCCTTCCGACCCGTCCACTCACTTTCGATCTGTATATCTCTTTCGTCAATCTTCTTTCATCCATCCTTTCCAAATGACCGAACCATCGAAGCATGCCCTTTTCAATCTTAGTCACTACATCTTCTTTTATTCCACATTTCTTTCTGACTTTTTCATTCCTTACTCTATCAATCAGTTTCACACCACACATACTACGCAAAGAGCGCATTTCAACTGCATTTACACGACTTTTATGCTTGTTATTACTCCCTCATATTTATACTTCATAATATCTATCACGTGAAAACCGGATACCGAAGCAAGTATAAAATAAAAGAACGATTAATTTTTAAAATTATACACAGCTTTACAATAATTACACTTGTAACTAAATGAAAAACAAACATGGGGTTCACTTAGTATGGAGAAAGTAACTGGAAAGTAGCTTTAAAAACATTCCAAGTTCATAATAATTGTATCCATGTAAGAAACCACTGAAAAAATATTGAAATAATACATCAAATCGATGAGTGTTTGTAACATGGACCAAAGGAAAAGTTACAAAATTCCGACTATTTTTTTTTTTTTTTTTTTTTTATGGCATAGAGAAGACAAACGAGCACACAGGCCACCTGATGGTAAGTGGAAACTGTGACCCATAGACATTCGCATTCACAAGACTGCAATGCAATCCTAAGACTGCAAATGCGTTGCCAACCCTAAGGACTAAGATGGCATGCCTCTATGCTAGTAATTTCACCGGCTGTCTTATCCCCAAACCGGAACACAACAGTGCGAACACTGCTGTTTGGCGGTAGGTGAATGGATAAGATAAAATTATCAATATTTCCGAAAGTACTAAAAATCGCTGAAAATACATGGGGGTGTTTTTGGTAGCCCTGGGTGTGACCTATTTAATATTTTCATTTAGACCACTAGTGATCCGACACCCTGTATTTAATAAATGAATAAAGAAATCAAAACAGATATACACGATCTCTATGTTCGCTTCTGGTAATATTACCGGTAGCATTGGTAATTTACTGAGTACCTATTTTACCATATGGTATTATACTGGTAACGAGTAAGTTACCGCCGGCGCATCATTAATTCTAGGTGTGCGACAACCTTAGCACTACACGTGTCGTGTCGCGTTCGACTGAATAGAAGTTATACGATAGTAGGAGAGGCATAGATTTGGCACGTTTCTCATGCCAAAATAGCGTTTTTGCAAGGAACAGCAACTTCTGTATTTGTACTATTACCTACTTTTTCTGTGTTAAGAGGTTTATTTAAATTACTTATTAGACTGCGATATTCGTGCTTCGGTGTAATACGAGTACATGTACCTACCTACTTACACGATTTCTACAACTGCGTACAAAACTGAGTTTTCATCACACTTGCACGTAAACAGTATCTAAATATACAGGTTAACTTGGCCGTAATGTCCCATATACAACCCTCGAGCTTTCTTTTTGTCATGAAACCCAAGGTCGGTAAGTAATATTTTTTTTATTTGTAGCACAGCACACAGGTCATGCAAGTTCAAGCAAGGAGCTTTCACGCAATTGAAAAATTGTCTAAGAATGTTATCTAAACAGGAATTTCATTGCAATCTCGAACATGTTACTTATCAACGAATGTTCTTAATAATCGATTTTAATAGTGTTTTGTATCAAAACGTCGCAATTTTTTTTAACACTTCGTCGTGGCTCTATACCTACGTAAGTATTTGCCTTTAACGTTTCTGAACGAAACATTTGCATAATCTGTGGTGTGGGCAAAAAGTATGTACGCCATCCGCTTAAAAAAAGTTCACGTATTTGTAATAATAGATGTGCTGACTTGTGCATTAAAGCTATAATTCATAATTATTTACTCGCAAATGTGATGAAAAACATTGTATGTTTCACGGGCGGCACGGGAACTACGAACCTCGACTCAGAAAGCCCTCAGTCTTCGACTTCGGGCTTCTACTAGAGCCTCGATCGTAATTCCTTACTTACCGCCCTTAATACACAATGTACTAATACGGTTCCGCCATTAACATGAAAACCTTGGTGAAAAAACAATACAGCTTAGTATGCTACGCGTGAACTAGTGTCACATTTTATGTCATTTATGAATCACAGGGTTGGGCAGATTAAGTGTCCTAGTTAAAAAGAGCCATAAAATTAAAACAAGACAGAAAATTTTAAAATTTATCACATTTTTATTTTTAGCGTACTCTATACTTAAAAAAACTAATTCATAAGTTCAAATCGCTCGCCATCAGCTTTAATAACTTGACGCATTCTTCCATAGAATGCATTGCACGCGGCACGCACTACCTCGTCTGGTATTTCATCCCATATCTTGACTAATCGATGCTTGAATGAGTTTAGATTCATGCCCTGTGTGCTCCCAATCTTGCTCTGCATGTAACCCCATATCGAAAAGTCCAAAGCATTCAAATCCGGCGATGATGCAGGCCATTCTTGCCAAGGTATAAAATCTGTCAAATTTGTTCTACACCAGTCTTGAGTGCGTTTAGCTTTGAGAGATGGGGCACTATCTTGTTGGAAGCAGTAATAGTCGTTTGCATATAATTTTTGAGCATTTTCTAGCAAATGACCCTGTAACACGTTCTGGATGTAATAGTTTTGGTTAATTTTGACACCTCGATCAATAAACAGCAGCGGTAACTTGCCTCTAGGCGATATCGCCTTTAGTTTACCGTTTTTAGGGTTCCGTAGTCAAACTAGGAACCCTTATAGTTTCGCCATGTCCGTCCGTCCGTCCGTCCGTCCGTCCGCAGTCTAGCTCAGAGACTCATAGTACTAGAAAGCTGTAATTTGGCATGAATATACATATTAGTCACGCCAACAAAGTGGTAAAATATAATTTTGAAAAATATTTTTTTTTAATGCACCTCCCCTACACGTAACGTGGGGATGCTTTTTTTTTTCTTGACTACCCCATAGTGAGGGGTGTCGTTGGATAGGTCTTTCAAAAATATTGCGGGTTTATGAAAAAAAATTTTCGATTCAGGGATCCGTTTATGAAATATTAAGCTTTAAAGCGCTATTTTTTGTTAGAGTCAAGTGTCCCCCCCCCCCTACAGCCAAAACTACAAATACTAAAAATCTGAAAAAAATCTTCAACGAAAGCGCATATAACGAATTTTAAAGGAAAACTATCACGGCTAATTAGACATGATTAGTTCCTGAGATACAGGCGACTAAAGTGTTTATACCTATCAAAATCGCCTATGATAACTTTGATAGAAAAATTTGTTAACTGGGCGTGCAGGACGCGCGGGGGGAGTCGAACTGTCCAAGCAACAAATCGAGCAACAGCCGCGCTCATATAAGCGCGAGCGCCTAGATGCTGTTCGGACATGGCCCGGAATGCTACCTACAAGTTTGCGATTTGCGATCTGAAAGTTTACAAATTTTCGATTAGATTATTGATTTGAGTTGAGTATCGTTTGGAAAACTTAAAATTCTATTTACTGGACCTTGTTTTTTTTTCAATTTCTATTAATTACTATAATAATATAAAAGATTTAACTTTTATTGTAATTTAGAGTCGGTTTGAAGCAGTTTAGATACCTAACTACCTACATAGGTATACTGATCTCACACTTAAAAGCTTGGCTCTTGTTTGAGATATTATATACGAATTTATAAGAAAAATAATCATTCCTAAGTAGACTTAATTAGTTCCTGAGATACAGGCGACTAACGGGTTTATACCTACTAAAAATCATCTAAGACAGCGCCAAATAACTTTAAATAGAAAATTGGTTCATACATGTTGATTTTTGAGATAGTTTTTTGTGTTTGTCGTTACGGCTTCGGAACCCTATACTGAGCATGGGCCGACATGCTCTTGGCCGGTTTTTTCTGGTACAAATCGCACACGAGCTGGCGTTTCGCGTCCATTGTTGAAAACAATATAAAAACAAAATATATCAAGCTGACGTGTAGAAATCATAAAGAAGGTTAAATTGTCAACAAAAAAAAAAACGAAGTGAATAAGAAGTTTAGTTATATTTAAGTAAAAAAGCCATACACAACTAGGTCACTTAATCTGCCCAACCCTGTAGTATCGGGTGCGCCAAAGTTCATATAAAATTGCAAATTAGATTATTGGAACTCCGAAAATGTATGTCATATAATTTTTCATCACACTTGCTCGTAAATAGTGTCCTAGCATGCTAGAAAAATCGACCGTAAATCCAAAATAATACCCGCGGGCCTTTTTTTACCATTTTTGCCTATCGTGCGTAATACTTTAAAAATATTTAACTTAGAGCATATATTACCTGGAGCCGCCATTCAGTACATTACCCCTCTGTCGAAAAACCTACTTTATGTTTATGTGAAAAAGTAGGTATATTTAGTATTTTAGTAAGTATTTCACGTTTCACTCTCAAATATTTACTTATACAAACAAAGACCAATGACCATAGTATTTTAAAACTTTCATAACTTTGTCAAAAATGATCTAATACAAATACAGTCAATAAGGTTTCTTTTCATAAAACAATAATAAGAAACATTGGACTAAAATCTCCATGAGTGGTCAAGAGGGCAAACTTTGTGAAAAATATATAATTTTAAATTTATTAGAGGATATGTACACTATTTTTCCTTCGCTATAACGATAGTGATAATTTATCTGATTTGTCCTATTGTTGACTGGTAGAAGATGATTTATAATATTAGGTTCTCCCCTTATACGAAATGTCTTCTTAGTGCAAGAAGAACAAGGAATTAACAATTTGAGGTACCTATATGAACATGCTATACATCGGGTTCTACTGTAAATAATTATACTCGCTACTTTATATATGTATAAAATTGTTAACAAAGATAAATAAAAAACATCCAACTTTTGCGTTATTTTTATTAACTATTTCACTAACCAATGATAGCCTATTACGGTGCTCGTAATAGTTTATAGGTACTAAAATTGTATGCTTGTGCAATTGTCAGTAAAAATATCGATATTAGCTATCGACCTAATCCTCGCACCGTAGGTTATGCCGCTTACGCATCTACGTATTCTTAAACTGCGTTTATACAAAGTCTTTACATGTGTGATATGTTTGTGTGCATTAAAATGTATATGTGTTAGATTTTTGTCAAAGTGTTCGTGTGTAATGACACAGATAGTTTTTGCATTTGTAAGTAATCTTTTGCATGTGTTATTTCTTCACCCCCCGCAAATATCAAAGACATGATTGTACTCGATCGTACCCTATAAGGCGGCTCCAGGTAATATATGCTCTAAGATATTTAATATTGCTTTTTTTTTAAATATTACACCTACGTGGACTCAAACTATCACAATACATCAGTACCCCAATTCTTGTGTCATTCGATATGAAGTTTCATTCGAGATGAAATGTCAGTTGCATACAATTTCCTAAAAATCTCGCATATAAACTATTGATCTCGACTGTCACTAGAATCGGACTCCGAACACGTTTGACATTATCTGTGGTAAGTCACAGACAATGATGTAGTCTGCCGCTAATTTATAAATACTGATTAAAAAATGTGTGATCTTTTGTCCAATTTTATTTCATTTCCTCGCAATTGTGATGAAAAACATTGTATGTTACACGGGTGGTAAAGGAAATACAAAGCTCGAGTCATTAAAGCCCTCAGCCTTCGGCTTCGGGCTTCTAACAGACTATCGTTTGTAATTCTTTATTTACCACTCTTAAGACTGCGCCGAGCGTACGCCGGATGTACAGTGGCGCCCTCATTACTATTATTGTGTTTTCTAATAAACTAAAGTATTTTCTTGAAATTGGTCGATAGGTTTTTGTACTACAAATGAAAACACAACTTATAAGGTATATCACATAGTTTAATAACAATTCACTTTCGAGTTATCAACTTAACGGAAAACAGTGGCCACCTTTTCCCGTTAAGCTGACTATACTACTCATGGGGTAGGTTACGTATCCCGTAAATTGTGTTTTTACTTGCGCTACAAAAACGTATCGTCTGATTACAAGAAATACTTTAGTTAATTAGAAAACACAATAATAGTAATGAGGGCGACACTGGACGCTCGACGTTTGCTCGGTGCAGTCTTAATACACAATGTACTATTACAACCTAATGATCACTCTTCATACTCTTCATTTAATACTATTGATCGGAACTTATAATCATCTGAACTTATAACGCCAATATTCATGGAACCGTACACTTTTCAGAATTTCTTAAATATCTTACGTGTAGTTAAAATTAGGTTAGGTTAGGTGAGATTTATAATCTGCTGGATGGCCCCTGCTGTGTTCCAGGGTGCCCTCAGCGGAGTAGGCGAGGAGCCTTGTAAAAGCCCTCGCCGGAAGGCGAGCCCAAAGGGCATCCGCTATTGGGGGGCTAGGTTTTGGCGCTATAGAGGTCCCGTAGCCCCCTCCTAAAGCGATTGGCGCAACGCCCCGGGGGTTTTAGTCCGTGCAAGCCGGACATAACCCGCCCTGGCCGTCAGGGCGGGTATGCAAAGGCATTTCCCCCGGGTCAAAAAAAAAAGGTTAGATTTATAAAAATCTAAAAAAAGGAACAGTTTTTTGAAAAAATACATGAGTTGCGATGATTATGACATTTATAACTTAAAAAAGTATGAACAAAAAACTATGAGCAAAATTTTTCGGAGTAATGATGAGTAGGCACAAATCATTATTTGTATAAAAATTCGAAATACCAATTTTACATGAGCCGGTATGGACCCATTAGTATCAAATTTTAAGTTGCAAGTTAAATAAAATTCAATGTCGAATAAGAACATAATATAGCAAAGAAGCCGGACTATAAGATGGACTTTGCACCAGCTATCTTTCTCTACTTATGCAATTAGTGAAAATGAAGCAAATAGTAGGTTGTTTGTTTCTTCTGTAACTGACATATTTACAAGGTTTTAAGATGTAAAATTTGAATGAAGCTCGATATGTCCGCGGACGTGTGTACTTCTGTATGTATATACGAGGGCAGATTGATAGGGCTATTCCCAGTTGTCCACACCTCTTTTGTCCACACTGTGGACAACTAGAAAATAAAAACCCCTGTTGTCCACACCCTCGAAATGATGAGGTCATTTCACTCTTTAATTTGACTCAACTGTGTTAGTTTAAAGTACATTAATAAAAACTAACACACACACTGACTAACACAGTTGAGTTAAAGAGTGTGAAATGTTCACATAATCTCGAGGGTGTGGACAACTGGGTTTTTTTTTACAATATTGCAAAACCATAATTAGCACAAGAATGAACTTTAATGACAGTATAAGCAAAATAGAAATAAACCTGACGTCTCACATCAATTAACGGTCCTAAAGTTGTTGACACCGGTGTATCGAGTCAAATATACCAGTATTCAACAGTATTCTCGTTTTAAATTAATAAAGATTGATCAATTAATTATTATAACAAAGTTTATATCATAAAGTTCGCCATCAACAAATTAAATTCTACAATATATACCTATAGTTTTTTTAGAAAGTCGATATCTTATTAATGTGGAAAGTATAAATATTTTGAATGCAGCAAATGTTTTTCGTTAATGGCAACATAATTTTTTGTTACATACCCGACCCTGCCCTACACTAGGGCTTTGCTGCAGTCGGGCAAAAATGGAACACTCGGTGTTGTGCGTGCCAGGGCAGTGCAAGATTTTAAAATATGATGATAATTTTATGAGTAGTTAATTAATTAACCTGGTGATCCAATGTGATGGAGGTCTGCATGATAGCACAGTCCCAGTAGACGTCGGAGTCGAATGGGAGGTGCCCACAGCCCGGGAAGGGTGTCTTGTGTAACGTTGTTTCGTAGCGTTGGAACGCCTTTGTTTTTATTATCTGCTCCGTCTGTGGCATAACAAAAAGTACAACTTGGACATTTATATACTTAGTCATCAGTAAAGCCGTATACGTTTAGCTAGGTATATTATGATCAAACTTTGTATACAGATGCGTCAGTTACCAATCGCACGCCTTCCCTTAAAGCGTTCATGTCGTCGGGGTGGTCGAAGTAGTTAGGCTGAATGTGGGGCGGGTCTGCGAAGCGCGGGCTCTGCAGCGTCAGGCGGCCCACGCTGCGCGGCCGGATCAGCACCGGGTTCATGGCGAACGTGCGTTGCCGCACTTCGACCGGCAGCGCCCCATATACCTTCCAGAACCACTTGTCTGTGACACCTGGAGACAAAGTTTCCGATGTTGTTCATTAATACTTTTTCAATCTTCATTTCATTACTCACCGGCAAAACTGTGTCAAGAAAAAATTGTACCTAACTAGGTACAGTCATCAGCAATAATATATTTTTCTCAAACATGCTCGGTAATGCGCAGCTGGCAAGGCCAATACGGAGCGTGCCGCGGTCTCAGATTTATTCTGTGTAACCTACTCGTAGTATAGTTTGAGAAATATAAATTGGAAACTTCTTATTTAGTTTGCGATCTTTTGTTCGGCGTAAACACTTACCGGACAATGAGAAGTCGAGCACCCGTATCTATTGTTCATAACAGCACTAATCCTCACTTGGGAGCCGGAGCGACTAAAGTGCATTTTTTTACACGCGATTATACTACTTATTGTCAACGACGTATAGCCTTGAATAGTGAAAACAAACGCTTAATTATGAGTCGCTTCGACACTCAGGGTGCAGAAATGGCTACTACTCATGGATTGAAAAGTATCGATACTATTTGTTTTTTCTTCTTCACTTGGGTGCAGATAGTAATCTAAATAAAATAATTTTGCTTTTGGGGGTGTATTATAAAATGTATAAAACATTTAATTTTTTTTCTGTGATATTATGTGGGTAGTTGGTTCCACAAGTTCAAGTACTAGTGACTCGGATGAATGAAATACTTAATGTAAAAGTATCCTATACATTTTTACTAATAAAAAAATATCATAACCTATTGGACATTTTATTTTTTACTTTTCTTTTTCAAATAAAATTGTGATACAAAATCGTGCCGCAAATATCAAGACTTTTCGGTCCGCTGTGTTGTTTGAAGAACGGGGGCACTTTTACAACTAGCTTTTGTTTGATATTTACAAAAAGATTTAAGTGGAAAAAGTAAATGTTCAATTCATATTTCCTAGACTATACCTACCTCAGGGACAGACAGTCTCGCAATTTGCTCCACCAGTTCCGGAGAATCACCCCACCTCGCGAGACACAACCCACGTTAAAAACCGGGCCCAGGCGTAGGCGTAGGCGTTTAAAGAACATACTTTCTATTTAAAGTTATTTGGTGCTGTCTTAGATGATGTTTTGTAGGTAAAAACACTTTAATCGCCTACGTATCTCAGGAACTAATTAAGTCTTCTTCCTTAGTCGTGATAGTTTTCCTTTTAAATTCGTTATATGCGCTTTCATTGAAGATATTTTTCAGATTTTTTGCATTTGTAGTTTTGGCTCTAGGGGGGGGGGGGAGGGGACACTTGACTCTAACAAAAATTAGCGCCTTAAAGCTTAACATTTCATGAACGGATCCCATAATCAAAAAATTTATTGAACAAACCCGCAATAGTTTAGAAAGACCTACCCAACCATACCCCAAACTTCCCCACGTTACGTACACTGTGCACATTTTTAAGTGCATTTTTTCTCAACATTTCATTTTACCACTTTGTTAGCGTGCCTAATAATTATGTATATTTATGCCAAATTTCAGCTTTATAAGCAAAGGAAGAAAGTATGGAATGATCTTTTAGCTGCTAGAGCTAACAGAAGAGTTCAAGGTGATGTGAATAACAGTATCGAAAGAATAATAAAAGAAAATTATGGGTTGTTAAAAAAGAAAGTTAAAGATGTAGTTAACCGAAAGAAAGAAGAACGCAAAGGCAAGTATGATCGGGAATTCTCCTCGAACTTTCGAGTCAATGTAAAGTTGTTCTGGCATTTAGTGAGAACAGCTCGAGGCAAAGCAGGAGATTCGAAAAAAGGTGTGATAAAGGATTCAAATGGGGATGTTTTTAGAGATGATGTGGAAATGTTGAATCAGTGGAAGAGATAGGTATTTTGAGAGTTTGTTTGAGCAGAGTGGAGGTAATGGAAGTAGTTATGTGAAAGAAATATTTTGTGACAGTAGTATTAGTATGGAAAGAAAGATGGTTCCTTTCCTAGTTTGACTTCAGAACCCTAAAAACGAGGAAGCGATGAGCACATCTCAAAAGAACCACTTCCCACAATGACCCCCTTCCAAATGGACCACATTCCTAAAATAACCACTCGTAACATACGACCTGTAGATATGACTACCCTCTGGTACAAAAATCAAGGGCGTAGCTAGGATTTTGTAAAGGGAGGCGGGGGTGGCAGGTGTACACAAACCAAGAATATTATCTATTAGGTAATAGGCTACATGGGTATTATTACCTACTTTACGGTTCGTGAGCATTCCTGCATCTTCTAAGGGAGGCAGCTGCCCCCCCTGCCCGTAACTCGCTACGCCCTTGAAAAAAATAGTGTTTATTCTGGCAAGTGGTCTTTTAAGTTGCGGTCAATTTAGGACGTGTTCATTGTGGGAAGTGGTCCTTTTGAGAAGTAGTCAATATGAAAAGTAGTCTTCTTGAATAGTGGTCATTTAGAGAGTTTTCATTATACGATGTGGCCAATGTGAAATGTGGTCATTTTAAAACTGGTCATTATAGGATATAGGTAGTCCTTCTGTCAGAAAGTGGTCATTTTAGGAAGGTGGTCATTACGTGGTCATTTTCTTCCTAGGAGTAAAATATACGATGAAAACACATTCCTATCCGCTGCGATATTTTATTTAAGAAGCTAGCTGTCCGTGTCTGGTGTCACCCGTAATGTAATTTATTTATTTTTTATATAATTATAATAACGAACACAACAAACAAATTTTTATTCAAATCGGTCTAGCCATTCTCGAGTTAGGCTGCGTTTCCACCAGAGATGTGCGAGGTAGCTAAACGGTGCGAGGCTGTGTAACGAGGAGGTGTAACGGTGTGAACGTTTCCACGTAAGATGTGCGAGGTAGCTGTGCGGTGCGAGGATGCGTAGCGAGGATGTGTAGCGGCCTCTTTTTAAATAAGCGGGGTGCGGTGAGGCGGGAGCGGAGCCAGATGCTGCCTCACAACACATCCCTCGCAACACATTCCTCGTACACATCTTTCCCCTCTTTTGTATGTACAAAAAGCTCGCTCCTCTGAACTGTTTCCACTAGAGCTAAGCTAAGCGAGGATAGGTTAATGAAGTGTTTTTATTGGTTCATGACAAACACATCCCTCGCAACGCATCCTCGCACATCTTTGGTGGAAACGCAGCCTTAAATTGGTTCAATTTATTTATCAGTTTTTACCCGCTTGCAGCTAAAGAGAAGCGAGTGTTATTAAAACATTTATTCCATAACAAATCATTAAAATTTGTAATCAAATCCGATTATCTCAGTAAGGAAAAACTAATACCTACACCTCGTATTAGAAAGTTTTCAGTCTTCACCGTAGGTACTTAAATAAGAAGTTTTCGTTAAACATTTCACTTTTATGACAACCTTTTTTTCTAACTGTACTTTATTATTGCCTTGTCAGTTGGTTTGTGGGTTTACATTGTGTACCAAATTTCAGCCAAGTCCAGTAACGGGAACTGCGTTAAAAATAAACTTCCAAAATGAGGGTCCCAGAATAGAATACCTACAAGCTACATACTAAAAAAATAATGAAATAAAAGATTGTAAAAAGGGAAGTAGTAACGGCGGACAAACTATTCCGGAGGTTCTATTGCTTTTTCTACCTAAATATATAAGTAATGACACTAATGACGATGTTCCCTTTTGATATGATGATAACTAGGATTCACTTTAACCTAGAGTGAACATACTTACATATTAAACCACACCCCAGCGGAGCCGGGGCGGGCCGCTAGTTTATAATTATTATTATTAGTTTATCACTATTCGTTTACCTCGAACAGCAGAGTGTAAGTATACCTAACTCAGTTATAAAACTCAAATAATATCTTCGACTTGGATATCCTCGAATAAAATGACTTGTTTTATGTCCTTTTCGAACAATCTACTATTTTTTACCTAGCAGGCCCCGCAATAGCCCTAGCATGTCGCCAGCAAGGGAGCCGGCACCCATGACCACCTCGATGTCGGGCCGGCCCGCGGCGGCGTCCCGCGAGCTCGCGGTGCGGGCGAAGGCCAACCCGGCCGCGCCGCCCGGGAGAGTGAGCGGCCCCGCGCCCGCCAGGTACGTCGCCGCCGACAACGGCGACGCTGCCTTCAGCTAAAACATATTATAAAGGCAAGGTCAACACCATTGTTTTGTTCATAATTAACTTAGGTAGTCGTGCGTTTTGATGATGGATGATACAATTTCAATTGCAAATTGAATTAGTGATGAAACGATGAATATGGTAGGTAAATAAAATCTTATACGAAATATTACATCTCTGCACTCTTAACTGTAATACGAGTACTTACCTACTAGATCGTTCAATAAGTCCCGAGACTAACATGGATATGGCGCATATATTAAAAACTCTTTTATTTTTAAAAAGTACTGGTTATCAATAAAATATATTATGTAAGTATATATTTTTTTTAAATGGAAGTATAAAATGTTGCAGACATTTAAGGGACGGGTTGAATTGCAAAAGTATTGTACATAGTTAAGGACTTAATTGAGACAACGTTAACTTTCTTCTATTGTTTTTCCTTTGTGTAACGTAAATTATCCATATGATTATATACAAAGGAAAAAGTTAAGGATTGTAAAGGATTTTTTAATTGAGCCCTTAACTAAATATGTAGGTACAATATTTTTGCAATTCACCCGCTTGTTATTTCGATACAATGGAAAAAAACGAGTTTCGCGTGTTGATAAAACATTGTTTTGAAATGGGAAAATATACCGTTGAAGCACTTCAATGGCTTATAAAATGTTATGCGGGATCAGCTCTCTCTAAAGCAACCATTTGTCGGTGGTATGCCGACTTCAAACGCAGGTATTCCAAATGAAGCAGTGACTCAACAAAATATTAACCAAGTCCTGAAAATCGTATTGGAAGATCGGAAGGTAAAATTGCGCGAGATATTATAGCCGAGATAGCGAAGATTTCAGCTGGTAGTGTTTTCACTATTTTACATAAAAATTTGGCCATGAAAACGCTTTTTTCCAAGTGGGTGCCGCGTTTGCTTACAACTGATCAAAAGGAACAACGTATCAATGATTCAGAGCGATGTTTGGCGCTGATGAATCGTAATAAAATAGTAGTTTATGAAATTGTTGCATACACTACTTTATCTACTCTCATACATTACAACAAACTCTGTAACCGGGATCTCAGAGACGGGGCTCTGGCGCATTACCCTCTTCACCACCAACAGCATGCCTATTGTTCAGGTAAATCAACAGAATCAGCACTACACAGCGTCATTTCACCCATAGAAAATGCACTATCAACACAATCATCAGCTCTTGCAACTTTCATCGACATCGAGGGGGTTTTTGACAAGACGCAATTCAACAGCATAAGCCACGCCCTACTTAGCCATGGCGCCGACCATACCGTCTCGGGATGGATCGACAACATGCTTAGACAAAGAGCGGTACAGGTAACAGTCAATAGCACCACACGAGCCATTGTATCGAAAGGCTGTCCGCAGGGAGGAGTCGTCTCACCGCTCCTGTGGAACCTCGTGGTGGATGACCTAATCCGCTCACTAAACGAGGCTGGCTTCTACACTGTAGGCTATGCAGACGATGTAGCTATCCTCGTAAGGGGAAAGTTTGAGTCAGTCCTATGCGACCTCATGCAGGGGGCTCTCAAAATCGTCGAACGATGGTGCTCCGAACATGGTTTGTCAGTAAATCCATCAAAAACCGAACTACGAGTACATAGTACTTTTCACAAAGAAACGGGTCATTAATAACCTAAGCTTACCGAAACTCCTAGGCACGACCTTGACTCTCTCCAAAGAGGTCAAGTATTTAGGAGTCATCCTGGATGACAAACTGCTAAGGAACAAACACTTAGATAACAAACTATTTAGAAAAGGCCTGTGTCATATTCTGGCAGTGTAAAAGGTTACTTGGCAGAACCTGGGGTATACACCCAAGAATTGCCATGTGGCTATACACGGCAGTGATCAGACCTGTTATCACATATGGTGCTGTGGTCTGGTGGCCCGGAACCAAACTGACCACAGCCAAGAATAAACTGCAACAATTTCAAAGACTAGCTTGCGTAGCTATCACAGGTTGCATGAAAACTACACCCACAGCGGCGCTGGAGATACTGCTGGGTCTACCGCCCCTAAACCTTTTCATCCAACAGGAGGCGGCGGTAGCAGCCATCAGACTAAAATCCCTCAACCTCTGGGGTGTTACAAACGGGACCCATACCGAAGTCCTTCAGGAGGCAATCGCATATCAACCTCTGATAGCTGCTCCTAATGACAAGGTACCCAAGCAACACAACTTCAACAAAAGCTACACCATCCAGCTTGCTGAGGAACCCACTGACCAGTCCAGTATACATGAACTACGCATCTATACGGATGGATCAAAGACGAAAAAGGGAACAGGTGCAGGAGTGTACTCACCCGAAAAAAACATCAACATATCAACAGCCTTAGGCGAATACAGCTCCATATACCAATGTGAATGTACTGCCATACTACAGGCTGCCAAGGCAGTAGCTAGGCGGGGTATCAAAGACCAAAAGATAGGAATTGTTTCTGACAGCGCTGCGGTACTACGAGCCCTAGACAACAAAATAATACAATCCGGGCTCATACTAGAGTGCCACTCAGCATTGGAGTTGATAGGTTCAAATAACCAACTCACGCTACAATGGATAAAGGGTCATAGTGGATCTCTAGGTAACGATGCAGCTGACCAGCTGGCCAGGAGAGGATTGGACCGCCCAGCGGTCGGTCCCGCTCCAATGCTTCCATTAGCATTTAACCAGCTAAGGTCATGGTTACGTCACAGAACACTCGAACAACATGCCAATCAATGGGCAAATACCAGTACATGTAGACAATCAAGGGAAACTGTGCCACACCCGGACGCGCGTCTAACAAAGCGTCTCCTATCACTAGATAGACATGCCCTACGAATATTTGTAGGAAACATTACTGGTCACTGCTTGCTTAACAAACATTTGTATGTTTTAGGTATGACCGACAGCCCCCTATGCAGGGGATGCCTGTCGGCCGACGAAACAGCCCCCCACGTAATCCTGGAATGCGTAGGTGTAGCCGCTCAACGGACTGAAATCCTCAAGACACCGAGGTCACTCCGAGAAGCCTGTGGAGATACCAGGAGGATCCTGCGCTTCTGGTCGGAGTTAGGCTGGCTAGACTACTAGCCGGTACCCCTACGCACAATGGCCCGACATACACGGGCTAAGTGCGGAAAAAGGAGTCCATCACCATACCATACCATACCATACATTACAACAAAACGTATTCAATGAATTGCGCCAAAACCTAGCACATCACCGCGCACGCGTTAAAGCGGGCGCTGTCACAGACAAGTAAAAATTGGATTGAAATCTTTTGGTAATGCTGTAAAAATGACGGGAACCGCATGTGCGTTCCATTATAATAAAAATATTGATATGGAACCTCGTTGGTGACATTAACTTGTATCGTAATGGTAAAAAAAACTTTATAACATTATTTTGTTAGAGAAATAATGTTAAAAAGTGTTTTTTTTATTTTATTTCGGTATTGTGTTTATAAAGTATGCCAATATAGATTCGTTTTGAAGTTTATAATTCGAACTTTATGATATGACAGTAGATAAAGGATTTTTTACGTCGGTATGTGACAATGGATGAGACATGGATACACCATTTCACTCCGGAATCCAATCGGCAGTCAGCGGAGTGGAGAGCGGCTGGTGAAAGCCGCCCGAAGCGGCCAGAGACTCAGAAATCGGCCGATAAGGTTATGGCGTCTATATTTTGGGATGCGCATGGAATACTTTTCATCGACTACCTTGAAAAGGGGCAAAATATAAATAGTGACTATTACATGTGGGATTGAAGTACGAAATTGCGGATAAACGGACTCAAATGAACAAAAAGAAAGTGGTGTTTCACCAGGTCAACGCGCCTTGTCACAAGTCCGTGAGAACGATGGCCAAAATTAATGAATTGGGCTTCGAATTGCTTCCTCATCCCCCCTTATTCGCCAGACTTGGCCCCCAGCGATTACTGGCTGTTTGCAGACCTCAAAAAATTCTCCAGGGTAAGAAATTTTACTCAAATAGTGAAGTTATCGCAACAACGGAGGCTTATTTTGAAGCCGAAGACAAATCGTTCTACACGCATGGGATAGAAAAGTTAGAAAAGCGTTGGAGGGACTGTATCGCTCTTGGAGGAGACTACGTTGATGAATAAAAAATAATTTTATAGAAAAAAAACCTTATTTTAGTACTTAGCCTCGGGACTTATTGAACCTCATGTTAGTCGTGTTACACCGGATTTTGAGCACAATTTGTGTTGAAATATGGTAAGGTCGGCCGAGGCTATTTCGACTATACTGTGTGCCAAATAAGGTGGCAGTATGTTACATTGACCCCATCTGTATCCCGATATCCTTATTCATTAGAAACTATCGCTAAACCATTCATAAATAGCAAAAAACAATATCGCTAGAGTATCAGGGTGAAACGTAAAAAGTACGGTAATAAATAAAATAGAATAAATTGAGTAAAATCAGTCAGTAACAGCATCAATCATGATGTCAAGAGGCTATTTACACGTACGCACTATGTGTATTTTTAGTTTAAATGTTAACACATAACCGCATTAAAATAAGAGAGTTTTAAAACTAAGTCTAAAGTCATTATATTCAGGGTAGTAAAAGTCTATTAAAAGAAATGTTAAATAAATAAATGTGATGCCGTGTGTTTGCCGCACCGGCTTACAATAGTACAAATGTCTTCCTGTAAAAGTCGTTAGAGAGGACTAACGCCCACTTGCGTGGACCAGAGTTAGCGTCTTAACCCGCGGTTAGGCGGCAAACCACGTACAAAAGTAGACGCTTAACTCTGGGTTAAGGGCTAACTCTGGTCCGCGCAATTCCGCCTAAGGGCCACTTGCACGAAAAGTTTAACCCTGGGTTAAGACACTAACTCGAGTTAAAATGACGGTTTTCGTATTAATCTGACGTCTACTAACTCGAGTTAGTGCCTTAACCCAGGGTTAAATTCTGCGTGCAAGTGGCCCTAAGGGATTAAAGGCTTGTAGTATTGTTAGGCGATGGGCTTGCAACCTACCAACTCATTATTGTATTTTTCTTTTTTACTGTCCTCGTTTAATTTAACAACAAAATAAATTTGAATTATAAAATATATATATTAAAGCTTAAAATTTCAATTCAAAACTATCTGGCACACAGTGTAGGTACCTATTCACACTATTTATGAGGATGTTCTAATGTGTCATAAGGACGGCCTTATGAAGTATAACACAATCGAAATGGATTCGAACTCGATTTAGGGGACGGGACGATGACGGGGATTTGAGATGCTGCTCTTGTGTCTATCTAAGCCCATTATGCATGCTGGGTTGAAATTTGTCATTCCCGATTTCGATAAGGCCTTACCTATTTAGAGTACCTATTATTCCGGAAAAAAATATATGTAGGTAGTGTAACATGCGATCGGTTCTTATATGACTAACATGCGATCGGTTCTTATATGACTAACATGCGATCGGTTCTTATATGACTAACTGGCAGTAATCTACCGTATTAAGATAAAGAATATTTTTTCTTTACTATTTTATACAGCTACAGGAATGGTATGGTATAATATAGTGTATGGCATAGTACGGTGGTATATATTTTGTTATACCAGATTTATAAGGTATCGATGCTTTCTCGATTAGGATTTTTTTCTTTAAACATTCCGTTTTGATCAACACTAATTGGGAGCTGAGGCGTGCTGAGCAAAACCACATGGTGTTGGTTACCTTACCTATCTGACTTAAACGTTACATTACATAAAATACTTCGGGCGGTGACAAAGATCGCAGGTATTTGACTCCTGAGCCAAAGGCGAGGGTGATGAATATGCGATCTGTAGCATTCTTACTTATTACCGCCAATAGTGTGTACCTAACCTACATATTTTTACGTCAACTGGCCAGAGGCCCTTGCCAAGATGCATTACGCTAACTAGCGTTTCTATTCGTTTCGTTTTGTTACCAATCGCGTCACTGGTAGATCACGTGACTTTCTTGGCAAGGGCCTCAGATAGTAAAAGTACCTATGATTTTTGCCGTTAAGCGCAAAGTAACGGCATAGGGTGGCGTTAAGGTATATTTATTTTATTCTTCTTCTTTTCGTAAAGCTTTTTTGTTATTGTGTTTCTCCCTTAAAACGCCAAGAACCACTAAAGTGGCCGTGTACTATCGTGCCTACGACGCCATCGACCAATAAACTGGTCACAGATACAGTGCAAAACAGACCCGAGTATTTGTGACGTAAGGTTGACATTAGCTGTGGTTTTCAGCTGTCATTGGCGTGAGAGGACGAAGTTTGTATCAAGTCAAAGGCGTTCAAAGGGTTATAGGTGAAAAACTTACGTAAGTCACCTGTTGTATGTGTGAGTAATGTGTGCGAATAGACATTCCATTTTTGAAATTTGTAATTATCGTATGGTTTGCAAACTCATTATTTGCTTATCTTTCAAGTTTGATTATTCCTATCCACTTATGATTCTATTGTCATGATAAGATATATTATTATGTAAGTATATACAGTTGTCAATGTCGAGTAATTGTCTTCGTATTTTTTGCGTCGTTCATGAATAAACAATAATATCTAGGTACTTACAGTTTACCACAGAAAGAAATTGTAAAACATCGATTTTTAATTCAGCTTGGCAAAATAATATAGCACTATTTCCTGAATTTGGTAGGGGACGATCAGTGCATATTCAAACGAAAAGAGTTATGTGTAATTTGTACAAACATTTCCAAGAGGTTTGCGATAAAGACTCAAATTGTTTATCAACACCAAAACAATTGGTCATTAAAATATAAAAAAAACAGGTTATCAACACATTAAAAGGATTTGAAAGTATGCATTCAAATCAAATGTTACTGTACAGTCCATTGATGAAAATGAGGCTGACGAACTGGCGAGTGATTGAGGTAAAAAAATTTACAGTATGTTATTATATTAAATATGTATAACTCATGTTAAATATTTATATAATTAATTATGCTTATGCGTTTTTTTTGCAAACTGTACACAACTACATACAACAGGTGACTTACTTAAGTTTTTCACCTATAAGTAAGCGTCATTCATAATTATCTGACTGTTCAGAAGTATGACATCCTATAAGTAAGTAAAACCCGACCAAAAATTACAGAAAGTTCTATACGTGACGTTTCAACGCAATTTCCGTAATGGTGATTCCTTATCAAATGTCTTACGTCGTTCACGCAAAGCCGCGAATCGTTCACGATGAATGCGTTTCCTGAGAATGTGATATGGTCCTGGAGGTTGTGCCCCACCGGCAGGTCCACGATGGGGTCTACGCCGACATCGCGGAGGTGCTGCTCCGGACCTACACCGGATACCATGAGGATCTGAGCTGACCCGATAGTCCCCGCCGCCAATACCACCTCAAGGCGCGCCCGAACTTGATACCTGAAAAGCAATGAACAATCTAGGTAACACGTGCCGTTTCCTCATACACCCAGAGGGCACCGTCGGTAACTCTGATAGAGCAACAGCAGATCATAGTTACTGTAGGAAGAACGACTCGAGGACTGACATAAATAAGTTGATCTGTGATCGATTTAGCTTGATAATTATGGCTGGAAAATCTTGTTCGACCGCGCCCGTCTTGGCAGTTTAGTCATTTGCCTGTCCGATACATTTTAGGGTCCCATTTCGAGACGTTATATCTCATCGAACACCAGCGATACCAGCAGCACCAGATCTAAGCTGCTCCTGAAAATGACGACGCGGTTAGCCCAGTAGTAGCGAGTTCGTGACCCTGCCTACGAAGCAAACCCTCGGTTGCTTATTGTTTAGATTTTGTTAGCGACATGGTGTTAATTGTGGTTGTTGTTACATTTTAACGAGAACTTAAATAAGGAACTGTTCTAAATCGCCGAACGTATACGTACACGGTGTAAGGTCTAAGCTTTGAAGAAGTTAGCAGCTGCAGGCAGTGAGTTGAGTTGAACGTAAACCACACTTATAGAAAATAGTCAAGTTTATTATACAATTACAAGTTAAATTAAATATGGCCGATCGATAACAGCGCGAATTATCATGTCAACTAACTGCGAATAAAGTCGATATAACAAAGCGCACAGTATACCTACCTATTCCCGAGGGAACAGTGAAAAGTGAGTTACGGATCAGAAGAGCATAATTGAGCTTAAAAATAGATTGCAACAGTAAGAATATACACATGAAGTATTTTTTTAAATGAAATCTAGTAATTATTGGTTCTGGTTCACTGTATAGGTAAAGGGTCGTCGGCTTCATAGTGTTCTGGATCACTGGATCTTAATATTCTCCTCCGTACGCTCCTGGCGCGTAGTTCCGGTTGCAGTAGCAGGTCTAATCTCAAATTATGATATAGGTATTTATTTAGTTGGTATATTGAAATACTCTTTCGCTCTGTCCTTTAACAACTCTTTACCAATTAACCAAATCCGTAAAGTAGCTTTTTCGCTGCACTATATGTAGAGGTGATTAATAGTAGATTGATAACCAAGGGTTGAAAGTGACCCATTTCACCCGAGATATTTCTATAATGGTTCGAGGTGAAATGGGTAATTTCACCCGAGTTAGACACTCTACTTTTCATTTCGACTGTGAGGAAAGAGATGGAATATACTCGTGACATAATAAAGGTCAAATTTCTTGTTTCGAACGGATGTTCGGCGTTCAACCTTCAGTGTTGTATATAAGAATATAAGCTCCTTGGTCGTGACCAACTCGATCAAACTTTTCTAATGTTGGCAGTATGTGTATTTTCTAGAAGGCCATGCCGTGACGTGAAAAAAAAGTGTCATGCTATACAGGCACGGGGCAGTAGAATAGAGGAATAAATTTAAATGTTGATTTTCTGCAATTGCGAAAAAAATAGACCAGTCGTAAAATTATTTTAATATGAGAGTATAGATCGTAATAAATACGTCGGTTAACGTATAGCCGAGTTTAGATATATGAAAAGCTTTTATTTTAATATTATGACGTAGCTCAATTATCATAGAATCCGTGGCCAATCGTAACTATAAAAAAAAAATACTTTCCACCCTAGGGGTGAAAACGCAATTTTCCAGCCGGCTATCTACCCATTCAGATTAAACTTTCCGAACAGGAGAGATGAAAATGATATATTTGCCCCATTTTAAGGAAATGCATCTGTTTAAATAACGGTTCACCGATTGGGATTAGTCCGTTAAAACTTCATGGCACGTGTTCGCAATACAGTATTCTAGAAAGTATTATTATTTTGAAAAAAAAGGGACCAAAAACCCATAACGTATTTAATTTAGTATAAATAGTAGGTATAATTTAGAAAAATGCCAATTGCAAATTTGACCTTTGAGCCTTTGAGCATTTACCCAAACCTAAATAGGTACCAGATGAATGTTGAAAACATTTTTCTTTGATTAAAAAAAGTATGCTGGAAAGTTTATTAAAGGGATGTTATTTTCACCTCTATAAGCGACCAACTACGGGTAAAATAAAATACTTAAGTTTTACCCCAGATGAGGTTTTGATTTTAAGGTCTTCGTCTTCCCTCATGTATCATATTTTTAGGGTTCCGTAGTCAAATTACGAGCCCTTATAGTTTCCCCATGTTCGTCCGTTCGTCCGCAGCCTAGCTCAGAGACCCATAGAGTTAGAAAGCTGTAATTTGGCATGAATATATGTACATATTAGTCACGCCAACAAAGTGGTAAAATATAATATTAATAAAAAAAAATGTGTACCTCCCCTACACGTAACGTGGGGATTTTTTTTTTCTCGTCTACGCCATTGTGTGGGATGCAGTCTTCTTCTTAGCGTGTCGACGGCATGTCATATATGAGCTGACCAATATTCCGCCACGCGAACGCAGATGCAGTTGGATAGGTATTTCCAAAATTATGCGGGTTTGCGAAAACAGCTTTTCGATTAAGGGATTCGTTAATGAAATGTTAACTTTAAAGCGCAAATTTTTGTTAGAGTCAAGTATCCCCCCTTCCCTACAGCCAAAACTACAAATATAAAAAATCTGAAAAAATCTGATATTAATGAAAGCGCATATAACGAATTTAAAAGGAAAACTATCACGACTAAGTAGACCTAATTAATTAGTTCCTGAGATACAGGCGACTAAAGTGTTTATACCTACTAAAAATCATCAAAGACTGCACCAAATAACTTTAAATAGAAAATTAGTTCATACATGTTGTTTTTTGAGATAGTTTTTTGTGTTTGTCGTAACGGCTTCGGAACCCTACACTGAGCATGGTCCGAAATGCAGAGTTTTGACACATTTTCCTGCTCAACTACGCGTGAATATATTTATTTCTTATTGTATGTTAGATTAATTGTTTTATATAATTCTAGGTTAAGTTTTATAATTGTATATTTAAAAACGACTGGCTTCTTTCGTTTCCTCTCAGCAGTGGTCTCTTGTGAAGCGCTGGTAGATTTTTGACGTGTAAAAGGGCCCGTGCGGCCTACTTACTGAATAAACATCTTTTATCTTTTATCTATTTATTAAAAACATTTTTATTATATGATGTAACTCAAAATTTACGGTTTTCTCAATTTTTCCTTTATCTAAGACTTTGTCGTTATAAGACGTTGCTTCATGTGAAATTTCAAGATTCTAGATCGACTGGAAGTACCCCTTAGGTTTTGATTCCCTTGCGAGTAGATGCGAGTTTGAAAATATGCGGCTTAAATTGCTGTTTCTTTTGATTGCGTTGACATAGAAGTTTGATTTTGTTACAGCTTAAAGGCATTATATTATAGACCTAAGTATTTGATATGAATATCAATTTAATACCTCTTCGCGTCCATGAGGAAACGGGTAGTAATTTTAAAATTATTAAAATTATTTTTATTATCTGATGTAGCTAAAAATTTACGGGTTTCGCTATTTTTGCTATGCTATGAGACGTTCGTACCAAATTTCAAGATTCTGAGTTCACGGGAAGTACCCTGTAGGTTCTGATTCCCTGGCGAGTTTCGAAAATTTGCGGCATAAACAGCTGTATCTTTTGATTGCGTTGGCTTAGAAGTTTGACTTTTTCAGAGTTCTAAGGGACAGCAAACTTGAGTATATCGTATAAATTTCAGCTTGATACCTCCACGCATTCCTGAGAAAAAGGGTCTTGACAGACAGACGGACGGCCGGACGGACAACATAGTGATCCTATAAGGGTTCCGCTTTTTCCTTTCGTGGTGCGGAACCCTAAAAACACTGTAGACCCTCTGCTCGTACTGCATGGCACTGTCTATTGTTACATAACATACATATAACTCCACTATCAGTGTTATTAAACTGATAGTAAACGGTTATGGAATATCTAGGAAAATTTTGCAAATTTTATAATTATAGTCTTACCTCGTTTTATTTTTTATGAATTCAACCCCATATGCTGTCTTAGTTTTAGGATTGATCAATAATCTGGTTACAGTAGAATATTTGGACACTTTCAAATTCGGCCGGAAGCGGACGGGCTCTAGAAAGGCCTTTGAAGAGCTGCACCGCCTACCCTTCCTCATCGTGGCCTGAGGCTTGGAGAACCCGATAACGTTCTCTCCGTTCGGGTCGCTCCATTCGTAACCTAGCTCGGCTCCGGCTCGTCTAAAAATACTTTCCAGTGGAGATTGATAAGGAGCATGGTCTATGTCCAAATAACCACCCCTTCCGTGGTAAGAAGAATTGATTAACTCGGGAATTCTGATATTTTCTGATTTTTTGAAATATGGCAACACTTCCGAATAAGTCCATCCGTCGTTGCCCATTCTAGCCCAGTCATTGTAATCTTCGGGGTGTCCCCGTTGATAAATTAGGAAGTTTAACACGCTGCTTCCGCCTAGAACCTTGCCTCGTGGCAAGAAACACACTTTCCCTCGAAGATCCTTGCACGCTCTTTTTTGTGGCACTGAAGTGTAGCCCCAATTCATTGGGGTTAAAGACAGGAACGCCGCAAATATAGGAATGTCCGAAAAAAAGTTTTCGTTTCCGCCGGCTTCAAGTAACAACACTTTCCAATTGTTCACTTCGGTCAGTCTATTGGCCAAAACGCACCCCGCCGACCCCGCTCCTACGACTATAAAATCAAACTCCTCTTGATCATGCGGAGTGTAATCGGGTAAAAACCCCTCTTTGTCATTTCGGGGGAACGGCCGAAACATATCGGTCCAAAAATCAAACACACCGGCTGGATTCAATGCGTGCGTCGCGACAATCGAGAAGAAAAGCAGTATTTGTCGCATTATGGTGTAGGTATATTTAGCACGTCTTTTTTTAAATCCTGAAACAAGGAACATTATTAATCAAATATAAATTAGGTACTGTTAAGTTCTACAAACTATGTTCGCGTTTTCCTATTTTAATAAAAACGAAAGAGTACAAATGTTGTGCTCGTCGGGCTACTCGGGGATCAGTTTTAGAATTTGGAACGTGAAGTTTTAGTTAAATCCTAAAGTCTAAGGTTAGAAGTGTACGTAAAAAACACACTGGTAATCTTAGAGTAAAAAAATTATACCTAGACGTCCTCTATAATGTAGAGTTTTATTCTAGAAATTATGAGTGGGAGAGTCGGAAGGGCCGAACTCTTTCGAATCAAATCGGAGAAATACTGGAAAAGGGCCGAGTGTTAAGTACCCGAAACCGACGTTCATGCATGACTCGATGTATGAATGTGGAAGAAGCGAAAGAGATTTGATCGTATCAAGATCGTAGCCCTGCCGCTCTGGGAAACAGGCGAGATTTAATTTGCTGTACGTAGGTATGTAGGTAACAATATGATCACTCTGGGGCATGTCACGCTTCCAGTTTTGTCCAATCAAGCTCACGTAACTTTGTGTGTACGCAACATTTTAAACAGTCATTATAGATTATTAGTTGACGCTTCATAATATTTATCTAAAAATACAAAAATATTAATAAGTATCTAAAAGTAGGCAGACCGCGTGCGTTTGCGATCGAACGGAGTGGACGTGTGATATTAGGGCTAGCGAGGCAAGTCTTTTTCGCGATGTATTTTGGTACCCTATAACTTCGGTGGCGCGTGGTTTGTGTACGTTAAATAAGTATATTTTAGATCATCTTTTAGTATATGTAGGACCTTTATAGGCTCAATTCAACCTGTAATACATGTTTTAATAAAGTATACAGCACAGCAGATATCTATGAAAACCTTTTTCCGCAATCGTGATGGGGTTTTTGTGCACCGAAATTACAAATTCCCCACGGAAATTACCAGTAGGTACAAGAAAAACAGTATCATAGATTTAGTATTAATGCTAATATTTATTTATTAATGATATTCACACATTTAATGATTTCTTTTTTTAAAACTATTTAAAACATCGCTCTGAAATACTAAGTTGATGCGAAGACAATTATTAATGAATAATTAAAGTTTTACTTTTTAAGTTTACTAATTTTAAACAGATAGACATACAGGCAGACAAGAATTGCATGTGATACCTTAGGATAGGACAATAGCTTAAATATTACTTAATTAACAAAAAAAGGTTTTTTTGATTAAATACGATATTTTTTATTTTTTAAAAGTTTTGGGGATATCATTTAATTTCTAACAAACAGTTGTAAAGACTGATTTTGCATGTAAGTTTTTGATTATTATTCTAGTTTATGAAACATATTTTACATAAAGTAATATAATGTTTTAACGTTGTGCTTTATTATAAATAGAGCTTTTTCATTGAGAAATAATAAATGATTACATTTAATTTCGTTGATATAATTATTTCAATAAACCAAATATTAAAAACAAAACTGACTATGGCGCGCCTTGATAACTGACGAAGTTAAGGTTCCTTAATTTTAAATATAAATAAATACATTTTTGATTTATAAACTACGGAGATAATGGAGGGGGGAAAACGATAATTTTTTCAAAATTTTCGGCTACAAGTATATAAAAATAGCACAGCAAAAACTTTCAAAATAAATTGTTTTCAAATGTGCAGATTGAGCCCTATCCCTATCATATGACACCCCATCTGGTATAATCAAACCACTTTCATATTTTAAGCCGCAACTCTAGACCCCTTTTCAATTATTTATAAAATAAATTTCATACTTTTTTTACTAAAAACAAATGCGGCCAAGCAAGTTGTACAACTATGCCAAATTTCAAGTTGATAGCATTTCTAGTTGCTGAGTAAACCTGCTGTGACATACAGACAGACGGTCAGACAGACAGACAACTAAGTCTCACCATAAGGGTTCCTTTTTACCATTTTGAGACGGAACCGTAAAACACGGAAAAGTAAGCACGTTACACACCAGGAACGTCGACGGGCATGTATCGCAAAACCACAACATAAAAGGTTAGTGGCAGTTATTTAATACGATATTTTTCAAATTCTAATTCGGGCCCACGAGGCCCACGGGCGCAACGTTTGTTCTCTTTCGTTATTACTTATTTGTCGGTGTCTATTTTATAGGAACTTCCGACGGTTCAATCTTATGCTTGATGTCACCATACTTTGATTTGAAACCTATTTTAAATCATGGTTGTATTTACGAGGGCCGTTCCGAAAGTTTCTAGCTGTGTCGACATTTTTATTGAACTATGTTAATATAGTTATTTAATGGATATTTAAGGCAAATTCCAATATAAACATTGTGTCCAAAAATCATAGATGTAAATTACTTCGTTTGTTGTTTACGATGTTTTTAACAGTAGACGTGTTAACGCTATGAAAATTCTGCAAGCGACGTATTCCTGGGCTTGACCTTTTCATTTTTTCCAATATAAATATAACAAAACGTGTAGTATATCACTCCTATTTTGAACCATACGTTTCCTTCAACATTCGATATTAGAATATGGAGTAAACAAGCCTTGAGGCTTGGAGCAACAGGGAATGAGAAGGCGGATGAACTAGCCAGAGCAGGGGCAGATCGGCAGTACACAGGCCCGGAGCCGGTACTCCCGATATCGGCAACTGTTACAAAGGGAGTCATAGCCAAAAGGATAGAAGCGAAGACCAATGAGGCGTGGATGACAGCACAAGGATGCAGACAGTCCAAGCTCCTGATTGGTAGGGTAAACAAAAACAGAACAAGGTATCTTCTAAATCTAGGTATCTTCTTAAGCTATCAATAGAAAGGATTGTAGAAATTTCTTGCGTCGAACTAGACATTTATATAATAATATGTGTTTACAGGCCACCATTGGCTGATTTTAGCACATTTGAATCTACTATGGAACATGTGTTAAAGTTAGCATGTAGTGGCCTGAAGCATGTTATAGTTTGTGGAGATTTTAATATTAACTTACTCGAAAAGTCAAATAGTACTACTAGGTTACTTAGTTTATTTAAATCTTTTAATTTAGATAATCTGTTCTTCGAACCCACACGGATAGGTATTAGTAGTGCAACCTGCTTAGATAATATTTTTTGTAATTGCGAATGTTTGGATAAAGAAATATTTAATTGGTTAAATTCGGACCATAGTGGTCAGAGGGCATCTTTTGTCAATGATTTTTATCAAAAACCTCAGACAATAACATACCGACCTTTAACTAGTAATCGTTTGGAATTATTCAAAAATAAAGTTCAGAGTAATCTCTCAGTGTTACCTTTGTTACATAATGAGTGTAATAGTATTTATAAAGACTTGTTTGGCTTAATTCTGCATCAATTTAATAACAATTTTAAAATTTAAACTATTTCTGGGTCGAAAACCAAGTTTAGTGAATGGGCTACTGCAGGCATTCATAAAAGTAGAAATAGGCTTTATGACCTATATAAAGAGAGGGAGGACAATAAGAACGCTGACTTCCTAAATTATGTTAAGAATTATTCGAGGACCTTTAAGCAAGTTTGTTTAACTGCTAAGGTAAATTTTCTTAGCCTTAAACTCAAATCATCTGATAATAAAGTAAAAACCGTATGGAATATTATTAATAGAGAAACGGGAAAATCAAAAACTCGCGATAATAAAATCACCCTAAACACAGGTGACAAACTAATCACGTCAAATAAAGACGTGGCCATAGCATTTGAAGATTATTTTTCCAACATAGCCATAAATACTACGAAATATCTTAAATCATCCGCGGTTAAGGCTCAATCATTACTTTGCACTAATGTCAGTAAATGTAATATAAACTTTGAATTCAGCCCGGTAAGTTCAGTTTCAATAGTCAAGGTATTTAAATCGCTTAGTTTAAAAAAGACCGAGGATTTGTGGGGCACATCAGTTAAAGTACTCTTTCATATGATAGATGTAATTGCACCCCATCTAGCATTAATTTATAATAATTGCATATCGGAGGGGATCTTTCCAGATCTCATGAAAAATAGTAAAGTCATACCTCTTTTTAAATCGGGCGAGATGAGTGATTTAACGAACTTCCGTCCCATTTCCATACTACCAGTTTTAAGTAAAGTCTTTGAGAAGTTAATGTTAAATGATATGTTAGGTCACTTCAATAGAAATAAACTGCTTAACAGTAACCAGTTCGGCTTCACCAGAGGACGATCCACTATTGATGCGGCATCTGTTCTCATTAAATATATATATAAAAGTTGGGAGAAATCTTGCGATGCAGTAGGAATATTTTGTGATCTTTCTAAAGCTTTTGATTGCGTGGATCATACGACCCTTATTTTAAAATTAGAACATTATGGATTGGCCAATAAAGCTTTAAGTCTTATGTCTTCTTATCTACGTGATAGAACTCTAACAGTTGTTGTAAACAAAACTCAATCTGTTGGAGCTTCAGTGAAAATAGGTGTGCCACAAGGCTCTATTTTAGGTCCCTTTTTATTTTTGGTGTATATAAACTTTGTGATATTGTACTTTTCGCTGACGATACTTCACTAATTTTCAAGGTAGAAAGAAAAACTGTAGACTACAGTAGGATAAACGCCACACTAGTTAAAGTACTTAATTGGTTTACTTCCAACAATTTGCTACTAAATGCTAAGAAAACTAAATGTGTTAGATTCTCTTTGCCTAACGTTAAACCGGTAGATTCTAGAATTTTTCTAAATGACGAGTGTTTGCAAATGGTAGATAAGGCAGTTTTTCTAGGCATAACAATAGATAAAAATTTGCAATGGAGTCCCCATATAGCTGTACTGGCAGGTAAACTAAGCTCGGCAGCTTACGCCGTTAGGAAAATTAGACAATTAACCAATGTTGAGACAGCTCGCTTAGTTTATTATAGTTATTTCCATAGTGTCATGTCGTACGGTATTTTGGTTTGGGGTAAGGCTGCTGACATACAAACTATATTTGTTTTACAAAAACGGGCCATTCGTTCTATTTACCTACAACTTGAATTCCCGTGACTCCTTAAGAGAACTTTTTAAAGAAATTAATATCTTAACTGTAGCGTCTCAATTTATTTATGAAAATATTATTTATGTTATTAAGAATTTAGATTCTTTTTTTTTTTTTTTTCTCCTTTTTTATTTCTCCTTTTTCTTCCTTTATCTCACACGTAAGATTTTTGGCATGTTTTCCTGCTGATCTACGCATGTTATTGGATATTATATTGAATTTAATATTTATTGCTTTATATAATGCTAGATTAAGTAGTACCATTGTAATTAATATGTTTAAAAAATGACTGACTGCTGAGTTTCTTGCGGCGTTTCTTCTCAGCAGTGTCTCCTCTTGGGAAGCGCTGGTAGATTCTTGACGTGTAAAAGTGCCCGTACGGCCTACTTACTGAATAAATGTCTTTTATCTTTTTTTTTCTTTTTTTTTATCTTGGTAAGTACAACCTTAGTATATTAACAGGTGTGTTGACGGGCACTGCCCGCTCAACAGACACCAGACGGTAATAGGAATCAGACAAGACTCCCGTTGCCCACATTGTGAAAAAGAGGAAACAAGCTAGCATGTCCTAGCCGAGTGTGTCATGTACTCGTCACTGAGATACCGCACATTCGGGGGGCATAAACCTACGGGACGCACTTCTGTTCTGTAGGAAAACGAGAAGATGGGATCCATGCTGGATGGGAACGTCGCCGGGCCAGTAACCTACGGCTCAACCACGGGGAACTGGGCGGAATGACCGGGAGACTGATCGACCACCCGCCTGATCCGGCCGGGCGTCCCCACTCATCATCAGCATCATCATCATCAAACAAGCCTTGAAGAAATGTCTAAATTAGAGTGTCCAGGAAAATTCAGTGACTTTCAATGAAAGCATTTTGTGCAGAAAAGAAAAAAGAAGTGCATATTTGGGAATAGAGTAAAACAAGCTGCTTAAATATACTAAAAATACTGTCGATTCCATCACGGGCAATATCATCAGAATCAGACGACCCCTTTAGATTTGAGACAGGTTTTGAATACCAAAAAGCTGATGTTTTCACCAAAAATTCAAATTTCATAGAAAACAACTTCTCGGTGAAAATTCAATATCAAAAAAAAACATTATTTTTTTACTAATATTTTTGACAAACCTGGGGCCGATTGCATAATAAAGTACAGTAGCTTATAAGTATTAGTGGTTTTATATGGATTTTTACTAATAGTATGGGCTTGTACTTTATTATGCAATAGGCCACTGTTCGTAATAAAATTTGTTTTATGAATGTATCAACAATATTAATATATGTCAATAAATGTCGACACAGCTAGAAACTTTCGGAACGGCCCTCGTATATGTAATTTGCAGGGCTCGGATTTTTCATCGCACGGTAAGATGAAAGACAACTATGGAGTCGATATTAAAATAAAAACATTATTCATATTCATACTCATACTCACTCACATTCACGCTGTAACTATTTAAACTTAATAAATAAATAAATTAAAGATAAATTGGAAAAAGTACTCAATAGAAATCCGGACTTCGTTGAAATAAGACAGATGGCAAGTTCTCAACAATTTGAGCGAATACTAGAATATGCGACTCTAACGTCCGTTGATATAGAACGATCTTTTTCAAGTCACAAGTGGATTTTCAACGAATATAGAACCTGCTTTGCTTCTGAAAATATGGAAAAAGTGGCCATTATTTATTCATTTTACAATTGTGATTTTGAAATGGACAATACACACGTCATACCTTGTCAAGATTTTGAAACACTAATTCCTGTAGCTACATGCTCTATGGATATTACTAACTAGGAGCTTACTTAATGTTCATATTATTTTTATTATTTGGCCCATAATGTAATAAACATGACGTGGCATTAACATTTTTATTTATAATTTAATCTTTTAGTGCTATTTAAATGAATGAGTATGAGTATGAATATGACTTAAGATTTTATTTTAATATTGACTCAATAGTTATCTTTCATCTTACCGTGCGATGAAAAATCCGAGCCCTGGTAATTTGATACGGAATCTTGGTTTTGTACGTAGGCATACGTTGATTCAGAACTTATTTAGATTATGGTTACATTTATACTTAGATTTGGAATTTATTTCAAATCTTTGTTTGTTTAATATAAATACCTGGGGCCGATTGCATAATAAAGTACAGTAGCTTATAGTATTAGTGGTTTTATATGGATTTTTACTAATAGCTTTGGTTTGGGCTTAAATCCTAAAAATTATAATTTATTAAAATTTGTAAAGCTTTCGTGCTTCGGATTTATATTTTTCATCAAGACTAAATTTGACTTAAGTATGGCATCAATTGGATGAATGCCCTGGTAAACACCTTTTTTTAGGGTTCCGTAGTCAAACTAGGAACCCTTATAGTTTCGCCATGTCCGTCCGTCCGTCCGTCCGTCCGTCCGTCCCCAGTCTAGCTCAGAGACTCGTAGTACTAGAAAGCTGTAATTTGGCATGAATATACATATTAGTCACGCCAACAAAGTGGTAAAATAAAAATTTTAAAAATATTTTTTTTTAATGCACCTCCCCTACACGTAACGTGGGGATGTTTTTTTTTTTTTCTTGCCTGTCTTATAGTGTGGGGTGTCGTTGGATAGGTCTTTCAAAAGTATTGCGGGTTTATGAAAACAATTTTTCGATTAAGGGATCCGTTTATGAAATATTAAGCTTTAAAGCGCTATTTTTTGTTAGAGTCAAGTGTCCCCCCCCCCCCCTACAGCCAAAACTACAAATACTAAAAATCTAAAAAAAATCTTCAACGAAAGCGCATATAACGAATTTTAAAGGAAAACTATCACGGCTAAGTAGACATGATTAGTTCCTGAGATACAGGCGACTAAAGTGTTTATACCTATCAAAATCGCCTATGATAACTTTGATAGAAACATTTGTTAACGGGGCGTGCAGGACGCGCGGGGGGAGTCAAACTGTCCAAGCAACAAATCGAGCGACAGCCGCGCTCATAAGCGCGAGCGCCTAGAATGCCTAGATGCTGTTTGGACGTGCCCCGGAATGCTACCTACAAGTTTGCGATTTGCGATCTGAAAGTTTACAAATTTTCGATTAGATTATTGATTTGAGTTGAGTACCTATCGTTTGGAAAACTTAAAATTCTATTTACTGGACCTTGTTTTTTTTTCAATTTCTATTAATTACTATATAAAAGATTTACTTAACTTTTATTGTAACTTAAAGTCGGTTTGAAGCAGTTTAGATACCTAACTACCTACATAGGTATACTGATCTCACACTTAAAAGCTTGGCTCTTGTTTGAGATATTAATATATACGAATTTATAAGAAAAAGAATCATTACTAAGTAGACTTAATTAGTTCCTGAGATACAGGCGACTAACGGGTTTATACCTACTAAAAATCATCTAAGACAGCGCCAAATAACTTTAAATAGAAAATTGGTTCATTGTTGATTTTTGAGATAGTTTTTTGTGTTTGTCGTTACGGCTTCGGAACCCTATACTGAGCATGGTCCGACATGCTCTTGCCCGGTTTTAATATGGTGTGTTGCATTAGTTATTAAGTATTTATTCTTATAGTAAATTTATAACCCGTCGAATTACTTATTATGTGAAACTGCTAAACAATCAAGTTCATCGACCGTACATGTTACTTTAAGTTTTTAAATTTGGGGGATAATTTAGGGTAATATTGAACCTGTGATTTTCGCGAGAGTTGCGTGTCCCAAACTAAGGTCTGCTTGTACCATGGACACTAAACAACGATATAAATAGAACGTTACGTAGAGAAATAAATACTCAAATACATAGAAAACATCACGAAAAATAAAACTGTGTGGGTTCATGACATGATACATTGCCTACTTTAGTTGCAAAGTTTGTAGGGCCTGCCTATCGTAAACGCGCAATGGAACAATAACGATCGATCTTTAGCTTGAGTCGCTCGGCTTCTTGGTAGGGTACTACATATTGTCATTTATATTTAACATTGTCCTGGAGCCCTATTATGGCTGCGTTTATCGCGTGACAAAGTTTGGATAAGGCATTCGCATTCGTACATTCTGACACGTTAAATAATTACGAGAGTGACGGATGCTTTATCAACATTAGACACGCGACATAGACGCGGCCACACTAGGCCCGCTGAGCTAATTTAGCTCGGCTCTACTTACGGTTTATCAATGTAAATATATCTTATTAAGCATAAGTTTTTAACCATTAATACCTAACTGATGGGGATTTATATTTCTAATACCATATCTTTGTATCTAATAAAACACAATAGTAACAAAGCAAGAAGTGCAACAGAAGTGCTACAGATGACAAAATGTTATTACAAAATACGCGATCGACGTAAACTGCGAATAAAAAATATTGGCAAAGAATAAAAAAGACGATGAAGGCTAAATGACACTACAAAATTCCTACGCGATCGAGGTGAAATGCGGTTAAAAATATTAGCGAATGACAAATAAGACGGTCGAGACACAAAGCGAAAGCAAAATATGCAATAGAGGTAAAATGCACATGTGAATCGCTATATGGAATTAATGCTAAACTATTTACTAACAAACGTTGCAGAGTTCACAGACTACGTAGGTCGCGTTGATACTGAAGCACCTTCAATTGCTCATATATCTTTTTTTAGGGTTCCGTAGTCAAAACTAGGAACCCTTATAGTTTCGCCATGTCCGTCCGTCCGTCCGCAGCCTAGAGACCATAAGTACTAGAAAACTGTAATTTAGCATGAATAGTAATAGGTACTCGTACATATATGTCACGTCAACAAAGTGGTTAAATAAAATCTTGAAAACATTTTTTTTAGTGTACCTCCCCTACACGTAACGTGGGGATGTATTTTTTTTCTCGGTTACCCCATAGTGTAGTCATTGACTAGGTCTTTCAAAAATATATGCGGGCTTGTTCAAACAATTTTTCTATTAAGGGATCCGTTTAAGAAATATTAAGCATTACCTAAAGGGCTAATTTTGGCCGACTTCATTGGTTCTTGAGTTACAAATGGTTTAAATGTTTATACCTACCGAAAACTTATTTGCGGTGTTGGTAAAATGACCGCATCCTGTGTCGATGTATGGGCATAACAGACATAACAGTTTTCCAACGGCCAAGTTAGTTTGTCGCGAGGTCTAATTTGTTTGTAGTAACGGCTTCGGAACCCTACACTGAGCAAGGTCCGACAGGTTCTTACCCGGTTTTTAATTATTCTTTTTCTAGAGCTACCACACCTGACGTCACTCATTGTACCTAGGTATTCAGTCTGTGAGCACTTACTCACTCGCTCGTAATAAGAGCGTACGAGAGTGAGTGAGAGACGAGTACAATCCCGAAACACCTTCTAAGAGCTATCGCACGGTAGGTGTACGTAGAGTCAACAAAACTAATTAGTTGTCTGCAGTACCAGCTGCAAGAATATTATGGTATAAAAATACCGTATGGTATCGCAGCGCCCCAAGTTCTAAAATATTATTTTAACCATCAGATAAAGAGTCGTCTGGACATACTTACCTATCTTTTAGCAATTTGACGTCAAATTCTGTAGCTTTAAATTGTTTTGTAATTTAAAATAACGTGTGAAGCTATTCTCGGCGTGAACATAACGGTAAACAAAAAAAATACTTAAAATTGTTTGCCGCCATTACTGGCTGTCGCTGTTGCGACTTTATTTCTCATCGCAAATGCCTCTGTAATCGTAGATTTCAAAGGCCATCGGTATATAAAGGTATCTAAGGTGTTTAAAGTGCGTTCTTCGAATGTAAATGTCTAATAACGCGTGCTGAGAACGTGAACCTAGTAATCAATGAAGCATGTCTCGTGAGTAGCGTCGCAATGGCTCAGGACGGTAGCCAGTCAAGTCAAGATACGTATTCGCTTGTTTGCGTTTACGCATCGGCACGATAAAATTAGCCTACTACGTTTAAACGTATATTGTAAACCTGCAATTCTGGTTATATTTTCGTAGTGGAGCGCCCGGTATTTTTTGCAACATTTATTTATGAATTACGAAAATAGTTAAGTTGTTTAAATAAAACAGAGACCAAAATTGATAAAATTTAAGGCCTGGGAATTTGGACAAGGCGCGCTATTATGCGCTCCTAAAACATACGCATTTTTTTTGTTTTTGTTACGTGCAACCCCAGGGGCCGATTTTTGACTTTCGAGCGTTTGAAAGTTTCAATTGAAAGTGACAAAAAACAGTGAAAGGGTATTTTTGACTTGCGACCGTTACAAAATATGAGCATGAGTGGTACGTGTCATTCGTTTTGAATTCTATCAATAGGTAGAAAGTATCATTTGACATTTGACATGTGTTATACCTGTTAAAAGTAAAACCTACAACAATCCTAGCAACGCCACGGACAACCACAGACGAGGAAGCGAATAATTTTTCCTAAATTAGTAACGCGTAAAAAAAATAATTCGCAATGAAATAATAAACTACTTGTTATAATTTCAATTTTTATAATTTTCAGCATGCACTCAATCAGGACGAATGGCGGTAAAGAGGGGAGGCGTTTGCCCAGCCGTGCGACACCCAAATAGGCTAACAATAAATAAATAAAAAACAACTTTTGTTAGATTCACACATTACTCGCATTTAAAATATGAATTACAAAAAACCGGGCAAGAGCATGTCGGACCATGCTCAGTGTAGGGTTCCGAAGCCGTAACGACAAACACAAAAAACTATCTCATAAATATCAACATGTATGAACCAATTTTCTATTTAAAGTTATTTGGCGCTGTCTTAGATGATTTTTAGTAGGTATAAACCCGTTAGTCGCCTGTATCTCAGGAACTAATTAAGTCTACTTATTGTTAGTAATGATTCATTTTCCTATAAATTCGTATATAATATCTCAAACAAGAGCCAAGCTTTTAAGTGTGAGATCAGTATACCTATGTAGGTAGTTAGGTATCTAAACTGCTTCAAACCAACTTTAAATTACAATAAAAGTTTAATCTTTTACAAAGTAATTACTTAATTGAAATTGAAAAAAAAACAAGGTCCTGTAAATTGAATTTTAAGTTTTCCAAACGATACTCAACTCAAATCAATAATCTAATCGAAAATTTGTAAACTTTCAGATCGCAAATCGCAAACTTGTAGGTAGCATTCCGGGGCACGTCCGAACAGCATCTAGGCGCTCGCGCTTATGTATGAGCGCGGCTGTCGCTCGATTTGTTACTTGGACAGTTCGTCTCCCCCCGCGCGTGCAGGCCCCGTTAACAATTTTTCTATCAAAGTTATCATAGGCGATTTTGATAGGTATAGCCGTGATAGTTTTCCTTTAAAATTCGTTATATGCGCTTTCGTTGAAGATATTTTACAGATTTGTAGTATTTGTAGTTTTGGCTGTAGGGCTATAACGTTCCCCTGGCCGTCGGTAGACTCTTCGCCGCCCATCATGTGCATAAAGCATAAATCTGGATTCATCAGAAAACATTACTCTTGCCCATTCTTCGTCTCCCCATCGTGCGTGTTCGCGGGCGTAACGTAATCTTGCTACCCGATGTTCCCTTTGAAGTTTTGGACCATTTGCGGGTCTATGTGGAGTCAAATTTGCTTCAAGAAGCCGCCGCCTTACAGTCCGCTCGCCTATGTCGTCTGTACGGGTCTCCCGAAGTTGATTTGTTACTTCGACTGCCGTGAGGTGTCGATTTCGGAGCATGGTCGTAACAATAAATCGATCCTCTCGAGCTGTAGTACATCTCGGTCTACCGGTTCCTGGTCTTCTTATGTTCTGCCCAGTTTCTCGGAAACGTTGGATGACTCGCTGCACTGTAGAAAGTGACACACCTATTGTACTTGCTGTACTTCGCTGACTTCTGCCTTCTTCTAACATAGTGACGATACGTGTACATTCTTCAGGTGTTAGAGACATGATAGTAATTCAATAATGATGGTGAAAGCCGACGATGACCGCCTTTTATAATTTTGATTTGACAGATTGAAAACAAAAGTGAGAAAACAAGCAAAAGTAAAACACTCGCGAATTGAATTTATTTCCAAATTGGATGTTTTTAATTTTTTTACTTTTTTAATGACGTTATAGATCATTTAAGGTTTTATTTCATACGATATTAAAATTATTTGTAGTTTAAAGTTGGTTTCATGCATCTACCATTATCCATTTGCAAGTTACAGGGATTTTCGTCACCGACCCGTATTATTTGACCGCGAGTGTATATGATATACATTTCAACTTGATACCTCTACGCATTCCCGAGAAAATGGGTTTTGACAGACAGACGGACAGACGGACGGACAACAAAGTGATCCTATAAGGGTTCCGCTTTTTCCTTTCCAGGTGCGGAACGCTAAAAAGGACTTAATATTTCCGAAATGATGCGCACACGAATACATAAGTGAGGAAGGCAACCAGCGGCAGCGCAGCGGCGGCGCGCTGAGTTTACCGTCGTGACGTATTAGCGCGCTCCCATTTCAAATTTCGTTGAGCATAGATATTTAAAATCCTGAAAGTTAAATACCCTTTTAAGGGTTCCGTAAACTATGAACCTTCATAGGTTCTGTCCGCAGTACCTAGACTTGATTGGTTCCTGATGACTAATGTGTTTATACCTACTAAATTTATCTAAGACGGCACCAAATGACTATAAATAGAGAATTCGACTATAAATTGAGATAATGTTTGTATAGTACCGGCTTTGGAACCCTACACTGAGGATGGTCATAAATGCTATTTTCCGGTTTTCAGTTTGAGTTGGTACATGACTTACATGAGTCGAACGTATAGCCAAAAATAGTGGTAAGCCAAAACTGTGTGTGAACTTTAACTCGATCATTCATTATGATAAGAAATGTGCAACAGTGAATTAAACTGTTTACAATCTGACCTTCCTTATTATGATTAACTGTTGACCTTCATGATTTCGGTTGTAAGCCGACCTGACCTTCGTGATAATCATTACGAAATCACCATATTGTGGCCCGGTGTCATGCTCTGCACGTACAAAATTGGAGAGTTATATAAGTCCTTGCTCGTACGTAGGTATTATTGGACCGATGCAACGCCATGTTGGGGTGTTACGTGAAGAAAGTCGATATTTAGTACGGTTAATTATAACATTTCTAGTGCAACAATTTAGATTACTTTTTCAGCTATCAGGTTTGCTTCATGCATCTTTTTGTGGACCTGACTAAGTATTTTATAAAGAACTACACTGGCCCGCAAAACTAACTAAATATTACAGTTTCAATGAAATTTTCATTAAATAGTGTGATACTTAGTTTTGCGACCCAGTGTATATTACTATTTGTAAAAAAAAACGAATTCCTTTCATTACGTTAGATATGATGATATACGGAGTCATTCGGCGTAGGTATATCTTAGACAAATAAATTTAGTCGTTTCCTGTCGGGAAGAACCTCATTTTTTTCTTTTTTCGAAACAACTGGCTGAAAATTAATGGTATAGTAGGCATATTTTTGGAATTAGCTCATAGAGCCCCTTCATTTGATATCCCACTCGACAAATTTCAGAATAAAAAACTTATTATATTTCAAACAAAAAAAATATGACGTTATAACTGGAAAATGTACCATCCGGCGGAACCCACCCAAGTGTCAATTAAGTAGGAGTAGGTACTATATATAAACCCGCAATTAGAAGGAATACGATTCGAAAGTACCGTTAGCACAACAGTACTTATAATTAATAAATACAATCATAAGTCAATGTATATGATATCGTCATAACTACTTCAAGTGCTGACACTTATAGATTATAGATAAACAAACTATGATTTACCATAAATTGTCACTACATTATTCATCACTATTCTTGGTAAATGTTGTCTTTTGTTTAAAAAAAACATTAATATCATATTTATTTGACAAATCAATCATTATTTTTCACTTTATTTTATATGGAATCGTCCCTACCTATCAAATTATACATTCTTATAAAATATGAATGGTGGTAAAGTAATACTAATTATCAAGAACTAGCTACTGCCAGCGATTCCGTCCGCGTGGAACTCGTTTACATCGTAGCTCCATAAAAAAATTACCCTCTATTTCACCCCCTTAGGGGATGAATTTCGGGAAAAAACTATCCTATGTCCTTTCCCAGGATTCAAACTATATTTGCACCAAATTTCACCTAAATCGGTTTAAGCGTGAAGAGGTAACAGACAAACATACAGACAGACACACTTTCGCATTTATAATATTAGTATGGATGGTATTTCTAAAATAAATTATAGCACTTGTATTTTATTTCAGTACCTACCCTGCGCGCGTTGCTACGTCGTTCCGACTCATGCACCTTCGTAGACTCATGCACAACACTTTGCTGAAGATCATCACATGATCAAATGCATAGTTTACGATTCTATAAAGGACATACAGACAAACACTCATTTTTATATATAGATATAATTTGAGGTTTTATCTAAGCTTTATCGTAATGAAAGTAATGAAATAAGTGTTTTTATTTAACTGCCATAATCTCTACCATTGACAACGTAATTATACATAAATTAAAAAACGACATATATGTGCTCAATCCTGTTCTAATCGCGGCTGGCTGGCTGAAAAATCGTTGCTGAACCCGTAAAGCAAACACGTGTAGCTGCTCTACAATCTAAAGCATATTTTCGCTAACAATGACTCTCTGGATTCACAGAGCAATTAATAATACACTTACTAAGTTTCATTCTCTCAAATCAAATTTAAAATGATTAGGCCGGCTCTTCCTTCAGTTTAAAAGTGAATTTGTTGTGAAAAGATGACAGGATGTTGAGGTAGAATTCTATTAATGATGCTCGCTACTAGTTCATAAATACATGGACGGGCGTCGGAACGGGTTAGTGGTTGCTCAAGTGCCAAGTGTTTGGAAACTGGACTACAAGCAAAATTGCAGCGAAGTACGTTGTTGCGTTGGAATTGGAACGAACATTTTAAGGATACCAATCGTTTTTTAGCGCACGCGGTTACACGTCGTCAATTTAATCATGAAACTATTTTGCTTTTGACATGACATGTTGTCATATGGTCGACGTTTTCATAAGTGTGGTTCTTATTTACTTGATAGTAAAGCCCGATTTACATTGGTCAAGGATAGTGGCAAGTACAGTGGTAAGGACAGTGGACAGTGGCGAGCGCCAGACATATTTCACACAGTCACTATTTTCACTCTTTAGTACAGTGGCGTTTCTCATTCGAAATGGACTCTACATTGTTCTAGAGCAAATAGAATAAGAAGTTTTAAGAGTTCTTAAGCGGATTGTGAACCGCCGCTAAAATCGCGTACTTAGCTGTCAAAAATGCCTTTTTTTTAGGCGTAAAACAAAACATTCACCAAATTGTACATTAACTAGTACTTAGTACAAATAATAATTTGATGACATGAAATTGTTACCTTCGCTTTTTTCACTTTGGGACCAAACTCCGGTATGCCGACGTTTTCTTTTATCTCTTTATATATGTATACTGACTCCCAGGCATCTTTATTTTTATACAAAGGGTACTTGCAGTTCCATAAACATTTGTGACTTGTATATTCACTGGCAAACATACACTGTCCTTAATTCCTAAATTTACACTAAGCCAGTGGCGAATCAAAAGTATCTTGCGAGAGGTTGAGCGGGTGCGCGAGGGGTGCACTTGCCACGAAAAATAGAAAGGAATAGCTGGCAAGGCAACTTCAAAGCAAAGTTGACGCGCTACTGTCCGATCGGCTTACACTCTGTACTGTCCACTGTACTTGACCAATGTAATCGGTCTAATGGCAGCCGAGTTAACAACAATACGATAACTAAGTCAAAAGCAAAATGGTTTTACCGAATAGAATAGAAATATTTGCATTTTTTTTCGATTATAAGTATAGTCATAAATATCCAACAGGGTCGAAGTGTATCGTAGTGTATAATATTTAGACGAGATAATCTGTACTCGCAATGCGCTTGCTGCCGGCTAGTTATATAATGTCCACCTGGATAGCCAATGTGAATCTGATAATCTGTCTTTAAACTGTATGTAAGTTACATAATGTCCACCTGAATAGCCAATGTGACACCGCACATTACAACGTACCGTACAAACAAAATCGCTTGTTCTTACTCTTTTATTATTTCAAAGTTAGTTAGTTAATCATTACAAATGAGTACCCTCTGTTATCTACAAATTACAAATAGGTACGACATATTTTTGCAAAACTACCGATTTTCAAAGTGGCATTTTAGATAAGATGCTTCAGTGTACGTTTTAGTCATTATTACAATATAGGTATTATAGGTAGGTAGGCATAGGTACGTTTTTCGATATTCTCCTATTTTATACTACTCAATGAACTGTCAAAGTTTCAGAATCTGTATAATAAATTAATAACTAACTACATCTGCCGAAATTGATATTAAGTGTTATAATATAAGTACCTAAATACGTCTTTTATGTATAACAAACGCGTAATACCAAAATATTTTTAATAAAAAACCGGGCAACCGGACTGTGCTCGCTGAGTGTAGGGTTCCGACGCTGTTAAGTACTACAAACACAAAAACTATCTCAAAAGACGCTATTGCGCGAATAAACTATTGATCTCATATGTCACTAGAATCGGACTCCGAACACGTTTGACATTATCTGTGGTAAGTCACAGACAATGATGTAGTCTGCCGCTAATCAGTTAAAAATATGATCTTTTGTCTGATTTTATTTCATTTCCTCGCAATAGTGATGAAAAACATTGTATGTTACACGGGTGGTAAAGGAAATACAAAGCTCGAGTCATTAAAGCCCTCAGCCTTCGGCTTCGGGCTTCTATCAGACTCTTGTTTGTAATTCTTTCTTTACCACCCTTAATACACAATGTACTATTTAAGGTTTTTTACATATCACACGATGTTGTAAAGTAAAAAAAATATAGGTATCTACCCTTAGTTTACTAGTCCGGGAGGTACCCTAATGAAATATTTTTACTTATTTCATAATTGATCTTAATGCGCGTTATAAATACCTATACGTGAATATGTGAATTCAGTTTTTTAACTTTGATAGCTTCTGACAAAAACTGAGTGTGAAATACAGATGGACAGACACAGGGTTCCTAGGTTGACTTCGGAACCCTAAAAACAGCCACGTGATCCATTTTCCAAGCTAGTTATGTTATTCTTTTCTAAAGTTTATATTTGTTATCGGTTGTAAGCCATTGCATTAAGTTGGTCTCAAGTAATTAGGCGTAACAGAGCCCTGCTTTCGTTAAAGTTGAGTTATTAATTTATTAGGTATTTCACTTTGGTATTTCGTAGTTGACCATGAACGCTCTCCTAAGGCTGTGATGCTGAGTATCACACGTTACAAATATCGGGCCAAGCCAGTTATTAAACCTCGCATATATTAACATAAATGCGTTGTGAAATGGTCGATTGCCTACCAAATGAGGTGGTTTTTGTGCAATATTGTAAACTCTTTTACAAACAATACGTGTTTTATACGTTGCATTTTACTTTTGTTTATGTTGTGTTGTTTAGTAGGTAGTGGATTAATACTACCATCAAAAAAAAATTTTGGGTCTTATTCGACACCGACACTTTATTTTTAACCAACTTAAAAAAAAGAAGGAGCTTCATGTTCCACTGTATGTAGGTTTTTTTTAATGTATGTTCACCGATTTCTCTCACAATTGTGGACCAGTTTAAACATTATTTTTTTGGATTATACTTCCGAGATGGTCCGATTGTCTCCAAATCTGGATCTGATGAGGGGATCCGTGAGGAATTGAGGGAGCTACTGAAATATGATAGGCTTACATAATAGCGATTTAATAGTATTTTTAGTAACAAGTCCAGCATTTGCATTCAGAAAGTATCATTTTGTGAAGTGGAACTGATGTTGTAAACGACAGATGGCCACCGGAACTCCTCTCGGTACCTACCTATTTCAACGGTGACGATAAGATATCTCGATTAAGATAGTTTGAGCGACTATAACGGACAAGCTTGCGGCGAGCTTGAAATATCTTAAAGTTTCATATAAATTAAGAAGTGGGACTACAAAACAGCTTATTATGATCACAAAAAAATACCTACTAATAAAAACACAAAAATGTTTTAAAAAATAAAATCGCCTTCAAAAACGCAATAAATAATACTTTGGTTTTTTATTGTATAATATCAATGAAAACGATTACAAATAACGAATTCATAGGATCTTAAAGACGACTAAAATTTAGATTTTTTTATTTATTTGTGTCGTTCAATTGTATGCAAGTTAGGTAGGTACATTAATTATATCTATAGCCGCGTCAAAAAACGTCTGAATGTTTATGCTATAGCAGGAGAATAAACCCTAACCTATTTTGGTTAGGTTTACACCGAGCATGGTCGGACATGATATTGTCTGGTTTTTTAATGGTTAGATATGTCGTTATTCTTTCTTCCATGTGATGTCGATCCAAAGAGATGGAGGATCTCGAAGGAAACGTTGCAAAATAAAAAACAAGTCAAGTGCGAGTCAGAATCGCACAACGAGGGTTCCTTACTACTCGACTCACGCTTGGACTGTTCTCTGGTTTTTTAAGGTTCCGTAATTTTACTAAATACTGAAACTTGTCAAGATGACTTTGCTGTTCCCGTTTGTCCGACTGTCCATCCGTCCACCTGTCCGTCGGTCTGTCTGTCAAGACCCTTTCTCTCTGAAATGGCGAAAGCTATCTGGGGCCTTAAACAAGACATTTAACGCTAATGTACCTAAACAGTTTCTGAAAACTGACATAATGTATGGAATTGACATAAGCGCTCGACGCGACCGTCCGACACCTTATCTATTTATTTAATCTTTATTGGCTAAAAAAAGAACTAATGGCAGACTTAACGCCTCTAATAGGCTCAGTTTCACTGAACGATAGCCCGCATGCTTTTCGTGATACATTGCGCGTCGCTGCAGTAGCTCGCGGGTCAAAAGTGTTAAAACAACCCGTTAAAGGATTGGTACAAAAGCATGCGGCATCGACCAATTAAACTGACCCTTTGTGGCATTCCCTATACCAGTCATGTTAATCCTATACATTTTCTATAGCGATAACGTTCGCAAAAGGCATCTTGTCGAGGGCCACTAGGAGCTTGTGGCGAGCTGATGATGGTAAGTAGCTACACCACTGGTTCTCACCCCACCTCGGCCTCACAAATCGGTCAGAGTGCACGATGACTAGACACAGACGTATAAGCTCAAACGGCAGATGTCTTGTAAGTGACGAGTGCCCGCCGTGTAGCTGTTTAAAGTTTAGAGGCACCCTGTCCGTCCTCAGGCTCTTTGAAACTTGCTCGTACTGGTCTTGCTAACTTAAATGGGGAAGTTATTAAATATTTGTAACGGCCCTTCCACGTCCTCCTCGAATCAAAGCTTATTATCGCAGTTATCCCAAAAATAAAACAAATAACTCTCTCCAACTTGATGATTTCTTCCGTCTCAGTATTTAAATCGCAGTAATAAAAAACCAATCACGTATAATCAACCGATACGTGAGTGGCCCAGGACAAAGGATCTCGTGTAGAATTCTTTAACCGAGTCTCCGGGCGGAAGACGCCTCGGAATAATAATACTCCAGTCTGTGGGTTTTTGTAAATCTTCATTGTTGAGTATGGGGTCCAAACAAAAGTCCAAGTTGCCGACCTTTGAAGGAGAGGTGAGCCACGATCTTGAATTGAAGGTGTTAGAAATGATAAATGTTTAAATAACTCCTCAATAACGACAAAAGTTTCTATGCGAAGTACAAACAAATAACACGAAATTGCGCACAGTTTGTGCATACTTACATGTTTTTATGTGTCATCCATATAAAAAGTTACAACCGACGGAAGAGTACATTTTTACAAAAATATATTGCTCATTCCTCATTTTCCGATACTGCGAGGAAAAAAAACAGCCGCATCATGAATTTTATGCTGTGTTGTTACGTCTGCAGTCATATTTTAACAAGTTTTATTTTCCGCCCACTCGTAACTTTTTATCGGGAAGACATACAAAAAAACATGTACATACAAACTGTATGCAACTTTGTCGTCTTTATAAATACTTCACTAAAGACGTAATCATGTTTTTTAATAAAGACAGGTAGGTACGAGGAAGAATAAAAAAAAAATCTTGTTAACTTTTTGTCTAGCATTAAGCAAGCATGTCACATTTGTAAGGGATTTATAATAATAATAATAAATATCTATTTAATTTAATATCTATTTTTGTCCCATTCGACTAGTTTTTTTTAATTTTAATGTCGTTTGCACGCAAGTTGGTAAAAGTACCAACCTAATAATAAATACATATAAGATACATAACCGATTACACATAGCAAGTTCTACAGCTTGTGTGTAATAACAGCTGTACAGGGTATCATGTATGCACCAGTCTCGGCGTGCCGTCGTTGGGTCGTCGGCAGGCAGCTCTCTTATTACTCTCTGGGGACAGCCGGATGGCCCAATGCCCACAACAGATGGCACTTCTTCGCGCATTTCAACAAATCTGAGATAACTTGTTTAGAATTTAAGATACCCCTAAATTAAGGGAATGAAAGCGGTTACTGTTAGGCGATCGGCTTGCAACCTGTCACTAATGCCCTGGTAAACTTTTTAACCTAATAATGCAAAATGTGATAAGGTGATAACAGAATTATCTACAAGTTTTTAGACTTGTAGGTAAATCTGTAACTCTGCCTACCCCACTCTGGGAACGAAAGCGTGAGTTTATGTATGTAATTGTAGCAATGTCTACCTATTTGAATCGTTGAATTCTTTTTCGATATTTCGCTGCAGTATTTCGATCCAATCCGATTACACGTTTTAATCCAATCACGATTTGGCGCCTGTAACTGTTTCAACTGTTTTTATTGGCGTTGTTATTGTAAGGAAAATGCTAAAGCATTGTTTAAAATTCTGGCACTTTTAAACGTAAGGGCGGGTTTTTTGATTAGTCGTTAACTAAACTAAGTACCTCTATTTAATCTAAGATGGCGCCTATGACATCTCGTACTCATATAGCACGTAAGTATTACACTTATTTCTTTAACTTTGCATAACTTACAACATTGGTATACATAAACCTAGCGAGGCCGGTCAGGTTTAAATAATTAAATACCTATTGTTAATTACTTCGCTTGTGAGCTAGGCTTCGAAACGGTTCGAAAAAAAACTTACAAAGGAAGCCTTAAACCTCTAAAAAGTAAAAAATAATAAGTATTGGCCCTATAAGTTTAATTATAAGTAGGCATTAATATTTTGATTCAAGACACGTCGGGGATTTGGACGCAGGTTTGTTTAGAGCTACGGGGCCACAGACAGACACACACTTACATGTCAAACTTATAACACCCCTCTTTTTTGCGTCGGCGGTTAAAAAATAACGGTTAATTTCAGATTCTTCGTAATAAATAGCTCACTCGGAGCGAAATCGATACGCGAGCGTTATCAATGTTATCATCGTTGGGATTAATCTGTTTTTTTCGTTTATGGTTCTTCCTTCACTTGGATGGCGTGGCGACTATGGTGTTTTAGAACGACAAGGCTGTAAGCTGAGCAAGTGAAATGCAACTAAAGAGCTAGCTATATCAGGGTAACAAAGAAGAGTAAAGGGTTGTGGTGGCGGGCGGTGCGAACAAGTAGCGAGCAAAACTAACTGGTGCTTCGGGCAGGGATTGTAACCGGTTACAAATAAACCGGTATTTATTTAGGTTAAACCGGTTAATAATTTAGGTTACGTTCGAACGAAATGATTTGGGAACGTTATTTCGAAGCGCTCCCTAACCGGTTACTCTGTGTTTCGATACGGGATGAATGACCGCTGTCGCGCGTCGAGGCGCTGCTGGTGGCTGCGCTATCAATCTAATACCATAGCAAACCAATCCTGTCTCCTTAAACGAGCGGTCATTCACCCCCCACACGGAGGAACCGCTCTCTAACCGGTAAATTGATTTCGTTCCCTGTTTACGCTCCGACATAGAGATACCGGTTAGAGCGGTTCTTGCGAGCGTAACCTTTATTATGGGTTAGGCTCTCAAAGTGCGGCTCTAACCGGTACGGAAAATAAACCGGTTTTCAATCCCTGGCTTCGGGCAAGAGAATGTCGGATCATGAGCGTGTGCTTAGATGGCTACGTGTAGGCTTCAGTCACCGTTACCTTGTACTATTACTTATTCTGTGCCGTTACTACAAATATAAAAAAAACTTCTTCAAAAACGACAAAAAGAAATTTCTCCTCAAAGTTATTTAGAGATAGTACTCGTATAGATGATTTTGATTAGATACTATCAGCCCGATGGAACCCTGACCCACCACAGAACAGTGACATGATAAAATAATAAGTTTGACACTTATTACGACTTCAATCATAACGTCACTGTGACGCAGTTCCAAGGTGGGTCAGGGTTCCATTGAGTTCACTGTATAGAGACATTCAACACTAACCAAAATGCAACTTTCAGAGTTCAATATTTCATAAACGGTCCCCCAAATGTAAAAAATAATAGTGGCTATTAAGAGCTATCCCATCAACATCAGTGAAAACGCCCCACCACACATCACATGATTTTGATAGGGGTCTATATCGAATGGCATACAATAATTAGTCCTATCGTTGTGTCGCATAACGTCTTTTGTCCTAATAACGTGTGGCATACACTTTGTTCCGCATATTTTTGATTGTCCGAAATTGTTGCTCCTATTATCGTTTGTCCTAAATATTATTTGTCCTATCGTTTGATGTGGCTAAGATTCAACTGTCGAATGATTGATGTGCATAATTGTAATATTCCTAATATTTAAATAATGTGCTAATGACCTAACCTAACCTAACCTTGTCAAACTTGTTGGTTCTGGCGTTTCGCTCGCTCGTTAGGGTCACAGTTCTACCTAACACTCCTCCTCGCTTCGCTCGTCGTCGTACCTAACCTAATCGAAATCTGACCTGCCTGAAGGTAGAATACGTAACGATTCTGACTTCACGCTTACCATAGTTTAGTTTAGGTGCTGTAATTGTAGCCAGTTTAATAATAGGCAAAATAATTATTAGGACAATTCATGTTAGGAATATTATGCTTTAGGTAATTAGACTTTAGAGTTATCAATATTAGGACAAACTTGGTTTAGGACGTTAAATGAGTATGCGCAAAAATTATTAGGACAAACGAGTAGTATGCCATTCAACAGTATGCCAAACATTCGCGGCCAAACATTTTTAGGACAAAAAACGTTATGCGATACGACAGGCGCCCATTTGATAGATATAAAAAAAAACTTCATCAACATCAGTGAAAACGCCCCACCACACATCACATGATTTTGATAGATATAAAAAAAAAACTTTACGTGTACCGGAACTGTACCTCAATGTTTTTACCTAATTCAATATTGATCTTAGTGCGCGGAATAAACTTTATGTGTTCGAAAATTCCACTATGTCAATCGATCGCCACGATCAATTTACGAGTACTATAACAAACAAACACTGCGAGGAAACCTGCACATTTAGGTGATAAGTGTTTCACCCGTGGCAAGGGTCATGTACGTACGGGCTACGGAGGCCAAAGGTGGTCATTCGCTCCTCTGCAGTCACTCAGACCTGATATGGCAGAATCTATAACCGCGTCACATCCGGAAAACCTAGGAGTAGCACACTTATAGGGTCGTTCTCAAAAAAGTGGCACCGCCACCTGTCAATAGGTGTCTCTTAGAACTTTTTTTTCATAAAGCGTCATCCATATAATTTAGTTATCAATTCATATTAAAAGACACTTTTTGAATAGAGGCCAAATGGTTTGATATAAATTCTAATTATATTAATAACCATAAAATCAATTTGTAACTACGTTTTGTCGCTCACCTGCAGTGTCCCAACGCGAGGCACTCATGTTTCGAGTTGATTAAAACGTAAAAATCACAAACGTAACTTAGTGCGAATACTATTTTTTACTTACACATATACTCAAGATTTAAAACTGTAGTGTCGAATAAAAATACTATACTCATATTTCGAATTATTTGAAATTTATTCTTATCCACGACAGTTTTTGTCGTTCACCTGTCATGAGATAAACGCTACCTCTGTACTATCTCGTCTAACCTGCCTAACCCCGCATAATTCGAGACCTACAGTCCCCAGCTACCGCTGTTAGAAGTAACACGTCGTCAGTGTGAAGTTCTCAAAAATAATAAACAAAAAACTTACGCGAGCGGGAGTTTGTAATGGGTACGTAGTCGCTATTCTGTCTTCCATATTTTGATAATTGTGTGACTTATTGTATTGATATTAATTTATAGCACGTAAAACATGGTTTATTTTTATGTCAATAAATATGCAGTTCATTAACCAAGGTGCTTAACTTGTATTGATGATATAACTGTCATTTTGTCCATGACCTGTATGTCGTTCACCTGTCTAAAAAAAACAGGTGAACGACGTTTACGGCAGGCGAACGACAATTATTTAATAACTTATACTGTACACCAAAAATGCTTGTGGCATAAATATTTTATACCCGACTACACGAAGCAGGGTTGTATACCGAGCGTATGTATGTAGGTAAATATGTATGTAACACCCTGTAGCCTATACGGTTCACCGGATTTCAACATATGAGATGCCGTTACGGTTGAAAGGTAAATAAGGTGTGTTATTTTATATAAATCATTTAGATAAGGAAAAAAACGAATTAAACATATTCAAATTAAGCACCTGTAGTCAGTTTAATGTCGTTTTTAGGGTTCCGTAATCAAACTAGGAACCCTTATAGTTTCGCCATGTCCGTCCGTCCGTCCGTCCCCACTCTAGCTCAGAGACTCATAGTACTAGAAAGCTGTAATTTGGCGTGAATATACATATTAGTCACGTCAACAAAGTGGTAAAATAAAATTTTGAAAAAAATTTTTTTTTAATGCACCTCCCCTACACGTAACGTGGGTATGCCTTTTTTTTTTTCTTGCCTACCCCATAGTGTGGGGTGTCGTTGGATAGGTCTTTCAAAAACATTGCGGGTTTATGAAAACAATTTTTCGATTAAGGGATCCGTTTATGAAATATTAAGCTTTAAAGCGCTATTTTTTGTTAGAGTCAAGTGTCCCCCCCCCCTACAGCCAAAACTACAAATACTAAAAATCTGAAAAATATCTTCAACGAAAGGGCATATAACGAATTTTAAAGGAAAACTATCACGGCTAAGTAGACATGATTAGTTCCTGTTATACCTATCAAAATCGCCTATGATAACTTTGATAGAAAAATTGTTAACGGGGGGGGGCCTGCACGCGCGGGGGGAGTCGAACTGTGCAAGTAACAAATCAAACTTTTATTGTAATTTAAAGTCGGTTTGAAGCAGTTTAGATACCTAACTACCTACATAGGTAGGTATACTGATCTCACACTTAAAAGCTTGGCTCTTGTTTGAGATATTATATGTATACGAATTTATAAGAAAAATAATAATTACTTAGTAGACTTAATTAGTTCCTGAGATACAGGCGACTAACGGGTTTATACCTACTAAAAATCATCTAAGACAGCGCCAAATAACTTTAAATAGAATATTGGTTCAATACATGTTGATTTTTGAGATAGTTTTTTGTGTTTGTCGTTACGGCTTCGGAACCCTACACTGAGCATGGTCCGACATGCTCTTGCCCGGTTTTATTTAACAATTTACTTAACTGCACCCATTGTCGTTAACCTGCTAACAGTTTTACTTTATTTGTACGTATTTGTCGCCAACCTGCCCCTATTGTCGATAACCTGGTTACAAATAGTCATTCACCTGCTTACCGTATAGGTCAAATACCTGTATCTTCTAAAAAAATGAAATAAATCACTTCCCTCCACGTGATATCGATTACTCGATTTTATTTCTACTGATCTTAATAAAAAAAAACAGCAAACACGGAATCTTTCTGAAAAATGCAAAATTAATTCAGCGGTGCCACTTTTTTGAGAACGACCCTATAGGTATTATTGGGTTTGTTTATCCATTACTTTTTATCATTTACTACAGGGAAATAGTCCGTGAAACATTTTTTAAAGCAGGTACGTGTTTCACTGGAGAGTGACATCTATAAACGCATTGCAAATTGCAAGAGCCCGCGCGGCATTGAAATATTTACAGTCGCAAACCTTACTTTGATTGATTTCGCATTGAACGTCGGAATGTGCGAATTAGGAAATCACTTAAACAAAAACCTTTACCTAGGTACTCGTACTTTAAAAACATTTATGGCTAGGTTAGGTTTTATTTAAAACTTACTTAAAAACATTACTTAGATACGGTCATGAAGAACATTATAAATTATAAAATGCGTATTCTGAATAATAGATTTCTTGTTCATTTTACTAACTACACTGATTTAATGTGGACGACGCGTTGGCCTAGTTGGTCGTGACACTCGGACTCTGCCTTCGAAGCTAGCGGTCCAGGATTCAAATCCCGGTAAGCACAGATATATGTGTGATAAGCGCGAATATGTGTTTCTGAGTTATGGATGTTTTCTATGTATTTAAGTATATATTTCTCTATATAAGTATTTATGTCGATCCCATTTTAGAGTTGTTGGTAATTCTGTAGCTCTGCCTACCCCACTCTGGGAATGAAGGCGTGAATGTATGTACGAGTATGTATGTATGAATATCGTTGTCTAGTAGCCATAGTACAAGCCTATAGCTTAGTTTGGGACTGGGTTAATTGGTGTGACATCGTCCCCTGATATTTATTTATTATTATTTATTTAATTGGGACTTTATTATTTGCGATATTCTCAACTATGACCCATATCTTTATACCTAACAGCCAGTAAACTAAAAAAGTTACTTGAGCACGGTGCAGGCAGGCTACGCAAGACATTTATTTGAAAAGGGCATTTATCAAAATTAGTCATTTTCTATAAATTTAAATAATCATATCATTTTAATCAATGTTGAATATTATTTAAATTTAACTGATTTATGGACAGGGTAGTAAGGGACCTGTTTCGTTGCAAATGTTCTTTCTCTTCTATGCCCTCCGAAAAAATGTTCTGATTACCAATCATCTTATGTAATGTAGTCTAATAATTAGAAATTATCAAAAATAAACTGAAATATAGACTCATTGGATATCACCTATTTACATAATTTATTTAATAAAAAAACTATAGTATACATACTATACAAAATAACTTTTAGGGTTAGAAAATATATCTCTAACTTAGCGAAATTAAATGAAGAGAAATGATTTATGAGGCATATTAACCAAAATAATTTCTTATTTCTCATCCTAAAAAGCTTGTTGTAGGTGTATTTGAACAAACGTTTCAGGATATAAAGTATTAAAGTTAATTGTTCGTTCGTTAAGTAAGCGAGGACGAAACAATCATACCTTACCTCAATCACTGCTGTCATGCACACGATATAGTGAATTAGATATTTAATAACATTCTTTTGTATTGATAAATAACACCATATTGGTAGGTAGCGAAGGTCACTGGATGACCCGGTGCACTGGTTTCTGTGTCGGTCGGCGCACGGTGCGGCGGCGTGCGTGTGGGCACGGGTGGCGCGTGCGCTCCTCACAACACCTCAATTTAAACTGCGTTGACCTTTAGAACGTTGATACTTATAAGGGTTCGGCAGAGCACTTAATTTCCACCGATTCGGTCAATTGATTGCGAATACAGAAGATGTGCCAAGGTCCACCGGTCCGCGGGTGAGAACGACTGGGTGCAGGCCGCGGGCTCGCTCGGCGGCTGCACGTGTTCTTCGGGCCTTGACGTCTGCGGGCGGAGCCTCGCCTCCTGTAGATGGATGGCCCAAAAACTCGAGAAAGTATGGAGGTAAGAGACGAACTCATTATTATATTATCTATACGCTGTACCACCCGGCAGCTGCACCCGATTGATCACTGCCTAGTAGGTATGCCTAAATTTTAATCGACTTCGGAAAAGAAGGAGGTTCTAGGTTCCACTGTATAGGTACATGTATTTTTTATTAATGTGTGTTCATCGATTTCTCCGTCAATTAAGGACCGATTTTAAAAAATCCTTATTGGTTTGATAAAGTATGCTTCCGAGGTGGTCCCATTGTTACCAAATCTGAATCTGATGGGGGCATCCGTGTGAGGGAACTCCTCAAATTATTGTAGGCATACATACCTATGTAACGATTGTAGTATTTTTAGTAGGTAACAAGTCTAGCATTTGCATTCAGAAAGTATCATTTGGTGAAGTGGAACTGATGATGGAGACCACTGGGTGGGTGACGATAAGATATCACGATTAAGCTAGTTGAGCGACTATAAAGAAGAACTTTTAATTGTTTCGATACGAGTAGGTATGACTTGACTTTCCCGTTGCCTTGCTTGCGGCGAGCTTGAAATATCTTATAGTTTCATATCAACTAGAAAGTGGCTTATTGTAGTGGATTATTTAAACATTACGAGTATATCATTCTGTTGATACTTGGCCTTCTAGCTTCCTGTTCCAAAAAAAATATGAATCGTGTGAGTTTTATGATATTCATAGTAGTAGATATGAATCTTTTCTCCATTAATTCTTGTTCCGCTCGCTTTATTGTTAAAAAGAAGTATTTAGTACACAGCTCTCGCCTTATTTGAAAGATTTAACATTGATTGTCGATAATATTATGTTGTAGGTATATATAAGTACATTCTTGCAGGTATAATTAAGTCGAAGTTAACTGTAACGCTGCAATTTAACTTCGTAGATTTTAATTTAACTACCATCAACGTATTGGAGCTTTGTGTATAAGTATAAGTAGCTATAAGTACCGTAATCAATCAGTATCGTTATTGCTTAGTAAAGATGTAGTGAATAATCCTTTTCCATCGTTTTTGTCGGAGTAGTTCGTATTTATCTAGCTTTCTCAATTAGCTTCAGTACCCATCAATAAGCCAACTGAGAAAGCAAGATAAATACGAAGTTATCCGACCAAAAACGATGGGAAAGGATTATTCACTACATCTGTATGTACAAGGCATTACATTGGTACAAAGGCAAAACAAAGAGAGTTATTAATACTCTTTGAATTTGTCAGATTTGTGAAACTAAAATGACAGAAAATATTACTGACATTATCGTTGTCAAACTTGAACGAAAGTCCATCCTCTCGTAATAATTTATTGTGGAATAAATCGTAAGTTTAACGAATGGCCTACTATGCTCGTGAAATGTCGACATGATTTTGTTGTACGGCGAAACACACTGCAACGCAGCAGAAGCGTTGAGGTTGTATCGTGAAAAATATCCTAACCGGCGACATCATCCATCACAATCCCAGATTCATAATGGACGCCGTGCAACGAGTTCGGGAAAATAGGCCGAATGCCCTACATCCAGCACTCGTGTTGACGGGCAAACGTTGGACACTACAAACAAGACCATTCATGGAGCGTTAAAAAGGAACAAAAAGCATCCTTTAAAATTTCTAGGGGTTCAAAAATGATGTGCATGTGTAGACAAGATAATTTCTTTCAACAAAAGGTTATGTGGACGGATGAAAGTACGTAGGTACCACTGGACAAATAAAAACCGCTGATAAGACTACAGTGGGGCTAGACAAGTTGCCATCGTTCACGAACGCTAGCGTTAGGTGATCACTGGCGACATGTGTTGTCATTGAAAAATGTATGGGAATGACGTAAGTCACGTGATATATCACTCGTTACAACTGACACGCTGAAAAGTGATCACTATCACTCGATAGGTTTGACGACTACGGTCGTTACGCGGTACTATTTTGATACAAAGGCTAGACAAGTTGCCCTTTTGACAGGTCGAATAGAACACGAGCACTATCACCATGTCGCACTGCTAGATCAAAACAGTATTAACTCAAAACCATTGCTAGTTTGGTTTTAAGTTCAAAGAAGTTGAATTAAAGTTGATTTTGACATGCATTGTATTTTGAGTTACTACTATTTTCATCTAGCAGTGCGATATAAACGTCGGTATCTAAGGGCGGTATCTAAGGACGGCCGTAACGACCAAGAAACTGTCAACTGAGTCCGTGTCATCACTGTCATCATCGCTTCGCGGTCGCATAAAATATATTGTTTGAACTTTGATTTCTTATTAAAAATGCTTCCGCTGAGACTTTTACGCTGCTCACAACAGTACGAGCTTATCCAGGCGCCGACCCTGAGAAATCTCTCGTGCGAGCCTGGAGGCCGCGGACGGGATGCATGAAATGCTGTTCAGGAACATTTTACGTTAAGCAAGGTCTCATTAAGAGTTCTTTGCAGCCTTTTGCGTTCCCTGACTTCGTTGAGGAGATTGAAGGAGGTTCCCCTTGAACTGAAGGTAAGCATCATTTTCATTTTAACATGTATAAATTGGTACGTGCATTATATAAACAATACGTACAATGAGACTTGTCAGTCCCATTAAAGATATTTATTACGATTGTTTCAGGTGCTGTGTGCTCTCAGCTTTCTGGCGATAAGGTCGGATCAGAGGATCACGGGGTTTCCAACCAATTAACGCAACGGACCGCTAGTAGGTGCATCCGTCAAGTGGTGGATGCTCTCAACAACGACACAGTCTTGAAGAGGTGGATGTCTTCCTACAATCGGATCTAGCTAGGTCCCGTATAAGACAAGAGTAAGTTATGACATATATTTAATGTAAGTATTGGATTTTTCATTCCCTGAATATGTGTAATGTTTTTTATCCACGAGGTCCCGCCCAAGGTTCAAATTAACCGAGAGAACGCTTTTACTTTTATTGAAAACTTTTTATAAATATAATTAGTAGTATGGTTTTCGGAAAAAAATAGTAGTTACTTATATTATAACGAGGTCAAGTAAGTATACCTAACCGATATCATTCAATTTATTGATAAAATAACTTTTGTGTGTTTAAGGCAATAAAGAAAATCCTTCAGACGGCTGGTTGACGATGCCGGATGTCCATATACTATTATCAACGCAGAATTACACACTCCGGTGTTTCATTTTTACACGGAGCCTGCAGCCTGTATGGAAGGAGTATCTCAACTTCTATTCAATGTCTCAAAGGTGTCGCCCTCTAGGTTATATTGTGGTGCAGAGCAGTCCTTTTATAATTGGAGCCAAAGCCAGGATGAGACCTACTAATTAGAGGCAGGATTTTACTTAATTGTTTGGTGAAATGAGTTTGAATTACTATTAATTTATTATGTTTAAAACCACATCAAAAAAAATGCTATGAATCAAAAAATGATTTATTTCAAGTATTAAACACTCAAAACAATATCGAAGTACATTATTTTAGTAAAGTTTCATTGCTTGGAGATACACTGGTGGCTATATAATTAGGAACGCTTGCGTTTTTCCCGTACGATTGCCTACAATTATGACTTGAATTTTGACCACCAATAAAAATTTTCTTGACCAATTTTAATTTTAGTTTACACTTATCATTATATAATAATCTAAGGTTTAAATGTATGTACAGTTTGTCGCTGTTAAAAACGAATATTTTATCAATTTCATGTTAAAAAACTTTGTATGGACACGTCAGCACAAATTTGAGCCTTAGTTTATTAATTAACGATAAGTGTAACTAAAAATAAAATAGGTCTAGAACTTTTTGATTTGTTGTCAAAATTGAAAGTATATTTGTAGGCATATGGGATACATGCAAGCGTTCCTAATTAGGTATGTGGCCACCACTGTTATTACAGGAGGTCACTACTAATTTGGTTACGATCTCGGAAATGGATTATTCTGGCCTGGCAGGATAGAGGGCAAATCCCTGATGCCAAATATTATGTCGTTCTGCCTGCGCATAGGGGTCGCATTAACTAATATGGCGGCTGAAAGACGTGTTATCGTTCCCAAAAAAAAGCGATAAAGGAAATGGCTGAATTTTGTACATAAAGTAAGTACTATGGCAACTTAGTAGGGTAGGGTGGGTACGATTGAACCACTTTCACTTTAACAGCGTATAGCGAAGAATCTATTAAAGTCACGGATTCAATAGTTTGGTCATATAAAGTATGGTAATCTGGCTTTTAAATAAAGTATATTTTGTATCTCTATCTCAAATAACTACGCCGCTATTGCCGAAAAAAGAGGACCGGGTAAATTGGTTCAATTGACCCCATGCTAGGGACAATTGAAACGGTATGTGGGTTAATTGAAACACTTCAAATAACTTTGTCATTATTTGACATATTTAATAGGTTTAAACGGTTTTCTATACTACATGAGTATTTGATGAGATCATGATAAAATGGTAACGTAACTATAACTATTTCTATGATTATTACTGAAAGAAAGTTTTAGAGGTAGAGGTAGTTAATAAATATTTTTGTATTCATCGATAGCAGGTAGAAGTTGAACTAATAATTAACATATCATATTATCAACATAGATATAATCTATTAATTAGCTATAATGGCATAATAATGCTTAAAAAAGGGAATATCATTTCTCATACAAACAAACATGTTTCAATCATAACCATGTTTCAATCATGACCAAAGTATGTATACCTACGTATACATTTATATACTTATGTAGGTGAACACTTAAATGTGAAAAAGCAAACTAATAAAACCCAAAGTATCAAAGAATAGAAATATTTTTTAATGTAAAAAAGCAAAAAAATCACAGTGTCAAAGAATACAAATAACTATCATCATTTTGGTATCAATTCCTACTTCTTCATGAGAAGAAAAAATTAAAGCGAAATCATCTACCTAAATATTCACTGTTTATTTTTGGTTTCTGAACAACCTTGAAACGAATCAGAATATCTTAGTCTTGGAAAACCTAATAAAAACTCAAAAAATAAAAACTTAATAAGATAAATATTATAACAAAAATGTCATACTTATGACAACAAACTAATAAAACTTATTATCAAAGACCCACACTATACTTCGTTAGTTTGTAAGCTTTTATTCAGGTTTATATAAATTAAAAATTCATTACCTACTAAAAGTAACATTTGTAGGTATGCATTGAAAAGTTCTGAGCCTAAGGTTGTATATAATAAAAAAAAAAAAAAAAATACTGGCAGGTAAAAGTGCCATATTTAGTCGCCATTATGCACTATCTTTTGTTTTTTTCTTGTCACAATTTTGCATTTTATGCTGGAACTGCTACATAAGGTCACTGATTTTTCAAGTAATGGATAAAATTGAGCACCGTTCTGTCATAAAATATTTGCAAAAGAAGGGGTTAACACCAAAACAAATATTTGAAGATATGAACAAAACATTAGGGCAATCTGCTCCATCGTATGCTACCATAAAAAGATGGGTAGCTGATTTCAAACGTGGCCGGGAGACTGTTCAAGACGAGCCTAGGAGTGGGCGGCCGTTGACGCCTACTATGGATGAAAATGTCAATAAAATATTAGATGCGATAATGAAGGATAGGCGATTGAAGATTGTGGAGATAGCGGAAGCAATGGGTATTTCTTATGAGCGGGCACAGAACATCATCACCGATGTTCTTGGATTTTCTAAGGTGTCAGCCAGGTGGGTGCCTAGACTGCTTTCAGTCGAGAACAAACGAGTACTGGTTACAATTTCCCAAGATTGTTTGGACATGTTTCAACGTGACCCCGAAGATTTTCTCAATCGTTTTATAACTATGGACGAGACATGGGTCCACCACAGTACACCAGAATCGAAAGAACAATCCAGGCAATGGAAAAGACCAGGTTCACCACCACCCAAAAAACCCAAGGTCATTTTGTCAGCTTATAAGGTAATGGCCTCGGTTTTCTGGGATTGCAGGGGGGTTATCATGATAGACTATCTCGAAAAGGGCAAAACAATAAATTCAGAGTACTATTGTGCTCTTTTACGTCGTCTGCGAGAGGAAATTAAAATAAAGAGAACTGGAATGCTGTCGAAAAAAGTATTGTTTCACCAAGACAACGCTCGCGTTCACACTTCGGCGAAATCAATGGCACAAATACATGATTGTGGATTTGAAGTGCTGCCGCATCCCCCTTACTCGCCGGATCTAGCTCCTTCCGATTATCATCTCTTCCCAAACCTCAAAAAACACTTGGGAGGACAAAGATTTTCGACTAATATGGAGGTACAAGAAGCAGTAGACTCATATTTTAACGACCTCAGAGATTCTTTTTTTTTTGATGGGATAATGAAGTTGGAGGCGAGGTGGACTAAGTGCATTGACCTTCATGGAGACTATGTCGAAAAATAAAATTGTTATAAAAAGTGAGCCAGTTAGTTTTTTTTACCAGGCTCAGAACTTTTCAATCCACCCTCGTACATAAAAAAATCATATCTCATCCATTCTGCTTAAAGTCGGTTAAAAAGGGACGGTTGGAACACCTGGACGATTGAAACGTTTCAAACGTCCACAGGCACATTGTTCCAATCGTACCCAACTCCTATTCTTCATTTCAAGGTCGATATTTTAGTCTTAAATATTACTTTAGCGATTACCAATATCAATAAATACAATCTCAAATAGGTATACCATACAATGAAATAAGAAAAAATACCAAAATACAAGAGGTAATTAAGATAAACCGAAAATAAAAAGACCATAAATGCTTAATTTTGCGTGTGAAATCTTTCCGAAGCGTCCTGCACACGACCGCGTCCTTCGCTGCCCCGCGCGCCACTGTCCAAAGATTCGAAAATGGCCGATGTAGTAAAGAACTTCGTGTCGCGCTGGTATGTGTAACGGTTTCCGAGAAATTTGAGTTGTTTCAATCATGACCCGTTTCAATCGTACCCACCCTACCCTACATTTGATATGGTGCGCTTTTCCATTTTTTTTGACTTAATTAATATGGCGCGTGGATTAAAGAATAATAGACTCTTGGTCAACGGTGTAAGCGCTTCAACGAGCGCCTTATGATTGTAGCGCCATCTTCAAGATCTGACGAGTTTTATTTAGTATTTCTTTTAAGTCAGTGTTGCTGATGGATTAAAAAAATGCACTGTAGGAACCAAACAAAAATGTAACATTAATGCAAAAAAGGAAATTGTTGTGTTAGGTTTGTTATTTTGAAAAATATATTATGCTTTATAAAAATGCAAAAATATATAACATATGACAATTTGTATTGAATCAATGTGGCAACACAATAAGTAGCTGTCTTGTAATTTTTTGACACTGTTAAAATTTTTGGTTGCCCTTTATCCTGACAGCCTAGCATAATCCATTTCCGAGATCATTCCCATTTATGTTGTGACCTAGTCTTTGTATATATTTTCTGCTTCGTTCTTAGACGGTGCCTCATGGCCACGAATGCCTTAACGTCATCTTAACAAAACTCGTACAGTCACGAGATTAAATTTGGTACCCACCTTAGGTCCAAAGTCAATGTGACATTCTACAATAATAAGGTTGAGTTTCCTAAAAGTTACAAATGACTTGACATCTGTAATGAAATTGACGACTTCAAGCATATTTTTCTTGAAATAAATTAACGCTCGTGACCGTACAGTCACCATCAAATATTGGAGTAGGCGTTCAAAAATATCCGCACTCAACTCAATTAATTAAGCAGTGTATGTAGAGTGTGTTGAGATATTTTTGCACACTTTGTTTGCTGCGATGTGTTTAAAGTCGTACCTACTTTAGTTGCTTACATTTACTTCAACCGACCTACGACATCCGACATTATGGGAAAACGAGTATGTTTGGAAGGTATTATAGGAATGAAGGCAACATGAATTGATTATTTTATTGAGCAGAAATTATGGAAAAGTACATAATTGTATTAACGCAGACATCACAGGAACATCGGATAGTACGGATCCAGTGAATCAGCACTGCAGTCCTTCTAGACAATGTATACTGTGTGGTAATATTGGTGGGCGAAGTGGCTGGAGACAGTGGTGTTGATTTTTCTAAAATTAACACAAATGAGTTATCATAATTTTCGTCTTGAATATAAACTATAACTTTGTATCAACATTTTTTTTACATTTAAGTAGGTACAATATTCGTAAGGGCGCTAAAATACTGAAATATTGTTGGACAAAGGTTAAAAAAGATTATGTACTCGCTGTCTCCAACAATAATATATTATCCAATATAGGGCTGAAACTATTGGACACGTCTAGAGGCAGAGAGCTTGTCAGATAATTTTGAGCGTAACGCAATGTGAAATATAAATTATTATTGGCGACTGTGCTTATTCTCATTTAGTTTATAGTGGTTTTGCAGACACTTTAGAGAGATCTAATAACTTATATGAATAAAAAGCAAATTATTTACATAGATTTAATGCTTAATCTTTGGCCAAAGTAGCTGGTCACCCGATCATTTAGGCATGAGGAAATTTCCTTAATGAGTTATCTCACGCCTCCCCCAATGCCCGGCACAAACATGTAGACTTGGCTAAAAGCAGACATATTTACGCCGTTTCACTGGTTTGAATGATGTAGCCGCCGTTCTCAGTTTGACAGAGGAAGTTTGAAGTGGGACCTAGCCAGCGTATCCAGGCAGGTAACGTCCGCCAGGTTAGGTAAAATACTGAAAATACGGATTAAAACTGTATACACACCATGATCTGCATTTGCGAATATCATTATAGGTATTCAGTGGACTTCATAAATATTTTCATAGTTCCAATCACGTGTAAGTAGTCTAGGTCCCTGTAAATTAAAAATTAACTGTATATCTATATCACAAACACGCTGCTCCAGTTAATTGTATCGAGTACAGGCTAGTGTACTATTCTGCCCATGTCATTACGATTAGTATAGTACCGCAATTTTAGCAAATGTTATCCGATTTTAAGGTGTAGCTGAAAGAAAGTCAAACACAACTACACTAAATAAATAAAGAATCGTACATACATACATACATTAACCCTGAAAGCATTACACTCCTTATTTTAGGCGGTCATGTAAAAATAGTTGGGTATGCCTGTGAGCCCCTGCTGCGCGCAACCCGCTTTCATTTGAACATAAACCTGTATCTGATCTTCATTATTGATTTAAATAGGGAAACTGTTTAACAAGTGCCTGGGAGACTTGTAACTTTTCTTACATGTTACAAGAATTCATAACACATACATACACGTACATATTTACCTTAGAATAACACACGACACAATCACAATCTCATAACATTTTATGAAAACCAACATGTAAATAAATAAGTTAACAAATACAACATAATACGTACCTAGATATTATGTTTATTTCCAATGCACCACGGGTTGGAATCTACCTCATTCACTCTTTTACGTTACTGATTTGTGGGAATCATGACCTGAAGTTCATAAGGTATCCTATACACTTCAGGTAATTGAATGATGTTACAAAGCGTGAATAGTTTACTCGTTAACTTTGCTTTATCTGTGGGTCATTTTTACATTCATTCAATAATTTCAAATGAAAGATTCGAAGTGACTTTGCGTTTGACGGTGTATGCCAAAAAATTGGTTTTGTGTTATAAAGATCTATCTAAAATAAATACTTAATAATTTTCTCTTTTAAATCTTTTCCAGTTTCCATTTCCATTTCCACCAAGTTTAACGTTCACTCCATCCACCAATTTGAAATTGTGTTCGCAAAATCTTGCCGTACAATAAAATGTATTATTCCCGTCTGCAACTCGACCGTGGATAATCAAACGTTATACCGGTTCCCTCGGAACGCAGGGTTAAAAGGTATCTGGTGTGACCTGCTGACGCCACACGCTGGCAATTTAGTGTCGAAAAGTAATTCAGATTCGGAAAATTTAAAAGTGTGTGTTTTTTACCATTTTGAAAAACAATATTTATTTTGTGGACGGCCAAAGCCCCGTACGATGACAATGGCGTGTCCTACGCTTTTCTCCGAAGAAGAGATTCTGTCAGTGTCTCTTACAGTATGGCGGAACAGTGCATACACTATTCATTTCTGTATCTTTTCAATGAAATAATGTTTGTTAGTAAGAGTTATTTTTAACTAGAGATTTTGTACGGCGTTTTTTCGCAAAAATGGTTTACCTACTCTTAAGAAACGCTGGTAGACTCGTGACTTAAAATTTGACTTAATTGCAAAATAAATGTTTTTAATTTAATACGGCTTATAATTTCTACGGTATTATATTTTCAATTCAGAAAGACGCACACAGCTGCTTGATTTCATAATTCAATCTCGTAACAGCTAAATTAGATGTTGAGACGTGTGTGTCTTTGTGGATTGGAAACAATAGTTGCGCCTATTATGTATACTTTCCTATTTTGTATAGTTTGTTTCACTGCATCAGTTTATTGTCGAAAATGTATTAATACTTAACTCGTTTAAAATCAGTGAAACAATCTTATTCACACGGGAAAAAAAACATGAATTCCTATAATACACAAACTGCAGAAATTAAAAGTTCGTTCTCGAATTGAACGAAGTTAACTTATTCGTGTTTATCAACCAAAAGTGCGAATAAGTTTACTTCGTTCAATACGAAAATGAACTGCTCTCAGAATTCATTTGCCGCCATTCCTCCATTTTTTTTTTCTTTTTTTTTGCATACTAGCGCCACTGCTTTACGCTGCGGTGCGGGACTCAACTACTACTAACGTTATGTCAGTTCCAAGTTTGATTCCTATCTGTCTTTAATAGACATATCCTATAATCTGTGCAATGCACATCTGCGACAGCGTCAACTTGACTTTTAAGGTCGAAAAGTATAGACAAACTTATCATTTTTAGAAAAAAAAACTAGACTGTCGAGCGAGGTTGTATTCATCGTGGGCATACACCTTGGCTAGATTTTTCATTTTTGACAACGCATGTCGACAGTGATCGCCTAACGCTAGCGTTACATTCGATGGCAACTTGTCTAGCCTATTTAATTTTGACAACGCCAAGTGACAGGTGATCACCAAAGTGATCGCCTAACGCTAGCGTTCGTGAACGATGGCAACTTGTCTAACCCCACTGATTATGAAATTGTCATAACTGTCATGTCAAAGTCAGTCCATTGTTGATAAATAACGTGAATAACATATTAAACCACTAAATTAATACGAAATACGTATGTATGCTTTTCAATAAATGTAATTAAACCAGTGCCATTAAAATCTGATGGTATGAGAAGTAGAGGAAATTTAAATATAGAATGCCTGTAAACACATTACCACTACATATGCGATTCCACGCTCTCGGAGATTCTACGTATTACGGCTTAGCAAGCGCGTTTGTGGGTTGCAATATATTAGATGAGAGTAGATTAAGGTGGTAACACCCTTATCTTGTCAGTTGTCGGCGACCCTGCTAATGTGTAATCGGCGGGCCTATCTCGCGCACATACGACGGGCCCCTGTTCACGGCCGCGCCGGGCGGGACCCCCGAGTTTCAATTTCACGGAAGCAAATCGATGGTAATTTCGGCGGTGGACGGTATATTTTCCTGCCACCCTCGGGCGTTGTTAAATAATCATTTTATGCGATGTTCGCTGATAGAAAACTGATACGCCGCCGGCTTCCGTCTTACTTAAGCACAAATGTATCTTCGGCACAAGATTCATTATTCCGCGTGCGTTACCCGGCATTGATCTGCATTTAGTGTTAAGCCGAGCTAAAGAGGCCGGTTGTGGAATGTTTTATCGAGCTGTGATTCAGCGCGGAGTCCACGCCGTGACCTCGGGCTTGTCTCAGCCGACGGGCCGGTGTATCACTAACTAAACATATACTAATGCACCATGTGTTGTCTACTTAAATAAATAACAAGATCGTAAAAGGAATAAAATAACTGACGATATGAAGGTAAAATACATTAAGAATGAACAGTCGAACATATCCCGATCGTTTAATGAAATGTTTCTCTGTCTGTGTACTAACTGATTATCGGGATATAGTAGAGATGTAGTGAATAATATTTTGCCATCGTTTTTTTGTCGGATAAGTTCGTACTGATTTTACTTTCTCAATTAGTTATATCGGTTGTTGCTAAAGTTGACTGAGACAGCAAAATAAAAACGTATTACATCTGTGCCGTAGAACACTACTGGATTGTTGTTAATACAAATACCAATCATTATTACATGAGCCGTCTGATTCTTAGCCATCTCTAATATAATAAGAAGCTAATTTACGAAACATTTGTTAATAATTTTTCGTGACGTACCTACTTTTTGATTTATAGTTAAAAATGCACAAAATATGAACCGTATCCCCGAAGTTTACAAAACGAAAAATTTGAAAAAAACATTATTTAAGGATAATTATTTATATTGTACGCGAAGTTAAGACTTAAGTACAACAATTTAGTGCGATAAAAGGGTCGGAATGTATTTCGCAATTTGTGTTTTAAACAAAAATTGCTAAAATACTGTATTTTGTATTTCAATTACATGATTTAAAAATATTTTGTTGTATTTTAATTACATGAGAGAAAGTATTTTGTAATGTGTATTATAATTAAAGCAAAGCATGTAATTTGCCCAGCCCTGATATCAGGGTGGTTACTACGAAGCACTACATTCGAAACGTCGGGTGCCCCATCCCTCTCACGCATCACTCTTACCTCAAATCAAGAGAAGGGATGGAGGTAACGTAACTTCGTACTTCAATTTTGGAAGAACCTAGGGTCCAGAGAGTCAGCAATAGGGTTCAGTCCTTTGGGCCCGGAAGTCATAAAGTCAATTTGTTCGTTGCTCAGGCGATTGAAATGTGGTTTAATATATTCAGGGTTAAGGACGCGGTATCGCGAGCATGTTGAATGGTAGGTGTTTAACAGTTAAGGCAACCGTGTTTAACAGTTAAGTATTTGCATTGCGGTTGAAATACTGAACTTGAACCACTGTCTGAAAGTCCGCACAAACAAACTTTCTGCCGTAATTGTAATTAAATATGGATTGAGTTAAACTATTTAAGTATTTATTATTTTCCGTTCCCTGTTTATCTACATGTAGTAGGAGATCCCCATCAGTGAGGTGGAAACAAACAAACAAACAAACTCGACCGAGGGGTTACCACCAATAATATGCTCCAAGCAATTTTTAATTTAAAAAATAATGATGGACTATACTCGCCTCGGCGAATGATGGGTCCTATGACACTGACAGTTATTCCGACGCTACAACCTTGTAGTGGCGTCATCGTTACATTAGAATCAAATTGGAGGCGTCTAAAATTGACACTTATTAATTGTAGGTAGATATATGCCATTTTAATGATATTCCGTTGGAATTTTCTCAATTTTTAAAATTTATAAGAAATTATCTGAATCAGACTTTACGTTTACGTCTTGCCAAACTTACTTCGTTTGGAAGATATCGACTAGTGTGAAAAAATATCGATAAACAAATGTCGATAATGGTAACAAGTATACAAATTACAGTAATGTCACCTAAAAACGTTTAAAAGCGTTTTTTTGGGAATATAGTAGACCATTTTTGTAGCAATATGGCATTTAATTAATAAAAATATTAAATGAATACATACTGTCAGTCATTACGAGAAATATGCTAAACTAATTTAAAGAAAAGCATTCGTAAGCATGTCAGCAATTGATCTAAGTGTAATAAAATAGGTTTTTGATAGTGTTATTGTCTTTATGTTAGATGAAAATAAAACAACGTGAATTTATCAATGTATTATTTAATCAGAATCCGACAATCGTGCATTACATTCGGTTTGATTTTCGGTGTTCGAATCTGAATCAGAACTACAGGACTCGGCAACATTAACTATAAATGGTTCATCCACTATGTTATCGTATTTTACGTCGCGATCCCAGTCTTCCAAACATATTATTTTTGTTCTTTCGACCACTTTCCGCCAATCTTCGGGGGTTACGTGATCGCACGCTTCTTTTAATAGTGTCATCATTTTATTTGATGTAAAAGGCGGAGTTGTATTATGTCTTGCTGCATAACCTTTGACTTGTGCCTATATCATCTCAATGGCATTGTACTGATATAAGAATTGCACTTTCCGTGCATCGCATTGTTATCATCAGTTTAGTGTTGCCGTCACAAAAAATAAATATATGTATAGGGTGTTAATTACTTTAATTATTACAGGAGTGAAAAATAATATATGAATAAAGAAACATTTATCTAATTTGCACTATTCAAACGTTATTAGATTTAAAATAATTATAAATATATTTTTTAAGTTAGCCGACTTGCAGCTTTATAAAACGGCCCCCTGGCCGCAGGACAAATACTACTTTGCCGATAGTGTCGGTACTTGCACATCACTATCAGAGATGTCAGTGTCAGTGTCATAGGACCCATCATTCGCCGAGGCGAGTATAAGTGACAGCTAATAGTTATACTCGTTACTCGACTGAATTAATAGTGTAGTCCGAACTATCCTTTAGACCTGGAAAAAGATCAGGTGACCCATAATGCTTCGCCACGTGTTCCACATCAACACATCATAGGTAGTCAGCAGCAGAAGTAGCTACGCAACCGAAGAGGTCAAAATGATCTGCACTCGACTCTATTGTCAAGAGAATACGTCGTGTGTAGATAATTTTGGGCATGTTATTCTACTTAGCTACTTTTGACGCTGACTGTACTTACATGTATTGTCAATATCAAGCATTGGTCCAAACATATACTTCAGTTTTTTTAGAATTAGAAACCACAATAACATTATATTGCGTCTGTTCAACTATTTATTACCTAACAAGTAGCAATAGTACAGTACAATAGCCGCAAAACAAAATTGTTTTATGTCACTTTATTTGCGTGTCATCAATTGTTACTCCAGTACAAATTGTAAAGAGATTACAGTTCACGAGCCGCAATATAATGTTGTCGTGGTTTCTAATTCTAAAAAAACTGAAGTACTTATAGTGTATACATATAGAACAGCAGTTCAGGTTCGAGTCTGTAGACTATTGGCGCGGCGGCACTATGCGATGGATATTTCCTTTACGTACTTACTTATTATTATTACCTAAGTAAGCGAAAGTGGTAAGTTTTATTAACACATTTGTTATAAACAACAACATATCATTAATTAGGTAAGTACATCTGGGTACCAACAATAATAGTAGTGTAATTTAAAAACCGTATAACGGGGTTATTTGTGCTATTTGGAACAAAGTATAATTTTTAGCGTTGAGTTGATAATATTTTTTGTCATGGCAATGGTAGAACTGAAAACTTCACCTGGCAACAAGTTTTACAGTTCTATCATTGCCATAATCACTACATAGTATAAAACAAAGTCGCTTCCCGCTGTCTGTCCCTATGTATGCTTAGATCTTTAAAACTACGCAACGGATTTTGATGCGGTTTTTTTTAGTAGATAGAGTGATTCAAGAGGAAGGTTTTTATGTATAATAAATTTTGTTTTATGTACGTGTGTTATAGAAAACTCAAATAAACCGAAGCGAAGCGAGGGCGGGTCGCTAGTAAAAAATATATCAACTCAAAGCTTATAATTACTTTGTTCCTCAGCTTTGTTCCAAATAGCCTCGTGATTCCCAAAAAAACTCGTTTTACGGTACACAATAACTATTAAATCGATAAATCGCCGCCCCACCCCACCAGTTTTCATGAAACCGAATCATCCCGTTTAAAGTAATTTCCTTTAAAAAAAAAGTTTCCAGAACGGTCTATTCGTTTCAAAGTTATGATGCCGGAGGCCGGCTCATAGATACTCAGCCACGCAGTACACACAGCCCTTACGCTGATACACACGTTAAACTTGTAAGCAGGGATCGTTACCGGTATTCTTATTACCGGTTTTAAATAAGGTATAACCGGTTATAATTCCATTTTGGTATTTATATCACTAAAGGTCTAATAAGCGGTATAATCAAAACCGATATTCAAATGTAATAGCGGTTTCGACCATTGACAACATTACCTCTATTTGATACTTTACCAATAAAATCATTACCGGTAATACCTGTCACTGTCCACACAAGACAGTTTTCTAATTTTGAAAGATTACCATATGATCGGTTTGTCCTTTTCATTTTGATCGTGACGTCATTGACGTGTCTTTCATCTATTATTTTATGGTTCTACTTCACAATACATTATATATAATATACAAGATTTTCATGTGGTTTTTATCGTGAATATTATATTACCAATTTGTGGATACACGGAATGCTTTTTTTCTTTCTTTTTTAGCTCTTATATTTAGTTTAAAGACAAAATTTATAAAAAGAATCTTCCCATACCCCGCCCACGTATACGTAGGTACTCCTAAGATCGAAATTTAAGTTTTAGTTCGTATAATACTTTCCCTCACGTTTTCGAAAATCTATTTATTTGTTCAGTACTAGCAGACATTTCAACCAGTGTTAGCCAACAATGCTATTGAGTTACGTTTCACCTATTTCTTCTGCTTCAGTCATAACATAATATCTACCTGACACCTTATCTATCAATAGCAACGAATACCGGTATTAAATAGAGGTAAAGAATACTGTAAATAGTGCATAAGTATATGTATAGTGAAAAAGACAAAAGCGGAATGACAACATTACCTCTAATTCGAAAATGGGTATTATTTTTTTAGCGGTATTCTTTTGACAATTTATATACAGGTATTCAATTTAACCGGTTTTACAATCCCTGCTTGTAAGATCCCTTTTTTGTCGGGGTTCAAGTAAATAGAGTAGGTATATTATACTCAAACTGTTTACGAAAACATGAAGTAGTGCCCAGTCTATAGCCTGTCCCTCGCTACATACTTATGCTGAATACAATGTCATAACCATAAGATATGAACAACGTTTCTCCTTTATTATGTAACAAAAGCTGCAAGTGGGGTTAAATATCCAAAACAAATCGTAGGTATACTTCATACACTTAGGTACTTTCCGCCAATTTGGATAGATAATTAAGAGAGATAGTGATATGTTTAAATTCACATTCGTTTACCGTTAACGTTAACCCTTAAATTGGCAATAATAAAAAGTCGTGAATTCAAACCGTATTTGATTTGAAATCAGCTTAAAAAATAGATTAACCAAAAAATAAGAAAAGCGAACATTATAGAAATAGTATGTGCATTATTAGATACACTGCCAATTTAAGGGTTTGGGCGCCACAGAGTTCATCTCTCGATGGCCTAGCACGCAGAACAATAATTTACAAGATGTTTTTTGTTCCTCCAGTAAACATTACGATTTTTACATACGAGGTTTTTTAAAAGAATGGAATATACAAATACCTATCGACAGTAATATTGGTATCTTAATCTATTCTTTTAGATTATCTGTCAAAAGGTTTTACATATTATTTTTGTTGTATTTTGTTAAATAAATACTCTGAATTTAAGTTTGGGTATATTATATTTAATGCCTTAACAATTCAATTATTTATTGACATTTTCAAAGTTAATAACGTATAAGAATACATTAAAAATCTAATTTACTAATAAAATTAAGCTACATCTACGTACCTATACTTTGTGTGGTGGTACGTGCCACATAAATATTACAATAATTACCTACATTTTTGTTAAGTTACATAAAATTGGGGAAAATAGCTAAATTTTCATCTCATAAGCAGGGGTCGGAAATTTGGATGGATAGACCTAAAGTTAGCAAAATCCCGGAAAAAGTAAGGCAAGTATGGCGTCGGCTTCTTAAAAACATTACATTAATAATATAGTTTCCGGGATCCGGGATTCGACAAAACGTTTCTATTAATTATTTTACATTTAGTATAAAACTTTAAATATAAAGAGACATTTATTCGCAACAATACAAACAACATTAGGTACATAGATACAAAAAATAAGACACAGAGAAACAGTTGCGAAACGGTCCCAATTCAGCATTCGCTAGCCGTAAAGCCAGCACTGGTCTTCCGTTGGAACCTTACTTTACTTTACGTTAATTTGTTCCTCAAACTTCGTTAGTTCAATGATTTACTGGTAAATGAAATAACATTTTTGTAATAAAATTATTTCAAATAGTTATTGTGAATATTTAAATGTGTTTAGGAGTCCCGGGAATTTTCTTACTAAATTAAACTTGAGTCCGCTTCCATACAACTGAACAACAACGCCGCCGCTTAAGTTTAGGTAAATATCTATCCGAATTTCCGATCCCTGTTCATAAGTGTACCTACAGTTGGTCATGGGACATTTTCTATACCTATCTAATTAATTACCCTCTACAAATGTTACAATTATTTAATTGGATATGTATAGGTAGGTATACTCGTAGCTTTAGAAAAAACACTTTAAAGTGGCAACCGCCACAAAATTGTTAATGGTTTTTTTATGACAAGCAGAAGGCGCACGAGCACACGGCCGCCTGATGGTAATAAGTTTGTGGGATCCGAGACCCGTACAGATGAATTCTCAAAACTACAATCCTAAGACTCAAAATCCAATCATTTCTAACCCTGCGAATGCCTCTGCTATTTTTAGTAATTTTACCGGTTGTGTAGGTAAGGCCGCCAAAATTATCATTTACAAGTTTTATAACACAGAAGTTACACAGTAACTTTTGTGTTATCACAAAAGTAACGCTTTTTTTATAAAGCTCGTTTCATAATAGTACTAAAATAGAGGGTAAGACAAAAAGATATAAAAAATACTTTTCGTGTTTTAATATGATTAACTTGATAGCTAAACGCATTCAGTACATAGCCCATCAAAACAAACTATCTTTAAAATTATTTAATCAGAATTTCGTAACGTGATCGATCGTTATTTGACTAAAAAACTAGGCATAAATTCATATTATCGTTTACGCTTTGAACGTAAACGCATACAATTATAGTAGAGTGAACTGTTAAAAACAATTGTTTACTTCAGAAATCATATAACACAAAATTTTGATACTCAGTGACGACACTTTCCATGTGTCTCACAGACAAACTACAAACGTCGGCTTTTTATTTTGAAACTAGCGACCCGCCCTTGCTCGGCTTCGGTTTATGCGAGTATAACATACAGCCTTCTTCAATAAATGGGCTATCTAAACATGACAAAAAAATTCAAATCGGACCAGTAGTTCCTGAGATTAGCGCGTTCAAGCAAACAAACAAATAAAACTCTTCAGCTTTGTAGATAATCTTAGTATAGATAGCGTTGACACCTTACGGTCTTGCTGTATCAAAACACGTTCATTTCGAACTAAACGTCATTTCGACTGATATAAGAATAGAGGTCAAATCAAATGTCTTTGTTTTTCAGAGATGTTCGAAATTTGAATTAAATAATATTATCGAAATCGATGTTATTATTTAGCAATAATAATATTTTACAGATAACAAATTTTTTCTAACAAAACAGTCTATTTTTATGGTGGTCATAATGTGCAGTTCTTGAACGCATCATGAAGGGTTTATTATATGTATATGGATAGATAAACGTGTTTTGTATACATTTAACAAATAAAAGCTTACATAGCTTTCAAGTACTGGTAAAAAAAAGGACTCGGCATTTTCGACCATAATTAGGGGTTTGATTAAAATAATTATACAGGGTGTCTTGAAATCAATCGAAGAAATTTTAACCGTAGATAGGGTGGATGATTTGGATCATCTCTACATTGGTAACTTTTTTTTTAAGTTAATATTTGACTGAGTTACAGACTGATTTATCCTGACGATGCTCTCAGTGTGCTCCATCTTAACTAATTCATTCATAACCCATACACCGGATTGACGGGGGCAAATATGTACCACAGTGCTAGTGATTCATTAAATATCGATTAAGTTTATCGACAATTTTTTTCGTGACATATGGATCTTCCATTACTTACAAAATAAAGTTGTAAATACCTTTATCTTCTATATCTAAATGATCAGCTTTCCATGAAGATAAACGATCTTTTTCTTTCGAATCATTTTTAACCGACTTAAAAAACTAAATGGTTCTCAATTCGTCGGAATACTAAAGAATATTGTCGTACTGAATTAATTTGTTATTCAATGTAATTTCAACGGTTGTCAAAAGTGACTCGAGTCCAGAGTCAATGTCAGATACCGGTTGTTTGTATTATAAGAGGTTTGCACATAATTAAAAGTCATTCAAACTAGGCCATTACTTATTTTAATGATGATCAAAAATTGCTTTATATCGTTGTCGATAAATTTTGTCGATATTGAATCACTAGCACTGCTACATTTTTGACCCCGTCATACCGGTGTATGACATAACATGTGTCACAACGTAATGTAAATAAACAAGTTGTTCCATATCAACAAACTTTCTAATCACGGTCAAAAGCTCCACGGTGTTTAGAAAACTGAAAATAGACTGAAACTGAACTATAATATGAATGAAAAGATGATCTCTGATAAGGGCTATTATGTGAAATAATTTAAAAATGAAACTTACGATTACGATGTTTACTCACACTCTTCCCACACTCGCACAGGTAAAATAGCACTTGTACTCGTAGGTACATTAAAGTTATTTTATTAGATCATGAATCATGGATTTATTTCATTGATTTCTACCACAATCAGGGATAACTATGAATACAACACACAATAATTAAAACGAATCAATAAGTTGTTATTGTCCTTTGACAGTTCAGCATAGTATTTTTTTAAATCTTGTACCATTGAATACTTTTTATGAAAAGAGGTTTAGGTTTAGGTTTTGTAAAAATAAAATCGTCTCTACACGTAAGTTTATCCATTCCATGGCCTAGGAAAGGTTGGTATTTTTTGTTCTCTATGGTAAGTGTGACATCATAATAAATTATAATCAATTATGCGACGGCCTTTATATCCATGGACAAAATATTTTGCATTCGGGCTGTTGGCTACTGCCACAAATACCACGCAGATCAATACGGAGGGCAATAATCGGATCGTTCAATCCATGTCTATCTGAACTCTATGTCTGAGTCTATGAATTTATGGCTGTCATTATAATATTATGTCATTGTTATGTTATTTTGAGATATTCAAGTCGTAATTATTTTTGCTGTAAACGGGTTATACGGGCCACTTTAGAACAGAAAAGAATGGTAAATGGTTAGATCTCGACAATAATATAAGAAGGACGATAATATTATGAGCAGTCTTGGCGAAGCGTGAACAAGAGATCTAGTGAATTCACATTTAAAACCAGCTAGTGTTCAAATTGCAAAAATGAAAATACAGTAAGTTGCACTAATGAAAATACAGTAAGTTGCACTAAAATTTATAATTATTTTAAAATGTTAGTTAGATTTCTGCTTACATGGAACGAACTGTTTGTTTACATACCATGTAAACAACGTATGGTGTCAGGTCATTGACCTTTAGAATTTTGACGTTAGTTACTACGAACGTTTGTAGTAGTATAGTATCAGCGTCAAAATGTCAAGGTCGAGATATCGGCTGCGATACATCAAGTAAAAAAATTAATATAATTAATCCTTCTTTTTTTTTTACATTAACAGAAACAAAAATGAACCATACCCCCGTGATCAGAATCGTGCGAACTATTACCCCGCCAAATATCTCTTATTCGATCCAAGACACCCTGTATAAATTAAAATAATCAAATCACTTTTATTCAGTTTGCGATATGCGGAAACAAAGTCAATAGTTGCTTAATACATACATAATATAATCAAACAACTATAAGGGATGTAATACTTACACTTTTGATAAAATCGAACTGGAAAATTTGGTTCGGATAAAAAGTGATAATATTGGCGGCTTTACCCTGGTAGGGACATTTACGCTGGACACCAACATCAAAAAATGAGTTTACGTACCCAGGTTTGGAACCAGTTTAAAAAATACCGGTTTATTTCGGTTTGCTTCGAACTTTTCTAAGGAACGCGAACGTTTTGAGAACTTTATCTTACCACTACCCCTTTGCGGGAAAAAGTAAGTGAACATAAAGGTACAGTCAACCAATTTGATTTCTAGGCCACTTTGGACTATGTTAAAGTGACGTTGTCAACCAAAACGTAAGAGACTCCCTATGATTTGGTTTACAACGTCACGTTGACAAAGTCCATAGTGGCCTAGGAATCAAATTGGCTGACTGTACCAGTGTACGTACAATGCCAATTTAATGAAACGCCAATAGTGAGGCGAATAAAGCCTCAAAATGACATTACCTTGACAAACACATGTTAACTTTTGGTAAAACAGTTTTACCGATAATAATAATGTTTTTGTTCCACATGCTCGGAAATGTTAACCTTACTAATTGTAAAATCAGCCCGCGAAGTTCTCAGTTCCAGATCCAGGTAAAAATAGTTATTTGTTACACAAGGGGAGAAAGTTATATTTTACCTGCGAGTGTTCATTTGAAACACGAGCCTTTCGCTAGAAAGGATTCTATGATTGACCACGAGTAGGGCATGCAGTACCGGACCCGGTTCCGAGCATTCCATTTCCCGGTTCTAGGCAGGGACGGTACTGGGACTCCCGGTTCTCCCGGTTCTTTTTTTTTACCTCAAATCACTACCAATCATTAACATTTGAGAAATAAAACGATTAAAAAACTTTATGAAACTTGAATTTTTATAAATATGCAACAAAATCATGCATGTTTTCTTTTCTTAATCAAGTAAAACACTTACTAGACAGTTGTTTGTTTTGCCTTTGTTTTTTTTTTTTTACAAATCTATAGATCAATTATTGCAAATATGGCACAAAATATGATGCGATGTTGCAGCTTGCTCGTGCCGCGCCGGGCCGGCGTCGTCGCTCAGGTGTGAATTTTGATACTTGTGATACGCGCCACGATATTTTTTTGATGTTCATGGAAAGAACCGGGAGAACCGGGATGTAATCTTAAGTACCGGTTCTTTAGCCACTATGAAATTCCCGGGAATTACAGAACCGGGATTTCCCGGGAGGATTCCCTAACCACGAGCGAGTGATGATTGAGCGTAGCGAGTGTTTCAACACACGAGACGTAACATAACTTTTCACCCGTGTATAACACAAAACTTTTCACCTGACTACAGCGAGGAAAATAAGGAAAAGGGTTGGTACTATCAATATTGTTTCCAGTAATTCCGCTGGTGTTAATACGTCTTCGTCACTCGAAACATTCATTTTTAATAACAGAACTAACTAGTAAAACATGCGAGTATTTAACGTTGACGGCTTAAAAACTTTTCAATTATTATTTCGGATCCGTTTTGTTCGCACATCGACTTACTTGGACTGTCAGAACATTTTATTCATTTTTACAACAAGAATGACGGTTAATGTTGAACGCTGATATTTATGAATTAAAATAAAGTTGTTAAAACTGTATTTAGTGTTTTTACTCGATGCAATTCATTAATAAAATTGTGATGTTAAAAATTCACCTGTCACCTATCATTGTCAGTATGGTCAAATAGGGGGCCGGTGTTTTACTTTTTAAAACTATATTTGGACCAGGATAACTATCTCCAAACCGCCTAACACTCGTGCAATCAAAATTCTTCCTAGTATATTTTACTTTTTAAATGTCAAAGTTTAATAAGTTAAATCTTTTGAAACAGCGTTTGCAGCGCATTTAAAAGTATATCAAATAGTTTGACTTTTTTTATAGACATTACGTTCATAAACAAAATAAATTGCCGAAATAACGTAAATGCGTAGGTAATAAATGTTATAATTTAAACCATATTTTATTCAAATTGAATTTATTACGTTTAAGATTGTAATTTTATTTAATGCTTTAATTCAGTTTTATACTAAATCGTACAGTCACGAGATTTAATTTAGTTGGACTTTGGACCTAAGGTGGGTACCTTAGGTCCAAAGTAAATCTGATATTCTATAACAATAAGCTTGAGTTTACTAAAAGTTACAAATGACTTGACATCTCTAATGACATTGACGGCTTCAAGCCTATTTTTCTTGAAATGGTCCCAAATGAACGCTCGTGGCCGCACCTGTTGACGGCGACAATGCTCTTTTTTTCAAGGAAATTTTAGGACTGTGTTTAATATTATTAACAAATTGTGTTTAATTTTCTCGCATTGTTGAAGAAAAGCACTATACAAGCCTCGGCCGGGAATGGCGGTTGCTGGGGTGTTATTCTCTCAAAAAGAACGGACGGTCGGACGAACGAGCGAAATCGCAGCGGCGAGTTTAAGTAGTCCCGTCGTCAAAGCGAACAAAACACATTTTAGGGCGTACATTTTCAGGCAGCCTTATACGTTCGATCCATCGACAGAAACTATGCTGCTAAATTGTAAATGCACGCGCTAAAATATGTTTTGTTCGCACTGACGGGAGTACTTAAAATCGCCGCTTGGACATTCACTCGTTCGTCCGTCCGACCGTCGTTGTTGAGAGAATCACTACCCTGTCTGAACTCGAATGTGTCTCACAACAGCCATTTTCCCGGTCTCTGCAGTAATGTACTTTTATATTTGTTAAGATGCTCCATCAAAAATAGTTTTTACTATGTAGGTACAGTACCCCAACGAAAATGTTAAGCACTTTAGTGCACTGTCATAATAAACTTCAAACTGAATATCAAATGACAAGTAGGTATGACAATAACAATGGCAGTCACAATGACAGGGTTCTAAGTATGCTCAACATTTTTATTGGGTGACTGTACATACCTATAACCTACGCGAGACGATGTAATGAAATGAACGTCCCGAAACAGAACTTTTGTACTGAATAAAAACACTAAGGGCCTGTTTTTTGATCAGTAGTTAAACTAACTAATTGTTAAAATTCGAAAAAGGAATTGAAAATTTGACACATTTCCTTGAGATTCCTTAAAATTTTCGATTCCTTTTTCGAATTTTAACAATTAGTTTAACTAGGTACAGATCAAACACAGGCCCTATGGGCCTAAGGAGTTTAACTACTGATCAAACAACAGGCCCTAAGCGACGCTTGTTTATGGCGCTTCTGGATTATCCGTTTTTTTAGCTCGAAACCGGTTAATTCGAAAATAACTTTGTATAAAAATCCGGTTTATGCGAACGGAACCGAAATCAAAAGGTTTTGCGTCAAGTACAAAACAAAGGTTTGAAAATTTAACCCGTATCCGAGCCCTGTTACGTATAGACTTAGGTATAGTAGATGAAGTAAAATATTGCATTACCTTTACGAATAGACTACATTTACAAATTTTAATTAATTTTACTTAAAATATCATTAAAATTTAAACATATTTCAAAAGCTGTAGCGATGGGGCCGCGCGGGGTAATGTTGCCATGTAAAGCGGTGTATTGATACAGCAGCGACTTAATTATTTATATATACTCCAAACAAATTTTTGCTAACATGTAACCTAGTTATTGTGGAACCTAAATATTCGAATGTACCTACTTGAATATGTTTGTTTGATGATTACCTACTATAAAATGTACCTATTCAATAATTTTATTATTTTGGTGCATGTATGACCAAAATACGATTGTAGTAAGTACATTTATATCTACTGTAATCTAACAATGATGCTTCAACGTAAACGCCACGTACCGTCGTCTGACACAACCCTTTGTCTAGCTAGTTGTACTGTGGTACGCAATTTATTTTCTCTTTCCTTATAAAATTGACTTGCTATTCCAGCTAAATATCATCGAAAAGGAAAAGTTATCTTTAAAAGTCAAGATGCCAAACGCCGGTACTGGGATACTCATTAATTATCAAGATAATAGAAGATATTAAATTAAAAGTTTCAAATGGCAAGAACGTAACCATAAGGCATCAGTGTTTATACTTATCAAAAATCGTAGCAAACAGAAAAGGCAGACAGAAAACCACGCGCACTTCTCACGGGACAGATATGCGTCAGATATTCACTAGAATCTAAGAGGAATGTTCAAGAATAGTTTCATGTGCTCGCCGATTTCGGCCAGCGAGTGCTCGTCGTGCTAGCTGGGGTCGTCGGCGTCGATGTCGGGATCGGCGTCGTCGTCGTCGTCGTCCGCATCGGGGTCGGCGTCGGCGTCCAGCGCCTGACTGGTGAGCGCAGCCCACAGCGGCGACCGCGACCCCGCCACAGACGAGCCGCGGCGCTAGCTGTCTCGCGCGCAGGCCGTGGCGGCCGCTGCCGTCGCCGCCGCCGACCCCATCGCTTCCACTGCGCTGAACAAGATGGCGCCTACTTCGCGGTCTGGTGTCATTTCCACCTGAGCATTAAATTAATCAATTGATATGGCAGTGAAGGTCGAACGAGTCCGATGATGTCAGACGAGCGAAGGTGATGATACTGATGATCATGATTAATGTCGGTGTCACATTTTGTCATGTAGCGACAATTTAATAAAAAAACAGTGAAAAAGAGTATATTTACAGAAGATAGACAAGGTAATTACAAACGTAATATAAAAAGTACTAGCTGTACCTTGCGCGCGGTGCTACGTCGTACCAACTCAGAAACCTTCGTAGCTTCATGCCATGCACAACACTTTGCTGAAGAAGTGAAGATCATCACAAGATCAAATGCATAGTTTACGATTCTATAAAGGACATACAGACAAACATTTATTTTTATATATACATATAGCTGATATATAAAAGGTGATATTGAGCAATGAGATGAAGGTAGTAAGTAGAAGACCTAGTGGAGCTGAAGGTGGAGGAGATGTCTTAAAGCAGCAGCACGTTTCCTCGCGGCGAGGCGTAGTTACAGCAGTAGCGGAGAAGTTGAGGTACGGGACAAGGTTCCCTCGAGTAGGAGATGCGGTACGGCAGCGGCACGAGCTACCCTCGTAGAGACGTGGAGGTACGGCAGTAGCACTAGGTACTCTGGTAGAGGAGAGGTGTGGCGGTACCCTTGTAGAGGACAGTCCCGACAGGAACGTGGAAATGGAGTGGGCAGGCAAACTTCCAACACAAACGAGGCCTGGGAGTCTACGTTTAAACAGCAGCCCCGGCGCGGATATCCCGACTTACTCCGTTAACTTCTCCGAGCTGGAGACTGACAGATAAATTTGATGCTCACTTTTAGAGTTAGAGAAAGTGCCTTAGTGTAGATAGTTCACTTATTCGAGCTGGAGTAAGAATGACCATTAATACGAGAAGTACGACGTAAGACGATGATGCTAAACTGCTTAATTTTTCATTGAATTTTTCGTACGTGCCAAAAGATTTTTTATATCAAACTCTCGAAAGAAAACTTAATGGCTCGACTCTTACGTGACACCCGTAGGTATTTATAGTCAAGAAAAGTAATTGCTTGAGTAAAAGTAATGACTAAAGTAACGATTTTTATATGACTTTTGACACTACTAATACTCAAGTAATTACTTTTCTTGACTATAGATACGGGTGTTAGAAAAGAAAAAACCGGGCAAGAGCATGTCGGACCATGCTCAGTGTAGGGTTCCGAAGCCGTAACGACAAACACAAAAAACTATCTCAAAAATCAACATGTATGAAACAATTTTCTATTTAAAGTTATTTGGCGCTGTCTTAGATGATTTTTAGTAGGTATAAACCCGTTAATCGCCTGTATCTCAGGAACTAATCATGTCTACTTAGCCGTGATAGTTTTCCTTTAAAATTCGTTATATGCGCTTTCGTTGAAGATTTTTTTCAGATTTTTAGTACTTGTAGTTTTGGCTGTAGGGGGGGGGGGGGACACTTGACTCTAACAAAAAATAGCGCTTTAAAGCTTAATATTTCATAAACGGATCCCTTACTCGAAAAACTGTTTTCATAAACCCGCAATATTTTTGAAAGACCTATCCAACGACACCCCACACTATGGGGTAGGCAAGAAAAAAAAAGACATCCCCACGTTACGTGTAGGGGAGGTGCATTCAAAAAATATATTTTTCAAAATTTTATTTTACCACTTTGTTGGCGTGACTAATATGTACATTCATGCCAAATTACAGCTTTCTAGTACTATGAGTCTCTGAGCTAGACTGGGGACGGACGGACGGACGGACGGACATGGCGAAACTATAAGGGTTCCTAGTTTGACTACGGAACCCTAAAAATGACAGTGTCGGACTGTCAAAGATGCGTGAAAATATACAAAAACTGAAATTATTGTGCAACATGAGATTTTATAGTGTAATGATCTAATGATATAAATAATTAATTAGGAAAAAGTGTCATGCACCTTTGAAACGGCGCATAAAGTGCATAAAGTGACAAAAGTACGGGACTCATGAAGAATAGGGTCCTCCGGTAAGTCCCTATAATTTAGAACAATACATTCTAGTATTAGATCAATAATAAATAACCGCTTAAAAACTGAACGACTGTCCAGCTCGACTTACTGTCTAATCTGTGCAATAATTTACTACCACTTTGAAGGTCGCAACCTGACCTTTGACCTCTCGGGCCAACGGACCAATGCAACCGGGCATGCTTTGCGATTTTATCCTTCAAACTGATTATATGTGACAGAACCCCTCTAATGCATACGAAGCCATTTATGGGTCCTAGAAGATTTTATTTTTTTACGTGGGGTAGGGTTTTAATCTAAGGTATGATTTGAAGATATTTTATGATTTAAAGACTAAATTACGAGGGTATATATTTTTTTACTTCATACAAGTCATTACAAAGCTAGTTTGGTTACCTTCATTACCTATCGGATGTGCTCGCGTAAAGTAATTTAGGGGTCTGTCCTGATTTCAACTAAAATTACCAGTATTATAAGAGAGGTAAGTGGTGCTCAAATATATTTTTACGGTAATTTAGGCATTACATGATATATTTTCAGTATTTGTAATTTTGATGATCTACTATTTATTCGCGATATCGTCAGTTATATTACGACGCCATATATGGCCTCGTATGCGTGAATGATTGTTTTCTTGATATAAGTATGTAAATACAATAGATTTTATATTACTTTCAGGAATGGATGTCTCACTATTTTATGGTACTAATAAAAGAGTTAATCCTATGCCGGGTGATGGATCGATTAGCACGGAGGATTTTACTTCGGATTCTGACGGTGAATATATACCTGAATCTTTGAAAAAAAAACAAAACAATAAACCGCCAGTGATTATACCAGACTCAGATTCTTCGGAAACTGATGATGATGACGATATCCCCTTGTTACAAGTCAAGAATCGTACTAAATCTAAAAGGCCCAACCAAAAAAAGGTAGCATGGAAATCTGAAAAATTACCAGCCTATGATGCAAATAAATTTATATTCAATGGAAACTCACTATTACCGGATGCAGTGCTGAATTTAGAATCGCCGGGTGATTTTTTTAAAATTTTATTCACCGATGATTTAATAAATTTTATTGTTTATCAATCGAACATGAAATCAGTTCAAGATAATGTCAATAAAGCAGCTAATGTGACAAAAAAAGAAATGGAACAGTTTATCGGTATAATCATATACATGTCCCTGGTCAAACTTCCATCGTCTAGGTTATATTGGTCGAAATCAGTGGGACAAGCTTTTGTCATTGAGGTAATGACATGTAATCGATGGGAATCAATAAAACAATGTTTGCATTTTAATGACAATGCAAATTTCAAGCCCTATGGCTCTCCTGGCTATGATAAGCTTTACAAAGTCAGACCTCTTTTAGATATGATTCGAGAACGTTGCTTGTTGATACCAAAAGAAGAATTCTTGGCTGTCGACGAACAAATCATACCTACGAAAGCTAGGCAGGAAATTAAACAATATAATCCAGCTAAGCCTCACAAATGGGGTTATAAAAATTTAGTTCTCAGTGGAGTGTCCGGCTTCAGTTATGATTTTGATATTTTCGCTGGCGAACAAAGCAACACATATCCGCCAGATGCACCCAACCTTGGGGTCAGTGCTAATACAGTGACTCGGCTAACTTTTTTTTTTTATTTTCCTCGTGGGCTTAACCACAATATATTTTTTGACAACTGGTTCAACAGCCCACAACTACAGGTGTACTTATTCAAAAATGGTTTACTGCCTCTGGGGACTGTACGACTCAACCGCGTACCAAATTCTAATATGCCAACAGAAAAAGATCTAAAAAAGTTGGGCCGCGGAAGTATCGCTGAAAAAGTAGCAGTTATCGAGGATGTGAAACTATGTCTTGTCACTTGGTACGATAATAAGCCTGTCAATATGCTATCGGCATACGTTGGCAGTGAGCCAGTCACCACAAAACGCCGATTTTTCAAACGTGAAAAGCAATACAAGGAAATTACATCTCCTCAGGTAGTCGACATGTACAATCATCACATGGGTGGAGTAGACCTTCTTGATTCTTTGCTTGGCTTATACAGGATTCAACTCAAATGGTACAAACGAATTTTTTACCACATGATTGATATGAGCGTTGTTAACGCTTGGCTGTTATGGCGTCGGTGCAACACAGATATTATTTACCTACCACTTTACGATTTCAAATTGGCCGTCGCTGAACACCTATGTAAAGTTGAGATGGTATCCAGAAAACGAGGTCGCCCTAGCAAGAGTACAACTGGAACACCTTGTGGTACGCCAACATCAAGTCGGCCATGCACGCCACTGTCCAGTCAAATTAACTCAACACCAACTTCAAGTCGGATCGGAAGTGATGCAATTGGTCTAAAGAAAAAACCCCGGAAGCGTCCAGCAAAACATCAAGATGTTCCGCTGAAGGCCGTTCGAATGAACTGTATTGATCACTTGCCAAAATGGGCTAAAACTCGTCAACTGTGCCAAAATAATTGCCATTACAGATCTTACACAATTTTTTTTTTTTTTTTTTATGGCATAGGGATGGCAAACGAGCACATAGGCCACCTGATGGTAAGTGGAAACTGTGACCCATAGACATTCGCATTCACAAGACTGCAATGCAATCCTAAGACTGCAAATGCGTTGCCAACCCTGAGGACTAAGATGGAATGCCTCTATGCTAGTCATTTCACCGGCTATCTTATCCCCAAACTGGAACACAACAATGCGAACACTGCTGTTTGGCGGTAGGTTAATGGATAAGATGGTGGTAGCGATCCGGACGGACCCTGCACAAGGTCCTACCACCCGCAATGTGAAAAATGCAATGTATTTTTATGTTATAACGAAAAAAGAAATTGTTTTTCAGATTTTCACACTCAATAAGCTATGTAAACTAATATGGGCCAATATTGTGTGTGTGCTAGTAGTTAAGTTTGTATAAAGTACTGCATTAAATTATGTTATTATAAAATGTCATCTACTCATACGAAGCCAAATATGGCAACGACTATTTTCAACTTGGTGCATACGAAGCCAAATATGGCGTTTTGAAATATCTTTTCCAAAATACAATATAAATATTTTTTTGCTAAAATTATGTTATATTTACATAATAAAAAATAAAGTTTCAGAATAAAATCATTTTTTTCATGTCCCTTTCATTGCTCATGCATTAGAGGGTTAAGACTGCGCCGAGCAAACGCCGAGCGTCCAGTGGCGCCCTCATTACTATTATTGTGTTTTCTAATTAACTAAAGAACTTTCTTGGAATCAGACGAAATGTTTTTGTAGTGTAAGTAAAAACACAATTTATGGTATACGTAACAAACTTTAATAACAATTACCCTTTGAGTAGTCAGCTTACCGGGAAAAGGTGGCCACTTTTTCCCGTTAAGTTGATAACTCCTAATATATGATATACCCTATAAGTTGTGTTTTCATTTGTAGTACAAAAACATTTCGTCCAATTTCAAGAAAATACTTTAGTTTATTAGAAAACACAATAAAAGCAATGAGGGCACCACTGTACATCCGGCGTACGCTCGGCGCAGTCTTAAGTAAATCATGTTTAGAAATAACAATTACAGTGGTCGCTCTACCAAGAAAGAAAATAAAAAATTGGCCTACCTGTTTTTAACATAAAGTGTTAATAGAGACTCCATTTTCTTTTAAAAATTAAATATATTAAATTAAACTCAACAAAATTAAAAAATAATGTTTTATTAAAATTTACCTAATAGGTTTCTAGAAAAGGGATATTTAATAAAAAAATTTTTTTTGCTGATTCTCCGGATTTTTTTTAACCAAACTTGGCACGATTGCTCTGCTAGATGGAAGGAACAGTAGGAAAAAGATCAACCCATAATCAAAAGGCACTAGTCCTTCCCTTATATTACGGCCTTCAGATATTTCAAACATTATGGAGAATATAGTTGAACGACTAAGGGCCGGTTTTATAACAGTCCGTAAGTATATTTTAGGATCTTTTTGACGTAAATTATACTTACCGGTCACTTTTTGCGTTTTATAACGGTCCGTTAGTTATATTTCAGTAAAATTTTACTCCCGGCAGTTACCGACAGCGATATCATGGTTTAAGCTTAGTTACGGATGGTTATTTTGACACTTGACGTAAATGTGACTTTTAAATATTGTATTTTCCTTAGACTCCGTGCTACAAGACTTAACAAAAAGAGTTAAATATACATATTAAACATGTATTCTTCGGATAGTAGTGATTTAGAACTACTACTAGATTCGTCAGATTCTAGTGCCAGTGAAAATTCTGACCACCGGCGCAGAAGAGTTTTCAAACCGAGACCAGAATATTGCAGCATATTATACGACACCGAATTTAAATGCCGCTTTCGGCTCTCAAAGGAGAGTGTAGAGTATGTGCTAAGGAAGATTGGTTCCTGCTTAACGCCTGCAACTTTGAGGAACTGTGCCCTTTCGCCAACTACGCAGCTTTTGTTAACGCTCCGATTTTATGCCATAGGGGTGGTACTGCTCGCCGCTGGTGATTTTGTCGGCGTGTCAAAGGCTACAGCTTGCGTTACGGTGTGGCGAGTATCAAAAGTTTTAACTTCCTTAAAACGAGAGTTTATAAAAATGAGTTGTTCCAACTCTACCCAAGAAAAATTTTATGACATCGCAAAGTTCCCGTCTATAATAGGTGCAATCGATTGTACGCACATTCGATTGCAATCCCCCGGTGGACCACAAGCTGAGGTATTTCGCAATCGAAAAGGATATTTCTCCCTTAATGTGCAGTGCATTTGTGATGCTGATTTGGTAATAAACAATATTGTTGTGAAATGGCCTGGGTCCTCACATCACTTAATGATATTTAATGCAAGCACCATAAAATCGCAGTTTGAGCAAAATACATTTGGAGCATGTATGCTAGTTGGAGACAGTGGATATCCTCTTAAGAAATACTTGATGACTCCTTTAAACAACCCACAGACTCCAGAAGAAATTTTATACAATGAGTCCCAAATCCGCACAAGGAATGTCATAGAACGTTGTTTTGGTGTTTTGAAAAGAAGATTCCCGATACTTCATCTGCCAATTCGCTTGTCGGTGAACAGAGCACAAGCTGTTATTGTAGCAGCTGCTGTGCTGCACAATATATGTAGACTCTCCCATGACGAACTACCGTTGGACGACGTTGATGATCATCTTAGTTTGAATGAAACATCAGATGATAATGACTCCTACGAAGCTTCAAACAATTCATTGTCAAATGAACTCTACAGGAGAGACTTAATTGACAACTACTTCAGGCAGCTTTTATAAGTGTTGTTTAATAAGTTTGTTTTTGTTTTGATATGTAAGATAGATAATAAAAGTCCAGCTATAATACAATCATTTTATTCCTTTTAGTTTAGTATTAAACAGGAAGTTTTTTTAAAATAACTTCTTAAACTAGGTACTTAACTACTACCTACTTAACTTAAATAACGTATGACACTGGTGAACAACCTGATGCTCAAAAAAATTAAAAATACATCCATTCATGACAAACTAGCCGAATAAAAAATAGAACGCTACAAAGCATTCTATTTTTAACCCCCGACGCATAAAGAGGGGTGTTATAAGTTTGACGTGTAAGTGTATGTGTGTGTCTGTCTGTGGCACTGTAACTCTTAAACGGATGAACCGATTTGGATGCAGTTTATTTTTATTTGAAAGCAGTTTTTCTAGCGGTGGTTTTTAGACATGTTTCATCAAAATCGGCTCCGCCGTTTTAGAGATATTGAAAGGAAAAATGTTCAAAGCCCCCTAAATAACGGCAACACCTACTTTCAGAGCTGATATCTCTTAAACGGGCCAACCAAATTTCATGAAATCTTGCTAAGAACCATCCCAATTAATGTAGCTTTATTTAACAAAAACTTGCGTCCAATTCCGTTCATCCGTTTAGGAGCTACGATGCCACAAACAGACTGACTGCTTTAAATCGGGGGTTTCTTAAATATTAAATTTTAACATAATTTGTTGTTAAAATGAATGACTACAACAGTTGCTAAGTTAGGTTACAGTTTTGTTAAGGTGTGAGAGAGAATGAGAGAATGAGAAATTTATTGATAAAATAAATATTATTTATTCGGCTAGTTTGTCATTATAAAAAATAAAGAAAACCTTCAAAGTGATGACGCTGAGTGAGTGTTTGCTACAAAGCGATTGAGTTTTTTTTAATCTGAATCATCACTTTGAAGGTTTTCTTTATTTTTTATAATTTCTAATTTTGCTTTATAATATTCGGCAATCGCTTTATTACGTTCTATTTTTGATTCGACTAGTTTGTCATGAATGGATGTATTTTTCATTTTCTTGCTAGATTTTAATTTCGTTGATACTGGTCGTTTTAGGTCAGCTGGAGTCCAATTTTTCCAACGACTCATCTCTTCTGCTGTATTAGAGGTTGTTGGTACCTCGGCGTCCTGTGAGACGACTACACAGTCCGCAATCGTAGAGGTTCCTTCTTCCTCGGTCGCAGTGTGCATAACCTGAGCATCAGGTTGTTCACTAGTGTCTGCATCGTTGTCGAATTGGTTGGGTAGCCCAAAACAACTAATAGATGTCAGGCTAATTACTCTGTCAAGAATCGCATCCGGCACGATGGTTGAAGGACCACCGCCCGTCGCCCTAGAAAACAAGAATAAGGTAAAGAGGGATGGTATTAGGTATAAATACCGTACATGAAAGCGACTTTTTTAAATATCCCCAGGTATGAAACTGCTAGTGTTGGCTGTAGTTGCTCGCGACTTGTCTGCATGGAATTTTATTACCGCTATCATACATGATCTAGATACGCATTTGATTCGGGATGATAAATAACTTCTACAGTAGGTACTCGTAAGGCAGTGTCTTTGTGCAGGAGAACATTGGTCCGTTGCCATGTTGCGGGCCGTCTTCAAAAAACCTTCGACTAAGTAAAGCGCTAGTAATTTTACTGTTTTTAATTTACAATTTATACTGAACTTATTATTTTAGACTGTGACAAATAAGAACAAACCTATTATTTATAGTAATGGCAGTGCTTCTTTTCTTTGCAGCTTTTTTCAGGTTGTCCCATTTCAGACGTAATGCGCCAACGTCCCTGAGATATGTGCCGACAGCGTTAAATTTTGTGCACACCCTTTTCCAAGCCCGGTCTTTTTCTGAGTTTGTGGTGACGTCCGTTTTTTTTGATGTAATGATAGGTTCGTCTTCAATCAGACATAATAGTCGAGAAGTCTCTTCGTGTGAAAATTGGCGACTCCGTTTTTTCTATAATACATATGCACAGTTTTAAAAAATATAAATAAATTAAGAGTAATTATTTCAAAGCAAATAATGAAACTTGGTTATCTAAGGGCATTGATTAACATTACATACCTTGGTTTGGTTTTCCATCGCAAACTCACTTCAAGTTTAATTCTTAACGTCTTTATTAAATTTATCATGATTCACGACCGTTTGAACCGAAAATGTCAACGGCACAGATTATAAGATATGTCTGTCAACGGTCTCTCTATATGACAGACCGAATAAAAAATGTAAGTCTATAGACAATTTAGGCTAGCCGCAGACAATAATCCAGCGAAAAAAGGATAGTATTTTTAAGTATCAAGTCTCATTTGTGGCAGACCTAAGGTTTCATAACTAATGTCAAATTTTACGATTCTTTACTTTATAAAACGCTGGGTGGTATAAGTTACTGACATTTGACAAACCATTCGTTAAAATTATTCTTACTGTCGTATATTTGGTCTCAGCTTTTTAAAACCGGCCCTAAGGCCCTGTTGTTTGGTCAGTAGTTAAACTAACTAATAGTTTTGTGATGTCATTGAACACGTCATGATAACACTTACAATGTTCGAGGCCACCTATAGTCGACTGTATGTGCAAGTTGTTGACAATAGTCATTAGCAGTAAATTAACACTTTTATGTGATCGAGTCATTTTGCGGCTTGTGTGTGTACCTGCTTATGCAAAACCCAATCTGGAAAACTCACAATATTTTATTTTATTTTGTTTCTTTTTTGTAAGTAAAATGTATGTCTATGTTCGCGCACGAGAATAGTGTTAGTAAGTAGGTACGTGCTGGGTCAATTCAATAGTGATATTGTTTTGACTCATAATTCATAATTTAGCTGCAGCTACGTGGCGGGAAGTATAGCGCGGGTAAACTGAGCTAGGCTGCTAATTAATCGATGAACTTCGAGACGATCGACGAGCTGTCGGTGGTGCGCGTGCAGTTCCCGCTGAAGGGTTTAGCGGGGACACGCGCACCACCGACAGCTCGCCGCGGGCCAAGTCAGTATGGATAGTTAGACAGTGTCGTCACCTGAGAGAGCGTGGTCTGGTCAGGGTCGGAGCGCTCCTCGAGCACGGTGTCCAGCTCCAGCGCAGGCAGCTGCCGCGCGGCGCGCGCCAGGCTCACGGCCCGCGCCCGCGCCTTCAGCGGGGACACGCGCACCACCGACAGCTCGCCGCGGGCCAAGTCAGTATGGATAGTTAGACAGTGTCGTCACCTGAGAGAGCGTGGTCTGGTCAGGGTCGGAGCGCTCCTCGAGCACGGTGTCCAGCTCCAGCGCAGGCAGCTGCCGCGCGGCGCGCGCCAGGCTCACGGCCCGCGCCCGCGCCTTCAGCGGGGACACGCGCACCACCGACAGCTCGCCGCGGGCCAAGTCAGTATAGATAGTTAGACAGTGTCGTCATCTGAGAGAGCGTGGTCTGGTCAGGGTCGGAGCGCTCCTCGAGCACGGTGTCCAGCTCCAGCGCAGGCAGCTGCCGCGCGGCGCGCGCCAGGCTCACGGCCCGCGCCCGCGTCTTCAGCGGGGACACGCGCACCACCGACAGCTCGCCGCGGGCCAAGTCAGTATGGATAGTTAGACAGTGTCGTCACCTGAGAGAGCGTGGTCTGGTCAGGGTCGGAGCGCTCCTCGAGCACGGTGTCCAGCTCCAGCGCAGGCAGCTGCCGCGCGGCGCGCGCCAGGCTCACGGCCCGCGCCCGCGCCTTCAGCGGGGACACGCGCACCACCGACAGCTCGCCGCGGTCCAAGTCAGTATGGATAGTTAGACAGTGTCGTCACCTGAGAGAGCGTGGTCTGGTCAGGGTCGGAGCGCTCCTCGAGCACGGTGTCCAGCTCCAGTGCAGGCAGCTGCCGCGCGGCGCGCGCCAGGCTCACGGCCCGCGCCCGCGCCTTCAGCGGGGACACGCGCACCACCGACAGCTCGCCGCGGGCCAAGTCAGTATAGATAGTTAGACAGTGTCGTCATCTGAGAGAGCGTGGTCTGGTCAGGGTCGGAGCGCTCCTCGAGCACGGTGTCCAGCTCCAGCGCAGGCAGCTGCCGCGCGGCGCGCGCCAGGCTCACGGCCCGCGCCCGCGCCTTCAGCGGGGACACGCGCACCACCGACAGCTCGCCGCGGTCCAAGTCAGTATGGATAGTTAGACAGTGTCGTCACCTGAGAGAGCGTGGTCTGGTCAGGGTCGGAGCGCTCCTCGAGCACGGTGTCCAGCTCCAGCGCAGGCAGCTGCCGCGCGGCGCGCGCCAGGCTCACGGCCCGCGCCCGCGCGTTCAGCGGGGACACGCGCACCACCGACAGCTCGCCGCGGGCCAAGTCAGTATGGATAGTTAGACAGTGTCGTCACCTGAGAGAGCGTGGTCTGGTCAGGGTCGGAGCGCTCCTCGAGCACGGTGTCCAGCTCCAGCGCAGGCAGCTGCCGCGCGGCGCGCGCCAGGCTCACGGCCCGCGCCCGCGCCTTCAGCGGGGACACGCGCACCACCGACAGCTCGCCGCGGGCCAAGTCAGTATGGATAGTTAGACAGTGTCGTCACCTGAGAGAGCGTGGTCTGGTCAGGGTCGGAGCGCTCCTCGAGCACGGTGTCCAGCTCCAGCGCAGGCAGCTGCCGCGCGGCGCGCGCCAGGCTCACGGCCCGCGCCCGCGCCTTCAGCGGGGACACGCGCACCACCGACAGCTCGCCGCGGTCCAAGTCGCAGTTGCGCCGCCTCGCACGTTCCCTTTTTAATAATAATAACAACTGTAATGTCCTTAACACTAAGCAGTTCCTGTTCTGACCGAAACAAGGATAACCTTGTGATAAGGGTATAAAACGATAAGTACGAATATTTAACCTTTATTCAAGGAATATGAGCTGATTCGCTTATGTTTATGTATAACTAGCGACCCGCCCTCGCTTCGCTTCGGTTTATGCGAGTTTTCTGTAACCCCCGTACATAAACCATAATCTTTATATATAACCCTTCCTCTCGAATCACTCTATGTATTGCTGAAAACTGCATTAAAATCCGTTTAGTAGTTTAAAAGATCTAAGCGAACATACATCGGAAACGACTTCATTTTATACTCGTACTATGTAAAGAAGGTTCATATCAGTCCTTGTTTTGCGACCCGAGCAGGCCCATGATCAAACCAACAATGCGGCTACTTTTTATTTATTTCTTTTTGAGTAGAAATGGAGCAGGACTTGGCCGGCAAAGTCCTCTTTTTAATTTCCATTCCACATAAAGTGGCACAGGCATCATGACATTCTGCCACTATTCGTATTAAAAAAACAATAAACGATTTGGTAGTACTCAGTGCAGTTTTTTTTTAATTATTTTAATGTAAACATAGCGGCTGTATTTATGAACAGGCTGAATAAGCATATTAACATTTTTGAGGATAAGTTATAACGTCAAATACTAGGAGTGCATAAACGTTTGGGATACATCCGCGCTGTGTCTTGTGTGTGCTCCGCCCGCCCGCCGCCAGTGCTCCGCCCACCCGCCGCCCGGTGCTCCGCACCGCCGCGATCTAAGTTGCGCTACACCTGTTACCGATGCGCTCCTGGTACTTTATTTTAACATGCAATTACTTTTTTTTACTCGTCGATTAAAATGTGTGTATTACGATTTCATAGAGAATACTGTAACGTCACTCTTTTCATCGTTGAATAGTCTCTATGTTACTTCCGAAACAACCGAAATAACTATTTCGATACGCTCTAGACAACCGAAATAACTATTTCGATACGCTCTAGACAACCGAAATAACTATTTCGATACGCTCTAGACAACCGAAATAACTATTTCAATACGCTCTAGACAACCGAAAAAAATTTGAAAATAGAACTTCGGTTTTCCATATATTATTATGTGTCCTTGTTTAAGGAGCCTCGATCCGATACAAAATTGCCAATCTGTGTCGTTTCGGAACGTAGCAGAGTCGCATCATCTGTCAAAAATCTACTTTTAGTTTTCTTATATACTCGTATTAATGACTTACATTATTAATTTTAATGAACTCGTACAAAAAGTATTGTTCACAATAGTGTCATAATTAACTTTTTAATCTCGTACCTTACTTAGGCCACTCAGCAAGCTTCGTGGCCTAAACACGGTACTCGACTAAAAAGCTCTCTATTATAACACGATTACGAAAAATACTATTCTTCCCTAGGTAGGGTGGACAATAACATATCAATTTACTTTTTAAAGTCATGTATTTTTTAATTTCATTGCATATGTTTGAGAAAAGCACTATACATACCTCGCCGTGAAAAGGGGTTGTCAGCCTCGTAACTATCCGTCGTCTATATCACTCAGCCGGCAACCCCCTACTTCCCGGCCTCTGTAGTAATGTACTATAAAACCGAGTTATTATACAAACTTACTTAATGTAACCATTGTAATATTTCCAAGTTCCAATAAACATGAAGTGCTGTACTGGTAGCACTATGCTATTTCAATTTCATACAAACCAACATAATAGACGGAGAGCAAGCTACGGTTTAGACGGAGAGCAAGCTAGGTTTGCAATTTATAGAGCAACGAAATCCCTCTAGTTAGTTTGCCATACTATCATTATTTATTAATTCACGCGCCAGGCAGCTGTTCAGCGGGGGGTGTGACAGTGGTTGGGCAACAAAGTGGTTGTAAAATCAATTGAAGGTGTGCAATTTATAGAGCTCTGAGTTTTGTGTGATGTAATAGCTAATTGGGAGACACCAAAAAAATAACTGCTAGCTTTTACATTTTTATTCGAAAGAATTGCGTTTCCTAAGAATCTAATTTGAACCATTTCATGATTAAAAGTATTATTGCTATTTAAAACAATCTATCAAAAAAAAAACCTCGCCTACTTTCTATGCAAAAACGGCGGAGCTATTAAGAAAAATGAGTATACATACCTCGTGTAAGATTCAGAAAGAAAGTTTTTTACTATCTGTGATCTGTTTTTAACTTAATAACATAATAGACGAACGTCATTCAAATATAATGTAAACAAACAATCGCAATACAACCAATTTATAGGTTCAGAGTATTTTAAGCATTCGGTCATTGCTTCTTACCTAAACCTTAAGGCGGACTTGCGCGGACTAGAGTTAGCCCTTAACCCAGAGTTAAGCGTCTACTTTTGTACGTGGTTTGCCGCCTAACCTCGGGTTAAGACGCTAACTCTGGTCCGCGCAAGTGGGCCTAATTAATTCAGAACTTCCTGCATGACCCTTGTTTCTAGAGTAGATTTACTGAACACAATCACATTAAATTTATTGGTAGAAAATTCCATACTTTCAATCATGAGTGTCTACAATAAATATTGATACCGTTGTTTTCAATTTCTTGAAAAACCTCACCACACAAATTATTAACATTCATCACACATAACTCAATAAAATATTATTTTCATCATAAAAATTAGTTTAATTCAATTTTTGGGAAGATAATGGCCCCATCAATGTTTTGATGATTCTGCCAATGTCGAGGTTGGATAGTGCGCTGCCATATGACATTATAGTCTTGTTCGGTGCGTTGACGGTGTTCGGTGGGATACCAGCAAAAATATAATAATAAGTACTTAGATATAATTGTTTTGAAAAAGATGTAGAGTTACGTAAATAAATATTTAAAAAAAAATAGTTAATTTGTAGACAAATAATATTGACATGACATCAGCAGTCTTTGAACTTTGGTGTTAGCTAGAGGTCTAAATAGTACTTATAAAATAAAATAATGGAGAGGTTTCATATGTTTTATGTAAAACCACAAAGAGGTAGATATAGCGCAATTCGGACCTTCGGCATTAAAGGGTTCAATGAAGGTCATTTCTTAATTTAATTATAATTAATTCATTGTTACATATTTTTTTAATCTAATTACAGGGATCAATTTGAGAAGCCTATTGCTCGAAATGGTTTTTAAATGTTTCATAAATTGCCAAAAACTGGTGTACCTATCCCAATTATGTACTTAATTCGAATATAAAATTGCCAGGCGTTTTAATTGGGAGAAAAGTGGTGCCAGGTGATGTCCGGATGCGGTAAAAAGTGCCAAAGTCTCATTTGTAGAGGTTTGGGCACTGTGTTTGGGCCTATACTTTTTCATTAGAGTTGACCTTTAAAATTGTGTGTGCAAAAATACAGGAGCAAATTTTTTAGTCGATCACCAGTATCACCACGCCACGAAGAGCAACTGGCTAGCTTTAAGTCACCTGGGACTAATTTTCCCCCGATTAAAACGCCTGGCAATGTTATATTCGAATTAAATACATAATTAGCTATAATATTACACCAAACACAGAGCTCTATAAATTGCACACCTTCAATTGATTTTACAACCCCTTTGTTGCCTAACAACTGTCACACCCACCGCTGAACAGCTGCCACCCGGATTAATTTATAATGTTAGTATGGCACACTAACTAGGGGGATGTCGTTGCTATATATAAATTGCAAACCTACTAGCTCTTAGGCCATACTTTCTCGCTTGTTGCTCAGTGCATTAACGTTACACACTAAATATAAAGCGAGATCCGAGCGACAGACAAGTTGCGGACTACATGTGCTAGCCCTCCTCTGATTATAATACGCAAAGCGAGACGGAGAAAAATAAGAAATCTAGTGAACTCGATACGGATTTGAATTTACTTCTCAGAAATAATGAAAGCTTTCTTTGTTTTGGTTTTGAACAAGATGACAACGTGCAGTCATTATAAAATCTTAATTATGATTTTATGAGTTTCAAATTAAGCATGTTTCGGTGAGTTTCTATCTGAACAAGTAGGTTCCTTGAAAACATTGTCTTATTACTTAACTAAACAAGGTGCATACACTTACAGAGCCTCTATTCTAATAGTAGCTGCTCAAATTGTCGTTACTTAAATGAATTGCAGGTAAATTGAAAAATATTTGTTAACTGCACATGGATAATAACTTGAAATTGTTCATTTAAATACCTTAATAGGTAGGGTGTGTTTATGTTAGCCTAAATTACGAAATCAAAAAATTTATAAAAAAAAACAGTATTATATTATACTTACTATTGCAATACCTATCTCCTCGGAAGCCAACGTTTACGTAAAGAAGCATAAGGATTTCCGATCCCTACTTATGAAGAACAGGAATGCAGTGTGCTATTTTCTTCTAAAGTAAGGAGCGTGGATAAGAATCCTAAGAAAATAATAAGCGGTCACTACGATTTACGGTCGCATACGATAAAATTTCTACTCGGGTATGTTTTGGAAAACATTGCCGCTTAGGAAACAAAGTGAAATCGTTTTTCAACGCAATTACCTAACCTAAGTCACTTCTAAAGTTAAAGGATATTCGCGAAGCAAGCTGAGCGAAAACAGTCTTACTTCATTAAGAGGATTGTGAAGCTAAAAAAATCCATACAAAATGCGATAACGTGTCACTCCACTTAAACATAGTGCGATTTTTAGGATTTCATGAAAAACGTTGTCTGTAAGTACGTTTTCCTTTCCAAGAAAATATTTCTTAGAATGAAACACATTTAAAAAACAAAAAACAGTAACGTACAGACCTAGTACTTTATAACAGCTACAACATATTCAAGAATCGTGGAAATGGGACTTGATTTAGGGGGTGAGAAACGTCATCGCTCGGAGAACATTAATTTGTATGTTTTTTTGACAGCTACGCGATTTTAGCGGCGCTTCTCCATGCTGCTACAGCTGCAACTTCCTATTGTTAGTTGAAGTGGAATGAAAATTTGTCTTCGCAATGATCTCTCGCGTTGCAAGCACACAAAAGAATAAACTTTTGTTTGTACAGTCAACAGCATAAATAAGTGATTATTTCTGTACCTTGTCGCTTTCAATCGTTTCACAATTTTGTATAACATTTCAAACACGACGTTAAAGTGACAAGGTACATAAATGATCACATTGATCACTTATTTATGCTGTTGACTGTACCTACTAATATTAAATATGAAACTAAATGAGAAAAAGACAAAGTATAGGTATAAAACTAATTGTAAATAAATGTGTGTGCAGTTATAGTTAAACACGTGGTTTATACAAGAGTGGCGTATGCATTATGAGAGCGAGCGCCCCAAAATATCATTGAATTATTAAAATACGATCCACAAGGGTAGGGCGCCTCGCAGCCGCATTAGGAGGCCTTAATAGACCACTCAGTTAAACTACATTAGTCTTTGTAAATGGTTCAATACAATAAGTTTAACTTGGAACAGGTGATATGAATTTTTATTGTTTGCTTCATTCAAGGTTAGCATGTGAATGAAACTGAATTATTATATTAACCGATGACGCGGTAGCCTAGTCGGTAGTAACCCTGCCAACGAAGCTAGCGGTCCCAAGTCTTGGCGGTTTTCTGTGGATTTAACTATGTAGTTTCCTATATATCTATATCTATATAAATAAAAATGAATCACTAAATGTGTTTCTAAGCGCAAAACTCAAGAACGACTGAACCGATTTGGCTGATTTCTTTTTTGTTGCGTTCGTTATTGTCAGGGTAAGGTTTATATGTAAGAAAAAAAATGAAAAATCCAACGGGAAGGTCGGAAATTTGCAGCGGGGCGAAGCCGCTGGCGGACAGCTAGTATGTAAATAAGGTTGTCGTGGTCTAGTACCCATAGTACAAGCCTAAAGCTTATTTTGAGGCGAGGTCAATTTGTGTGAGATTGTCCCCTGTTATTATTTATTTACTGAACCTTAAGAAAACACCGAACTGAATAAAAAAAAAAAAGTATTAACTCGTTCCACGATTAAATTCAAGTTGTACGATATCTGACTTTAGCTTTACTTTCGAGCGAGTGGAGAGTGGTTAAGTAATGAATGGTTGTCGACGGCGGAGACTTACGTCATTGTTTGACTGGATTGAATTTATAAAGAAACAATAATTCTACTTTGCTCTCTGAATGATGCAAACGGCAATAAAAGTTACGATGTAAGGTAAGCGCACTAAGTGTCTACTTCAGTTTTCTGCTCTTTCGTAAAGTTAAGAAATAGGTACTAGAAACTCTCCAGACTTCGTTGCATCTTACCTAGCTAGCTTCGCTCTTCTTCGCAGGCAGCAAATCACCGTCAGAGCTAGCACCGGGAACCCGACGATGCACGACACGATCGGGATCACTATCGATTCCGGGCTCACTGAAACAACAAATATGGGTTTCTTTTTTAATTCAACATCTTTGTTTAGTGAAGAACAGGCGCGTCGGTGATGTCGACTCGTGATCGTCCGGTACAGGGCCCTAAAAGTTGCTAGTAGGTACCAATGAGTTTTTTTAACTTAAGTACATTACCCGATTTTCTTACGTTACAGGAAGAACATCACGAAGGAATATGCTCATTTGAACGGCTGCTGTCTGTAAGAAGGGCAAATGCACAAAAGATTATATAGGGCTGTATAAAGTGTACCCGAAAGAAATATAATTAAAATTCACAGATTTAATTAAGCCTAGTTTTTATCGCACGAAAATTCACCGTTCTCTTTGTATGAATCTGCAAAGAGAACGGTGAAACTGTTCAAAAGTCCAAAATGAAAAAGCTTTATAATGCGGAAACCCGTTTTCATTAGGAGTATATCCAAAAATAGCGGATACCCGACTTTTTGCAAGTTAAAATGTTTAATTGTATTGATATTTTATGTGAGTATGTGACTGAGAAAGAATAATGCCTAACTCGTAGGTGTAGGTTGTATCGCTAAGAGTTCTGGCAAGCAAAGTTCGTACGTAGTTGTATATACGAGCACGGTGAGTGACGTTTACTGTGGCTACTGGTGTCTGACGGGCCTCGAACGAGGTTAAGTATTCGGTCGGTACCTATCAAGCGTTCGTTAACACTGAAAGCGAGGTTTGGGTCTAATCAGACTGCTGCAATACCCGCGACCGTCCTAAATCCGTCTGTATGGTGGCAATCTGCAAGCAGCGACTGAGAATAAAAGTAATACCTACGAGTATGTACGAGTAGGTAGATACTATTACCCGTCTTAGGGTATAACATTACCTACTTGAGTTAAAATTTTAACAAAATTCTTGTAAATATGAATGTAAAAGCGTTACAGCAAAACATTCGAATTAGGAAGGGGGGGGGGGCAAGGCGGGGTATTTAAGGTTTGATGCCCAATAAAACAAACCGTATTGTATTTTAAGAATTCATTTTATTTTAACAATCATCTTTGGTAATCAGTCTCCAATATTAAAGTTTTTTTAAGTATCTAATTAACATAATAAAGTTAAAAAAAAAAACAAAATCTAGAAAAAGTCCTTTCTCCCAATCTTGCCCCATGCATGGGGCAAGATGGGACACCCCTATGGGCAAGATGGGGTACCACTTTGGGGGCAAGATGGGGTACATAGCAAAACGACTTATTGCTGCTCACAATATTCGCATGTGAAGACTGCATCAGCATCTTCGTCCTCTATACCAGCACAGCTGCAGTGAGCCCATTTTCCGCACTTTAAAACAGTATTCTCAGCGGGGCATGATGGGGTACCTATCTATGTACCCCGTCTTGCCCCTATCTATGGTACCCCGTCATGCCCCCACAGGTCTTTTTGAATTTTAAAAAATACTGTTTAAAATTGTGCAATACACAGAAAAACAAGTTCTTACATGTTAGCGAAGATATTGTCACATATGGTTAACTTTAAGTCTTGTCTGAAATGCTGTTACTTAAGTACATGTACACGCTCTAAATTATTTGAAGAAATCACTAGATATTTGAAAAAAACTGTTTTTTCCGAAAAATAAATAAACTGCGTGGTGTTGTTGTTTACGCACTTCGCCGACTAATGGACAACATGGCGGCGTAACGTCAGGTGGTAGCACCCACCTGATTGGTTAATTCCTTCATGATTTAAGCCCAGTGCCCCGTCTTGCCCCCCCTTCCCCTACTTGGAGTTTCATTTTCATTGCCATTTTACAGCACAAAAGTAAGTTTGGAGCAGTTTGGTTTGGGTGATAGTTAAATCAGGGACAAATGCGAGGTAGCGGTTCTTGCGCCGCACTCGCATTGCAGCACCGAACGATGACAAGGCAGCCCGATGGGTTAGTATTTCACGCGTTCTATTTATGCTACGAGCGGGATGCGAGATAAATACTCTGTGGTTAGTCAATAAGATACTTAGGCAGTATTAAATCAGGTTGCTTGTGCAGTAAAGTATCTATATAAATAAATAAGTAATAGGTACCTACAAGTATTAATAAAGGTACAGGTTTAGAATAAATTGTAACGGATAAATTTAATGAGAGCCTGCAAATGTTGCCACCATGCTAAACGTTAATTCGATGGCATTGAAGTGTGCACTAAACCAAACCGGTGAAACGTTTACCGTGAATGCACGTTGTTAACCTCGTCGAAGAACTCCCTTCGCTGCGTGCTTGGGTGACCCTACCCACACCCCGCTGTACTACTACCTACTACTCACACACAACCTACTCCCAACTCATAAGTCACACCTCTTCAGCGGTCGCGATTACGTGTACTAAAAGGTGGTTTTATGGCACAGGTTTGGTGGACTCCGCTCATGGGTACATATGTATTACGTATAGGTACTCGGGGAATAACCTATAGTGGTGTTATCTGCCAACCTTGTGACCATATTCGGGTGTGCATAGCAATATTATAAAAAGTAGGTCTTGAAACTTTGAAACTAATATTAACGGCTTGCTATCGAATTTATTTAGCTTTACGAGTATGTTACCTATTTATCTTGAAGGCCATAGCATGCATTTTTCGTTGGTTTTGGTATGCAACAATTAGTTTCAGCTTTTGGGTGTTTTAACTTAATGAAATGGTTTTGGATGCAATCGTTGCCAGCCTGTCGTAAAGGATGGTTTTATTTCCCACGTAGGCAGTGATAGTTTTATGTGAATGATGTAGTGGTGGTCTATTCGGTAAGCGGAGGGGAGATGTGAAAGTCTAAAAATAACATATAAATGTTATAGACTTGTACGACACAAACCTCTCAGGCTTTTGATGTAGAGACATGTGAGTAAACAACCAGTCTAATATTATAAATGAATGTATTAACATATTTGAAGGTTTAAGTTGAGTGGCACCCCACCGCCCCGTCACTACATTAAGAGGATGGTGAAAAGACGCTCAAATCGCGTTGCTCGCACAAAAAATCCATACAAGCTCCGTCCGATAGCGTTTCTCTCCCTTTAATCAAGTTCGATTTTCATTTTTGAATATTTGTAATTATTATAAAAAACCGGGATCGTCGGTGTCCGTTTTATTATTTTCCATTTGTTTCTTTCCAAGTATTTTTTTCGTGGAAGGATTAACGTACATCTAGTTTTTCACAATATACCTATTTTAAAAACCAAAAAATCGGACTAGGATTAAGAATGTTTAAGAGTAAAGAAACGATATCATATCTTGTATAGAAATTTTCAGCTTGACAACCCTGTTAACTTACGCGGCAATGACGTGACCGATAAGCTGGCGATAGTTGTTCAGAAACGGATATGGTATTAAGTCCTGTGCCTATTCTCCTTTACCGTTCGGCTGGCTGCGGAACCAAATGCTAAAAAAAATCACTAAGGTACGGTAGAAATCAGTAACGCTATTTGGAGCCACATAAACATCTGTAGACAGACCATAGAACTATCTAATGTTCAGTCCCGGATTATCGCGCAAGCTATAATCCAGGATTGATCCACCAATTCCAACATCTACAAGAACTGGTCATGCCTTGTTTAAAACAAATACTTGCTCACCCTGCACCCGCGTTATATTTAGACAGGCCCTGCTATGAAACTGCAGTCCACGTTATTATGGAATGCCCTGAGGTGGCAACATACCGGGTACGTCACCTCGGATAGCCGAAGGTCACTACCAGAAGCTATTGGCCACATCAAGCGTCTGCTAGGCTTCTACACTGCACACAAAAAAGGCGCGTACAAGTCGTCGAAGTTGCGGAAAGTTAGCCGCCCTAACCACTACTCTAACCGCTCTTAACCTGAGTACTGCCGAAATCAAAGAATCCGAGAAAGAAGAAATAATTAAGACATAAGCTGCCGTCAGCTATAGTCGTGAATGTAACTAGGCTTACTAGGCCCTTAAAACGCTACAAAGCTTGTCTTCTTCTTAAATTTTAGAGCTAGGCTCTTGTCAGTGAAGCCATTTCCATGACTATTTTTCTAGAGCCTTTTCTTTTAGGGCCTGATACGATTCGACGTCTACTTTTTAGGGTTCCGTAGCCGAATGGCAAAAAACGGAACCCTTATGGATTCGTCATGTCTGTCCGTCCGTCCGTCTGTCCGTCCGTATGTCACAGCCACTTTTTTCCGTAACTATAAGAGCTATACTGTGGAAACTTTGTAAGTAGATGTATTCGGTGAACCGCTTTAAGATTTTCATACAAAAATAGAAAAAAAACAATAAATTTTTGGGGTTCCCCATACTTAGAACTGAAACTCAAATTATTTTTTTTGATCAAACCCATACGTGTGGGGTATCTATGGATAGGTCTTCAAAAATGATATTGAAATTTCTAATATAATTTTTTTCTAAACTGAATAATTTGCGCGAGAGACGCTTCCAAAGTGGAAAAATGTGTGTCCCCCCCCCCCCCCCCGTAACTTCTAAAATAAGGGAATGATAAATGTAAAAATAATATATGATGTACATTACCATGCAAACTTCCACCGAAAATTGGTTTGAACGATATCTAATAATTAGTTTTTTTTTAATACGTTAAATAATATAGTGGTACGGAACCCTAAATGCGCGAGTCCGACTCGCACTTGGCCGCTTTTACATTATTCTTATATCCTACTTGAAACTAGCAACATTTGCGGTGACTCGATCAGAAATTACATGATGAGAATTTCAGAATCAATTGCAATATCGGGGTGGTAAATTGTGGCGTGAACTGGTTTTATTTACCAGTGGGGTAGATGAGGATGGGCGCGGGGCGCTTGTTGGGTGCGCTGGGTTTGGCTACTGCGACGGTGGCGGTGGTGGGCACATGCGCCGCGCTGGTGCTGGAGCCGAACGTCGCCGGGAGCGCCGCGGGGAGGCGGGTTGTCCGTGCCATCGCTGCCCGTGCCGTTGATTACGATCTAAGAACAAACGTTTTAAATGCAGCGAAGGACTCTGGAGTGGAGTGTTATTCTAATAAACGCGCCCAGTTGGGCTACGGTCGAGACGAGCCCAGCCCAAGCAGTAGGCAGGCACCTACTTAAAACCGAAGTTCACAATTACGTTACCCCTTTTTCGTAATTGGGCGTTTTCATTAAAACGTGTACCCCAATTAAGGACTAAAATTAAGGAACTTTGTCAGTTTTGTGACGAAAATTAGCTATACATTCACATTGACGGCCGCAATGTGCCTACCTGTGACTAATTTTCGTCACAAAAATTAAAAATACAAATTTCCTTAATTTCAGTACTTAATTGGGGTTACACCCAATTACGTCATAAACGATGTGAAGAACCATTTCCGATAAAAAATAAGATCATATTAAAAAAGTAAAGCATATTTGTGATCTTTTTAGAAACAATACTACTCTTCACTGTTATTCCACATGCAATTTTATTAAGACGAGATCTTCTTTATGTTAAAACTACTGTAGGTAACACCTAAAGTATAAAAGACGAAGCGATATTCATCATTCGTTTGTATAATGTATCTAGAGCGGGCTTATTCATAAATAACAGCGAATAAAGCGATGCAAAACCAATTTGGTTAACAATCCCTATTTCATCCCCGACGCGAACAGAGGAGTGTTTCATACCTGTCTGTGTATGTTTTTATCTATACGTGGCATCGTAGCTCCCAAACGAATGAACCGATTGGAACGGGGTGTTTTAAAACACAACTGCGTGATTTTTAGTTAGGCTTCATTAAATCCGGTTGTAAGTATATTGGGGCGTTTGTCCAAGGCTCGGAACTTGTTTTAATTTAGCTGTTAATATCGTTCTTAAAACCGGAATAACTTCGTTCATCCGTTAGCGTGGATTAGACCAAACTGGAATAAATAAGATTTACTCCGAGATTAGTCTAAATATACAAATTCGGTGTTTAATCTAGGTATAAGACCTTATTATGGTTTGGTCGAATCCGCCCTAAGCCGGTTAATGAATGAAACGGTTAAAAAAAAGTAGGTTACCGGTAAATAGGAAGACCAAAATTAAAGAACTACTATAAACCTGTATTAACTGGTTAAACTCAGACTCACACGGAAAAATGATCCACCCAGGCGCGAGGGACGTAACGTAACAGAAAATCACTGAAACAGGACCATTTATTTAAAAGAGATAGCATAAGTCGCTCTGTCTATATAAGTATGTAATGTACTGTAGTATCAAGTTCTCTTTAACCGGTTAATTTCAAAATTGGTGAAGAAGCGGTTTTTGAATTACCGGTTTGTAAACCGGTAAATTTGAGTCAAACCTTAACCGGTTCAGAAATTGGGTCAATAAACGTACCCTCTAGCGAAGGTTGCAAGCGAATATGAGTTTGATATTAGTCTAGGTATTTATTAGGCAGCCATGTACAAAAAAGCAAACAATTCACAATTAACCAAAACCATAATTACTATTTAATACGTAAAACCGCAATGCAGACCCCTTTTACAGAACTGACGTCTTGCAAATGATTTTCATGAAACCTGGCTGAGAACTATATCTAAACCGACGAAACGTTATTTTTTAAAACCGTGTCGTCGGTCCTTCCGATTGGGAGCTACGATGCCACAGATAGACAAGCAGATACGCAGACATAAACATATACAGACATAAAAGTAAAGCTTTATTGTCGTGGTTTAAAAATAAAATAACACACGTAACGAACCGTGAGTATAGTTCAGGAAATATGACGATGGGTCCTACGAATAAGGGCCAAAGTCACATTTTGACAATTTTGAGTTTTTTGTGTTAAAAGCACCACAAGACCACCCTTAATAACATCATTTAAAAAAAAAACCGATATCTTACAAACTAACCGAGATATTTCTGCAGTAGAAAGGTCAATGTTTAGTCAATTTAAACGTAAAAGGGCCTAAAGAAAGTTTGATACTTTTACGCCGAGAAAAACCCGCCGTTATTTTTAGTCTATGGGTCTATCTGTCACATAGACACTTGTACGCTACTCGAGTTCGTGACGTATCGTGAGATTGCACAGTTTGGCCTTTTTTTTTCAAAGCAACGAGGGGCAACAAACTTTATATTCTATGTATGGATGTATGTATGTTTATATGTAAGTTTGTATGTATGTAGGTATGTATTATACGCGATCAAAATCGGACGTTCCACTTTAGTTCCTAAACAATTGTACCGATTTTGATAAAAGTGATGTCGTATGATTCTGCAAGACGGTGCGAGTGTCATGGATGAATATGTAAGGGTGCGTCACACTAGTTAGCAGTGGGGTTTTACTTTCTACGTTTCTTTTCACTTTTACATTCCTGTTAGCTATGCGTAGATATAGGTAATGCATTTTTTTTAATCTTCTGCCTAGTTTTTCACTGCCACTAAGACATTGGAAAACTCTTATTAACGTTTGTTTCGATGATGTGATGAACTGATGACCATTGTTAGACCTTGAAGAAGGTTACTGTTTTACATAGAAAAGTCAAAGCCATATGTATTGACAACTCCCCTAGAAAACTCCTTTGATGTTTTATCGCCTGCAAATAATAAGTCTTTACCATTATGCAATGATGATGACCACGAACCTAAAAAAAATACGGACGTCACGTTGCACAAGAAAGGTGAGAAGTATGCAAGGTCGGCATTTTCATTCGTTACACACGACTTACCGCACGCACACAGATACACTAGGTAAGACAACGCCTCGAGCCACAGCACGAGTGACAGTTTACGTCGTTACAGTCATTTTGCAGGCTTCACTCATGACTAGGGTTAGGACTTTTGGTGGCATATCGTGGTTCTAGAATCCATGGAGTCGCTATTTCCTAATTATTATAAACATGCCACTTTGATTTTGGCCTTCAGTATTGTGATATTCTAAAATAAACTAAATTGGTTTGATTTATCAATACCTACTTATATTTGTTTGTAATACTTTAACAACGGAGATATACTCCTTACCAAAATTCAATTCAAGTAACAAATTAATTAATGAATGAAATTAAATGAAATTTAAAAATATTGTTATGACAATACTGAAGGTCAAAATCAAGGTGGTACCTATTTTTATAATAATTAGGAAATAGCGACCCCATAGATACTAGAATCACGATATGCCACCAAAAGTCCTGACCCTACTCATGACGTGGTTACGTCCGTTTTTTTCCGGTCAGTGGTCTTTACCTACTACCAAAATGTATTAACACCGGTGGTGTATCATCGGGTCAATCGAGCGAAGTGTTGGCAGCATTCCACGAGATGGACCGACGATCTGGTGAAGATTTCCGGTAGCCGATGTATGCGAGTAGCACAAAACCGGCCATCGTGGAGATCCTTGAGGAATGCCCATGTCCCGCAGTGCCTCATGATGATCTTCGGGTACTCATACACGCGAAGTACCTACTCTTAACTTAAAGTTTCCATCTAGGTGTGGGGTTCAAACCAGAACAAATTTTGACTGCGTTTGATGATGTAAATGAAGAAGTTAGTTTTTAATACAGTTGCTCAAAAAGTGGTACTTTCGTATTAGGCGGAAAGTTGTTTTTTTATTTATTTTTTTATTTAGTGTTGTTCCAAGCCATGTATCTAACCAAAAAATCTGCATGTTCAACCACTTTAAGTAATATTTTCTCTTTTGATTAAGTACTGTTTTATTATACTTACCTAATCGTTATTTGTCCTAACGCAACATTTGTCCGAATTATCGGTCATCCTTAAGTAATTTCCACCTGAATTTTACAACTTTTTAGTTTTATTATAATACAACCTAACGTAGGTAGTTCGGGGTTAAACAAAGTTGCAAGTTTTGAAATTTATTAACGTATATAGACCAAACTGGTTTATTTAACGTAAATTATCATCGTTTTATTATGTGTAAGTAATTTTTCGTCTTTTTGTGTTAAGTTAAGTGGTTTCAGGTTAGTTTTATAACGAACATTGTATAATTTAAGGTTTTGAAGTCATACACGTATATGTCTCAAAGTGACACATTGGCCTTTGTACTGGTTTTTTTTTATATAAATAAATTGTGATAAATACACGTACAAAGGCTTAAGTGAGCTAGTTTTTTTATAAAATATATTTAAATAAAAAATGTGTAATACGATTGAACCTCATGGGACTTAAAACAGATATGCCAAGTTTCAGCACAAATGGATGAAACATCTCTGAGTTACGACCTTTACGGACTTTAAAGGCCCGCCCTGTAAAATTAAGATTTTACACTTAGGCCCTTATTCGTAGGACCCATCGATGAATTAGCCGTCTGTAATCTTCACTAAGATCTTTTTTAATATAAAACAAAAGGTAATGGTAAAACTGCCCTCGTTCTTCAAACAGCACAGTGGGTTGAAAGGTTAAGGTTAGGTCCGGTAAGTCTTAACGCAGAAAAAAAAGATAGCAAAGTAGGTATCAGACTGCCAAATCATATTTCCTGAACTATACCTTACCTTGCCTGACTTCGAGTTATATTTTTCATGTTATTGTATTAGCAGCAGCTCGACTGATTACTTCGGTAACGTTAATGATAAACGGCGGCGGCGACACAATGACCGGCGCGGCGATTAAATCCGATAAATTGAACGAGACCTCTTGTCGATTAAACCGCCGTCGCAGTTTGGAACTCAAAGGCTTCATCAAAGCGCCCCGATGCCAATAATTGCCCAGAGGCTTTGTTATCAGTTTCCTTTATGTGCCTCCTCATGTTGTGATCTGTCTGTGTGTAATCAGAAATAGGTTAATTGTGAAGCGTACCATTTCACTTTCCTATTTTTTTTATCTTTCGGTGGAGCTCTATCTCGCTGAACTGGATTTGTGGGTTCTAGTCACGCATCCTCCATCAGTTGTAACTAACACTCCTCGATTCGCGAAAGTCGTAAACTCTTGCATCATAATTCCAGCCCATAGTCAGCAGGACTCCCTCTTTCATTTCCAGCGAGAACGATCCAACGCCTTCGCGTCCACCGACTTCCTACCATTTATGGTGGAACCATCGGGACTCATCCAGGTCCATATCCTGTGGGGTGACTTTTGGGAGAATGAGTTCATTATAAAGAGTCTCTCTTTCTCCAGAAAGACGGCCTATCTTTGTCCTCAGGGAGGTTCTCTGCTTTTGGCAGAAATATGTTAGTCCGAATGTATCGTTTCCGTATAAATAAAAGCGGGCTGGCAAATGAAACAGTTGTCATTTGCCAACCCACTTTTATTTTTGAAACTGTAAATATTTCTACACTATTTGGACACAGACTGCAAGATTTAACTTCTAGAATACGACATTCCTACCTAAATCTGCATAAGTGTATAAATAAATTAAAAACTTAATGAATAAAGCAAATGAAACGGGATGAAACAAGATAAGAAACTCGTCACTATTCAATGTCCTAAAACAACATTATACATTATTGAAATTCAGTTACTAAAATGTAATTCTAAACAATACGTAATTTATTTGAAAATGGGGGTTACGCTGTTGAAATCACTGCTTAGTTTTCGTGAATTAAGTGATAATGCGGTTTTCTGAACATAAAATAAACGGTAGGTATTTAATTAAAAAACCTCATGGAGTTATTCTTTTACGCGGTAAAGTCATCTCGCTCGTCGCAAGTAACAGAATAAGTCACCCCGCGATTCGTCTCTACGACACACGACGTGTATTCTTGGATGTACAGACTGAACTCCATTACATTACACCGTGCGTTCGGAAACACGAATTACCGCGCGTTTGTATTGCCTGGTAAGTTCAAGTAAAGGGCGCTTTTGCGGTGTGAGTACCTCAGGAATTAATACCAACAGGTAGATACCAAATTTCCCGCCTAGTCGCAGGAAGGGCTGCCGACCTTTTGTACTAACGAAAGTGCCCATGAAAACGCCATCATGGTTTTCGTATTTGATCCGACGTTCATTAAAAAAGTTTCTTGACTAGGGGTCGTTGGATGTGGTTGATTGATTAAAGTCCAGCCTTTTAGGGACTTCATCACTTTTAATGAACTGCTCGGTTGCTATATTGTATGTATATACATATTAGGTCATAACATAATGTAGGCACCTGTTATTTGGGCTGTTATAAAAAGCATGTTTTAAAAACCCGACTGCATTTTTTGATAATGTCGTCGTGTCGCCGATATATGTTAAAAACATTAAATCTTATAAGCTCAACATAAAATCCTATTGAAAAATGTTGTTTTAAGAATTGTGCGTAACCCGAGAACCCTCGAAATATATTTGTTAATAGACGCATTTTGTAATTTTACTTATTTATTCAGCTCAATTTAATTACTAAGAAGTATAAAAAAAAATCTTGGATGCCTCCTGAGATGGCCTAGGATCGAAGCGAATTTTGCGTCCTTTTTTTGTTCTAAATATTCACACTAGTTCTATTGACAATTCCATTGATGGAATCGAGAAAACTAGTGAATTGTAAACATTATTCATGTAGAGTTTTAATGTGATTGAATCATTTTTGCAAAAATACCAACTAGCAAAAAGCATCTTATACTTACCCAAATAATATGTTCTTATAAAAGTCATATTATCGTTGATAATAGAATCGTTACAAATAGAGCGTCGTCGGTCGCTTAGTGGCTTAGGGGTCGACTCGTGATCGTAAAGTACCCCCGCGATCACCATCACCATGTAGCAATGAGTTTTTTTTTTCTCTTACTGTGAAGGAAAAACATTGAGAGGGAACCTGCACATTCGAACAGTTGGGTATGTAAGAGGCTGCAATTACTTGTACAAAATGTCCTAAACGGTCAAAGTATGTCCGAGAGGGGCTCATTTATAAGATAAGATAAGATATTAATATAATATAACTGCATTTGGGCACAAATTGTAACACCTTAATATTTATTCTTGCCATGTACATATAGGTAATTATTGCTTTACTGAAAGCTTATAATCCAACACGTTTTATTGTCTTATTGTTTCATTGTTAAGTTAGTATATCTGGTACCAGCACGACCCAGCAGCACGATGGGTCGAACGTATAAGGCTGCTTAATTGAAAATGCACGCGCTACAATGTGTTTTGTTCGCACTGACGGGACTACTTAATCTCGCCGCTTGGTTTCACTCGACAGTCCGCACGACCGGCGTTGTTTACAGAATCACTACCCTGCAATGCTACTAGTGCTACCTGTAAAATATCGATAGACTATAGATACCTATTAAAAAATAAATTTGTACAAATACAGAAAAATATGATTTATTTTAATAGTTTTTATTAAACAATCCTACTTTCGTAACAGCAATTAAACCAACAAACAAATGATATCAATAATGGCGGCCATTCAATCCTGCGTGAAGATGAATGTTTTTTTTAAATTATAGACAAACGAATGAAGTTCCTATTCACAACTCACTGGAGCGAGATCAAATACCGTGCGGTTTATATTAAAAAAACATATTGAATTGACGTTCGAGTCGATAACTGTTTTAATATCTATGAATACTAGAATAGAGACCCTCTTGAGTTTTGACAGCTGTTTCAAATCTGTACTGTTTTGGTTGTAATAATGCTGGTCATTTCCTACGGGTTTTGAACGCCTAATAGAGGACTTATGTATGATATGTGTGTAGATGAAGTGATACAATCAAGTGCATCAGGGCTAAAACATATCAATTGTGTTCTAAGAACATTTCCAAAAAATCGTCGCTAATAATCTACGCGGAAAATGGAAAATAAAGTTAAATGCTATAAATAAACGAAACTAATTCAATTCAATTTTTGGGAAGATAATGGCCCCATCAATGTTTTGATGATCCTGCCAATGTCGAGGATGGATAGTGCGCTGCCATATGACGTTATAGTCTTGTTCGGTGCGTTGACGGTGTTTGGTGGGATACCACCAAAAATATAATAATAAGAACTTAGATATAATTGTTTTAAAAATAAGTACTTAGGTAAATAAATATTTAATAAAGTTCAAGATTATTTTTAACATTTTTTTTTTACAATACGATGAATCTACAAATGTTAGTAGAAAGTTGACATTAATTGGACGGCTAATACAACGGGGAAGGAGATTATATAAAGGAACAGATATTTTAGCACAATCCAAAAATAAATGTTCCAATGTGCCTTCAGCCAGACCACACTCACAAATCGAGCTGCCCTTAATAAAATTCTCAGTTTTCCTAGAAAAACGGGAGAACAAAAATGACCCAGACGTAATCGAATGATTGTAGACGTGTTTGTGTTTAATTTTGAAAAATCTCTGTTAATAGAAGAACACGGTTTGGATGGAAGAGCAGGCTGCAGGTCTCCGTAATGCTTGCCTTTGTTTAGACGGGATAATTGCCATAGATTGTTCCATTTTGCCTCTAGTTCAGGTTTTACATAAACCTTCTAAATCGCGAGTGAAACATTTAGTCCAAGTATTAGATCCGATTTGGATGGCTTCCTTTGCACAGAAATTCGCTGTCTCGTTACCCTCAATTCCACTATGGCTAGGGATCCATGCTAAAGCCACCTCAATGTTGACAAGATGGCATTCTGTAAGTTTGTCTTTCCTCATTAGAGTTAAGTAAAAGTTATCCCTAGAATGAAAAGGAAATCCCATCAAATCTTGCAGACAGCTTAGAGAATCTGATAATATAATTGGCTATTAAGATTGTGGGATTTAACATATGATTATAGCTTCATACAGAGCTACAGCCTCTCCGGAAAATTCTTGAATAGTGACCGGGGCACTAATAATTTAACATAATTTTATATTTGGGAAAGTATACCGCACAACCAACATTACCATCAGCAGATATTTTTGAAGCATCAGTATAAATCCTTAGCCATTCCGGCCATTTTGAGTCTATTATCTGATTAAATTCCCTATTAGGATTTATAGTGTTTCTGTAAATTCCCAAATCTAAAATTACAGATGGTTGAAATGATAATGGTTATTAAAGTACCATAATCAAAACAAAAAATGTGATTTTTACTAAACTGAAAAGAAGGGGTAGAGACGAACTTTTTAAATGATTGAATAAGTGGAGTGGGATTTTTTTTAGTCCAGTACCTAGAAGAAGCAGTTGGTTCACTTAAACTTTGGTATTTCAACATTAGAGGATGAGCATTATATTGTAAGATATTAAGAACAAATCTGTCGGCTAAGTATTGTCTACGAAGTATCAAAGGGGGGTACAGATATTCTACTTGTAGGCCATTTATTGGAGAGGATTTTATAGAGCCAGTTATAATCCGCAAACATCTTGCCTGAATTTTGTAGGTAGGTTGACCATTTTTTTTTCCAACTGGTCAATGTGGACCATAGTTGTGCGAGTATATGAGCATACAGCGAGGACACATCGTGACTGTATAAGGGAAAAATGTTACTACCCAACGTTTCTTAAACGTCTTCAAAAAAGGAGAAGGTTCTCAATTTTTCGTTTTTTTAAGTATGTTCCTCGATTACTCAAAGAACACAGGACCGATTTGTTTTGTTTTTGTTTTTATGTGTAGGTATACTTTCTTGTTGGTCAGGATCTGATTTTGGGATCTTGGAGAAATCAAGGGAACTATTACCATTTTATATGAAGTTATATTGTGCGTTTTAGAAGGCAGGTTTGTTTATATTAAAATATTTATTTTATATTATACTTTTTAGTGATCCTATTTATGCTATTATATAGTCCCACTTCTCAATTGATGACAAACTAACATTTTAGTAAAGGGCGCTGCAAGCAACGCCGCGGGAATGTCATAGTCATATATTTAAACCTAAATTTGCTTCGTCATAGTCGCTCAACTACCTTAATCGAGGCATCTTATCGCCACCCTTGAAATAGGTAACGTTAAGGAATTTCGGTGTCCATCAGAGGTCTTCATCATCAGTTCCAATTCACCATAAAGTGTTTCCAAGAGCAAATGTACGAGTTACTATGAAAAATACCCAAATGGTTGTAGTGGTACCAACAAGAAATTATATTCATTAAAACAAAAACAAAACAAATCGGTCCTGTGTTCTTTGATTATATCTACAAATAGAAAGTATACGAGTACCCGACGAATTCAGAACGTCGTCATTTTCATGAGGTTATTATTGTATTATATTTATGTTATGCGTAGTCCCAACAAACAAAAACGTCGCATAAGTCTTGACTTGTACGACATAAAGTTGGATAGCAGTCTTATAATGGTAATGAGATGACTAGTAGGTCCTATAGACGTCTTTAATTTAACCTATTAGTCGTGCGACGAATATGTCATAATACACTGGTCTTAGCAACGTCGGTAAGACTAAACTATACGACGTTTTATTACAGTCTTAGCTTAAACGTTTGTACGACAACGCAATTGTCATACTAACGTTATAGTCCATTAAACGATTTGAACTGATCAAATTAGGTGTTTGAAAAACCTTTATATGACAATTATATAACGTAGCATTGTATAGACGTTTTTACAGTGACGTTTATAAAACAACCACTATCTTGTTTTTTTGCGGTTAATAAGCGACTCTTAAATGACTTAGTTGTTTATTTAAAACTTAAATATAACGTTTATTTGCATGATGGCCGTTTAATGTCATTTCCTGACTTTTATCTAACCTGTAGTCGCATTTTAGTCAGGTTTTGACTTTAAAACGTCTAGGCCGCCATTATTTTACGGAACGCTGTATAGAAACTACGAAAAATGGAAGCAAAAAATACGTGGAGAAAACTAAAACGTAGTGGAACTTTCAAAAGGAAAGTTAATAGGGATTTCCTGTGATCAAAAAACCCTACCTACCCTAATAGCTAGCTGTCATGGCGTATTGCATGGTTTTAAAATAACCTTAATATGACTTTATGTTTTTACATCGTCGTAAAGAGATAAGTGTACGACAAAAGCAACAATTTCCTACATTTTTAGATACAAACATTTTTATTGATAAAAATATAATGATTTAAACACAAAATTACGAGGGGGCATGAAAATCTGAATAGTATTTACATAGGTATATTATCATAAAACTTCAATTCCCAGTCGAACTAAACGGCATAAGAGACAGATAAAGTTAGTAAAATATGAAAGTTGAATAACATTCCCCTTTTATTTCCTTGTAACTATTTATTTTGCACTCAAATCTCGAAACACAATCACAAAGTGCCACTGACAAGAAAAATTAATAAGAAGTCTTACAGGTGTTGTGTTCCTTGACTCAAATAAAACGTTTTAGTCATTCAAAAACACCTGTACGACCACAATACAACAAAAGTGGTAATTCCATAACGTTTATATGACTTTTGAATGACGTTAACGAAGACGGCTTGTGACTTCTGTATGACCATTATACGACAAAGTAGGTCGTATAACTGGGGCCATTTTCGCGTTTAGTAAACGTTATTAAAACATTAGTATGACTTAGCTATTACGATCAAAGGTATTAAGATAACGTTTGCTAAACTTTTGAACGACGTTAAATTGTTAGTTGGGGTGTTACATACATACACAAACATACCTTCACAATTTTATTCCCAAAGTGGGGTAGGCAGAAATACAGAATTACCAACAACTCTAAAAACTTGTTGCTAGTTCTGTAACCACATTTAGCACAAACAGGGTAGTGATTCTGTAAACAACGCCGGTCGTGCGGACTGTCGAGTGATACCAAGCGGCGAGATTAAGTAGTCCCGTCAGTGCGAACAAAACACATTGTAGCGCGTGCATTTTCACTTAAGCAGCCTTATACGTTCGACCTATCGTGCTGCTAAATTGAAAATGCACGCGCTACAATGTGCTTTGTTCGCACTGACGGGACTACTTAATCTCGCCGCTTGGAATCACTCGACAGTCCGCACGATCGGCGTTGTTTACAGAATCACTACCCAGGCTAAGATGTTTACCAGTGTATATTAGTGACAGGTTGCAAACCCATCGCCTAACAATACTACAAGCCCTTATGCGTAGTGTTGTAAGTGGTTATTCTTAATGATCCACAATTATCTTTTAGTAAAGGTACATCTTTTGGTGAAAAAAACGCGAAAAATGACAATAACGCCCCCTCGGCTAATAACGCCGGCGATATTACTCTTCGTGGCGTAATTGACCCAATTATATGTACATAAACATAAGCATACTTACTTAATTCAATAACATTTTAACTTATCCTTTCTTTTGTAATGAGAAACCACGTAACAAGTATTGAATTTGTTTTCTACATTCCTTTATTAACCTAGTACCTCAGGGCGTAATTACTCTTTTCTGTTTAATAACGCCCATTGTAGGATAATATTTATGTTATTTTTTAATAGAAAGAATAGCCTTTTAAGACTGCGCCGAGCGTAAGCCGGATGTACAGTGGCGCCCTCATTACTTGTATTGTGTTTAAACTAAAGTATTTTCTGGAATTGGACGATTTTTTTTTGTACTACAAATGAAAACAGAACTTATAGGGTATATCATATAGTTTAATAACAATTCACCTTCGAGTTATTAACTTAACGGAAAAAAGTGGCCACCTTTTCCCGTTAAGCTGACTACTCAAAGGGTAATTGTTTTTAAAGTTTGTTACGTATCCCATAAATTGTGTTTTTACTTGCACTACAAAAACATTTCGTTTGATTCCAAGGAAATTCTTTAGTTAATTAGAAAACACAATAATAGTAAGGAGGGTGCCACTGGCTGGACACTCGGCGTTTGCTCGGCGTAATCTTAATTGTTATTTGATGTAAATCGCACTGCTAGATAAAAACAGTCGTAACTCAAAATACAACTGCATTTAAAAATCAACTTTATTACAACTTCTATGAGATGGAAACAAAAATAACAAGAATTTTGAGTTGATACTGTTTTAATCTAGCAGTGCGAAATATTGATTTAGGTTTTGATGACCAAAAAAGGTTTGTTAAAATGATTATAAAGAGAAGTTTAACAGTATTTTTACTACTTAAGAAGGTTGAATATTGAGTGGACGGGTCGGAAGGGGCCGCCCTAGGCGTACTTTTTCGAGTCAAATCGGTGAAATACTGGAAAATCTTAAGTACCCGAAACCGACGTGCGTGCATGACTCGATGTATGAATGTGGAAGAAGCGAAAGAAATTTTTCAAGATCGTAGCAAGTGGAAAGAAGTGGTCTCTGCCTACCCCTCTGGAAAACAGGCGTGATTTAATGTATGTATGTATGTATGAATATTTTTGTGTAAAATTTTGATTTCTTATACAGGGTGTTCGGCACATGGACCGTCAATTTTTTTTGGGATATTGTTGGGGTTATTTGTTATCTTTTCGCCCTTGGACTTAGGGTCATAAGGGTCACGGTTTTGGAGATATGATTTGTTAAATGTTTTTTTTTAAATTTTCCGAAATTCCTCCTTTAAACGTTCGTAACTTTTTTATTAATGCGTGTTACAGAAAAATATGTTGTATTTAAAACTTGTTAATACATGCTAGTTCAAATACTAATAGTCTTTATTCTAATTGATAGTCTCAAAGGGACGTACGAGGTTTTTTATTTCACAAATTTACTGTTTGTGTGAAAAAAATCCAACTTCAAAATTCAATTATTAAAAACCTAAATACAATTTTAGGGTTTATTTTGTTTTAAAAAGTTCTCTAGCTAATTACCTTTCTAACGATGTGCTACACATTAATAAAAAGTAAACGGGAATATCCACATTTTCAAAGAAAAGTTAGAGAGCACCTAGATAACTCGTTACCTAACTGGTGGATAGGCAGAAGCGGCCCGATTCCTTGGCCCGCAAGATCTCCAGACCTAGCGCCTTATTTGTTAAATAAAACTTCGCTTCAGTACTTGTAAAGTATTGAAATGAAGTTTTATTTAAAAAATACTTGAGAAATTGCGTAGGCACTTCCGTTACATAAACTAGTTCTTTTGCCCGTCCCCAGACAAAAGTCTAAGGGCGTTAGGTCTAGAGATCTTGCGGGCCAAGATATCGGGCCACTTCTGCCTATCCACGAGTTAGGAAACGAGTTATCTAGGTGCTCTCGAACTTTTTTTTGAAAATGTGGATATTCTCGTTTACTTTTTATTAATGTGTAGCACATCGTTAGAAAGGTAGTTAATTAGTTAGAGAAGTTTTTAAAATAAAATGAACCCCAAAATTGTATTTAGGTTTTTAATAATTGAATTTTGAAGTTGGTTTTTTTTCACACAAATAGTAAATTTGTGAAATAATAAACCTCGTACGTCCCTTTGAGACTATCAATTAGAATAAAGACTATTAGTATTTGAACTAGCATGTATTAACAAGTTTTAAATACAACATATTTTTCTGTAACACGCATTAATAAAAAAGTTACGATCGTTTAAAGGAGGAATTTCGGAAAATTTGAGAAAAAACATTTAACAAATCATATCTCCAAAACCGTGACCCTTAGATGACCCTAAGTCCAAGGGCGAAAAAATAACAAATAACCACAACAATATCCCAAAAAAAATTGACGGTCCATGTGCCGAACACCCTGTATATTTTTCATTTCTAATCTAAGTATATTTATTTATCCTCCAGGAATATGTTTTCTGCGTCTAGAATTACGAAAACGGGCGTTAATGAACATGGTATTTATAATAACGCACAAAAACAAAGTTTTTTATAAAGATGCCATAATATTCTAAGAGCCCATGACACTAAACCTAGTCCGATATAAGACTACTGGATGAGATATATATATTTAGATGCGTCGCTCGTCGTTAATGGAAGAACACAAAATGGCGATGCTGCAAAGCAAAAGGCCGCGGTATAGAAAAGAATCAAAGACAATTTTAAAATCAGGTTTCTAGTACAACAAGACTCCCAAGTTTCGTTTGTTCCTCGAAACAGGGAGGAGGACTATACGATAATGCAGTGCTGCAAGCCCTCATCATTAGCCTTATAAGTGGCAGCAGCATGATAAAGACGCCTCGTACTTAGGTATTTAGTATTCTGATCAAAGTATGGGGTTACTTTGAACTACTAAATATTTGAATAAATATCTCAAGTAAACCCGATGAAAAGAAGGAAAATCTGAAGAAATATATAATAGATATTGTTCTTTTCCGATATCATCAATTAAATTTGCTTAACATAAGACACCATTCAAGTGACATGCGTTTTTGCATGTTTTGCGTTTTTGGCAGGTAGGTACATTTGAAGTTTTTTTACCTCAAAAATCAAGACAAAAAGCACACTAAGCGTTTATATTTTTTTCTAAACGAAAAGAGACATTGACACGTGCACTACTTTAACTTTCTGAAGGAGCAACTATCGCCGTTACCAATGGCGAAAAAATATATATGGAGGCGTATTCAAACTCCTAGAAAAATACATGTTTGTGTGAAATGGTAGTTGCTAACAAAGTCACCCCGTAAATGAAAGTAACCTCGGTTTACGGTACCTAGTTACTACTAATTCAAATCATAGATTAAATGGTGGAATTGGAGAATAACTCATTATGAACTATTTTAATTCTAGGTGATTAATAAATAACTTACCAGTCATCTCGTGGAAGTCGATTGGATTTTAATTCTTTGTCAAACGTTGATTAAGGTATACAGTTAAAAACAGAACAAATAATACATAGGCTGCTACGAAAGTTTTTAGCTGTATAAAAACTAACAACATTTACTTTCAAAAGTGTATGGCAAATTAAGGGTAATTTAGCTATTAACCTCTTTGTAAAATGAAATTTGATACTGGGCGCTTACAACTTTTTTTGGATACCGCATTTGCTGACCGAAGAGCAAAAAACCCGGCGAGTAGATTGGTGCCAGTTTATGCTCAAAAAATTCGACGGAGGCAATTCCCAACAGGTTTCTAATATCCTTACTACTGATGAGTCCTGGATATACTGCTATGACTCTCTAACAAAGCAACAATCTATGCAATGGGTGTTTGAGGAAGACGGGCCGCCATTAAAAATTGTTCGTGGCCGTAGTGTGAACAAAAAAATGATCGCCGTTTTCTTTCGCCGCGGGGGGCCAGTAGCTGTAGTTCCACTCGAAGATCGAAGAACAGTTACTAGCCAGTGGTACACAGAGGTCTGTTTACCCCAGGCATTTGACAGACTTGGTGAGGATCGTCCAAAGAGCGGCACTCATGGAATTCTTTTTCACCAAGATAATGCACCTGCACACACCGCGGCAATAACAATGGATTTTTTGACCAGTAAAGGTGTTCAGCTGGTGTCACATCCACCCTACAGTCCTGACCTGGCCCCGTGCGACTATTTCTTGTTCCCCACTATAAAGAAAATGATGCGTGGCCGGACTTTTATGGACTCGAACGAGGCAGTACTAGAATTTGAGCGACTTTTCTTTGACCTTCCGCAGTACGCATTTTTTAAATGTTTTGAGGATTGGTTTTATAGAATGAGGCGATGTATTGAACTTGGAGGAGTAGGTATATTTTGAAAAATATTAAAGTAATTTGTAAAAAAAATGAATGGTTTTTAATTAACTAAAAATATTCATAGCAACCCTCGTATGTACCTACCATTATGCACGTGGAAGATGGGTATCGGCAGGTATTAAATTTTGTTACAAGTAACGCGCTACACCCCTTCTAATTAGAGAGCGCAAACTAAGGTACATTGCGCTCGACGACTCTGCGGCCCGCTTTTTTTTAAAAGACTTATTTTTGTAATAATTTTCCGTTAAAAATAACCTTCCCGCCTTATCTACAAAGATTATGGACCAAAAAAATTAAAAAACATCCGCAATAAAAGATACAGTTAAATAATACAGGTTCGGAAGAACTACTCGTATTAAAAAAAATGATTAAAATTTAGTCAAGGTACTCAAAATAGACCTTATTGAATAGTAGATAGAATTCATAACAAAATGAGAATTTCCTTATATCCCTCCTTATCCTCCCTATCCTTTCCAAGCATTTTATTGCACTCGACTCGCACTTGACCGGTTTTTAATTTTAAATTGCAATTTGTGTCAATCGGCAATTGATTTAATAATCATTTAAAACATGAAAGTGATAAGAAATGCGGTCTACTGGGATTTGATCAAGACTAGCAAAATTCACATAAATGGAACAGCGGCATTCATTCATTATTGTTATTACAAATCAGATAAGCCATTTTATGACGAATCCAACGATTTGAGATTATAATTTTTTCAATCTTTTTTGAATAAGTAATATTTTTTTCTAACATGCGCCGAATTTTCGATGACGTGCAACTTGACAGAAATTCACACAAAATGGCCGCGCCACTTGACGCCTAATGGTCATAAGGTGACTGCCACTGGAAGGGATTTGGATCAAAGTTATCTAATTTTAAATATCTGCACTGCAAACCTAAATGTATAAATGATGTCATACGCTATTCTTGGTTAGCGGAGCAGCGACCCGTTGTGGTCGTGTTTGTCGATGTGTTTATCCGCGTGACTAACACGATGGATGCTTAAGTAAGATCTCAAAAAACAACAAGTAAGTATGAATTAATTTTCTATTTAATGTTATTTGGTGGTTTTTTTTTTTTTTTAGTAGATACCTATAAACACTTTAGTCGCTTGTATTTCAGGAACCAATTAAGTCTAGGTACTTAAGGGTCATACACAAACACAAAAGCAAAAACAAAAGTCGTCTCTCCGGTGGTCAATAGTTAAGGGTTAGTGTGCATATAAGTTATGTTTTTATTTGATAGGACTAAAGTGGACGTGACGCCGTTTATGCGGATGTGGGTTCAGCCAAAAAATTAGGCCTTTGAACGCCTTTGACTTGATACAAACGTCGCCCTTACACGCCAATGACAGCTGAAAACCACAGCCTTACGTCACAAATACTCGGGTCTATTTTGCACTGTATCTGTGACCACTTTATGGATCGATGGCGTCGTAGGGTACGACAGTACACGACCACTTTAGTGGTTCTTGGCGTTCAAAGGGTTAAACACGTTAAGTTTGGGTAATATGTCCACAGGAAAGACGGGAACCTAAATCTGTGTATGACCCTTAATCATGATAGTCTTCCTTTTAAATTCTTTTCCTTATGTCCTTTCATTTAAGATTTTTTCATGTATTTTTCAGAATTTTTTACTTTAGTTTTGACTGTAGGGTAGGGCGGGACACGCAACTCTAGCGAAAATGAAACTTCGAGTTCAATATTCCCTAAACCAGAGATCCTCAAACTTTTTTTGCATCGTAGACAACTTGGCAATTCTTTCGGTTTTGAGTAGACCCCCTGCTTACGTAATGTTGAGTTTTTGCAAATTTATAATTTCAGGTGTGTTTTTGACCGCTGGTATTGCGCAACTCTCTTTGCTACAATTAAAATTTAGCGCTTCTTTTTACAAAATAAAAGCTTACACGCAGAGAAAATAAAAACGAAATTTATGTTGATACCTATATAGGTCTTTATTTATACATTTATAAGAAAGAATTACGTAAGTAAGTACTTAGATACCTACTATCTTTTCGTATGGGTTATTCAATTAATGGAAATCCAGAATCAAAGTCACGACCTGCTTAAATGGGATCCACTATTGTGGAACCCCATTTTCATCTCATGGACCCCATCTGGGAGGTTTGCTTGCAGTTCGTCGTCGACCCCTGGGGATCGATATAGACAACTTTGGAATTCGCTGCCAAATCTAAAAATTGAACTCAACATGTACGTAATCATTTTTAAGTGCTAACCAATGATACCTCACTCGAAGGTAATAAGTAATAATATATTTTACGTTTTCTTTATATGGGAGGCAGGTACCTGTTTTTTTTTATTATTACTTCACAACTTTGCTGCGTAATTAAAATGTGTAACTATGCCAAATTATAACTTTGTAGTACCTACTTACCAAGAGTTTCTGAGTAAAACCGCGGACAGATGGACAGACGGACATGGCGAATCTATGAAGGTTCCTGTACTTCCTTTGGACTACGGAACCCCAAAATATCATGTGGACTAAGTAGATGTCACAAAAAATAAGTTCTTCTTATAAGTTTTGTTTCTGAGACGATCTTTGTTTGACGTTTTTCCATTTTCTAGCACGGTTATCAGTTGATATCTATATTTAAACTCGGTGTTTAATTGTTTATTCACTATAGTGGAGATGCTACGACCACCGTTCAGCTCCATCGACAAATGTAAAGTTAGTCTTTATAAGCCACTAGCTGATCCCGTGTCCACTTCGTTGGGCATTTTTTTTTGGGTTGATGTGTAGCCTATGACACTCACAAATAACGTGGCTTTCTACTGGTAAAAGAATTTTCAAAATCGGTTCAGTAGTTCCAGAGACCCTTACAACGCCATAAACTTTACCTCTTTATAATATAAGTTATACATAGAACAGATAGTATAGATTATTATTATTATTATACATCATAATACGAAGTTTGTATTGGCGCCCGAGGTTAACCAGAAACTTAATCTGAATTATTCTACATAATTGATTTTGGTTTTTGATTTTGTACATTACTTTTTTGGCTAGATTCCTCTTGATCGCATACTTTACTTAAGCCAGTTCCTACTTAATAGAGGTGTGTAGTTCGCTGGCGGAAATTTTCCGGCTGCCAGGTTCATAGCCTGGTGAGTACCTGTAACTAAAAGATTTAGGTCGACTTTCACAATCGACTCTTCTGGTCTGCGTTTGCCTAGTGCCAACTTAAAACGTTCGTTTTCTCTTGGTTGAAAATGATTTAAAGTATTGCTGCGTACTCAGAGACATTCAACAGACAATTACTTAACTCGTACCCGTCTCAAACTTGTATGTGAAAAATCGTTTGACCGAATCGCCGTAAACTGATTCCAATTGAGTCCCGCCGCTAAAGTACGAAAGTTACGTTGAATCAGTAGTCGGATTTAGAAATTAAAATATTCATCAATCCACAAGAGATAATAAGCAAAAATCGGTCCACCATTGACGGAGAAATCGGTGAACATAAATTAATAAAAACATACTTACAGTGGAACGTATAACGTCGGCTAGAAAGCGTTGGCCTACCAAGGATCTTGTCTTGGAAGTTTCAAGTTAGCTATTGCATAATTTGGAATCACATTTATGTATTTATCTTATTAGTTTTACGAAAATAGGTTAGTACTTAATTATAAATCAGGTGACTTTGTCTGTCTTTTGTTTCCCTCTTGCCGGTGGCCGCCTGGGGGGATCTGCGTTGTGTTGTGCCGCAATTGACAAGATTTCATATTTTCAAGACTTTAATTTTATTCGTTTTATAGATACTGTTTGGAAGGAGGAAGACACTAATAGTTTTAAATTTTCTCTAGAATGAATAATTATTTTATTATTAATTTATTAAGATGTACTTATTCTAAAAGGGCGTAACTTCATTTCTACGACACAATGGACATATTACGTTAGTCCAATCTGTATATAAAAAAGTGTCATGTCAACCGATAATTCTCTAAGTATCTATCCATCTGTCAATAGTGTCAATGTCAAATTTGAAGTATGACAGCTTTTTTTCTCGTGAAAAAGGCAATGGTATTATATCTATTCAGGCATAGTATTGGTAAAACTCGATATTTTTATTAACTTACTTGTAATTTTGTAAATAAAGAAAAATAAATCTAAATAAATATTTTGCCGTGTTCTGGAGGTAAAACCCTTTCGATTCGTATAGTAATTTGCAGGTGTCACCAAAATGAAATGTTGTCAATTCCATTTCGCAATTGCAATTAGGTAATTGGTTAAATTACGTGGTACTGCGCAGCTCTGACGGCGGTTAAAGGAGTGGTATCATTCTTCTCTATCTGTTTCATTTAAAAATGTTTGGGGATCTAATAATGTTGAATGTCTTTTAAAGACTACTGCATTCATAAAACGATTAGAACCAGTGATCCATTTAAAAACAGATTTTAAACACCTTTAGAAAATAAAACACGTGTTACAAACAAGAACTAGTTATTTTTCGACGCGTTTTGACGACAAGTTGGCTTAGTTGGTAGTGACCCTGCCTACGAAGCTAGCGGTCTGGGGTTCAAATCCCGGTAAGAGCAGATATTTGGGTGATGAACGGGAATATTTGTTTCAGAGTCATGGATGTTTTCTATAATTATATTTAGGTGTATATCTGTCTATATAAGAATTAATATCGTTGTCTATTACCCATAATAGAACCCTGGAGCTTAGTTTGGGACGAGGTCAAATGGTGTGACACTGTCCCCTGATATTATTTATTTACTTATTTATCTCTGACGGCCGCACTCAGTCACGATTGCGTAGTTCCTTAAATAGTAACGAGTTTGGTAGGTACAAAGTTACAAAAAGTAACGAGTTAATTGACTATGAAATGACTCCGAGTACGGCGGATTGAAGAACTGGTCTAGTTTCACAACAATGTGGACACTGAAAATGTAAATAAAAATATTGTGCTTCAACTATTTTAGTTCTTAATTCTCTACCTAAAAAATAGCATCCAAAGTTTTACTTCTTAAGAAAATACCCAAGTGCTCCAAACCCTTTCCAACTTACCGATGTCGTATTTTACAATACACTTGCCGCTGCGCTACTGTAGTTAGAGGTTCAAGTTATCAAGTGATAGTAGGTATATATTGTAGAGAAACAAAGCTGTGGTCCGTGTGAGTGATGTGCCGGGGTTCGTGCGGGTCGGTGGGATCGCGGCGCGGATGAGGCGCGGGCGAGGTCGGCCGTCCCGCTGCTCTCCCGCCGGCGGACTGAAGCGGCTGCGACGGGAGCGTCGAGCGTCCCGAGCCGGTGATGCACTATGTACGACGACCCGCACACCCGCGCGCCCGGCGCCCACTAACTTAGATACATTTTGACGGCTCGACTCTCCTCAGGCCTTCAAGCACACTTTTCAAACTCACTAACTAGTGGTGACAATAATTTGATTGCGAAGCTATCAACTAAATTGTCTTAGCCAACGAGTACAATATCTCGGATACAAAGGTTCCGATGCAGTATTAGGGTTCCGTACCTACCTCGAAAAAAAAACCCTAATAGGATCACTTTGTTTGTCTCTCTGTCTAGACCCTTTTTCACAGGAACGCGTGGCGGTACCAAAGTCGAAATTACTATCAAATACTTATGTCTACGGTCCCTTGGAGCTAAAAAAATCAAGCTTCTAAGTCAATACCGCCGCATATTTTATAACTCGCAAATTTACTAATCAAATAAGTGTGTCCCGTTAAGCTCCAATCACAAATAAACTTCTACAAAAATTTAATTTTTAATATCTCTCGTTATTTCGGACTAGTTACTTGACATTTAACTTTTGTCTTTCCTGCCAACACCGAAAAAAAACTCACTGTCAAAAGACGAGTCCAATGAGTCAGTCATGATTTCATTAGTCTCCATCGTCACACCAGCTCGACGGTATTGTCTTCGGAACTGCATAAACATACTTCAAGTCAACTTGTCAATTAGGAGAAGGTTAAAATTACAATAAAGTTACAAGTAAGGTTAATATAATTACAAAACGTGTAAAGTTGGCAAGAAGCAAGCTCTCGCAGTACAAATACAAGAAACTGCAAAAAATTGTTGATTTATAGCTAAGTACTTATATTACATGTTATTTACAAACAAATGCATGACCAGATGTTGTCTGAGCAACTGGCGGACGCTGTATCAACCATCACACAATACCCGACTGCACTTACAGAATGTGTTAAAAAGGTCGAGTCAGTCAATGAGAAATTAATCAAATTGAGAATTAGCAGCATCAACCCCTTGTAAGTGCACTGATTCGACAAATTTATCAGATGGTGACAAAGTGGGTCGTAAGCCAAAACTTAAAAGGAAGCACAAGACCAAGAACTTCGAGTCCCTAAACACTAAGGATTCTGCCGACAATGTAAGCACCATAGTTCCGCAAGGAGAGGAGAATCGGGCTGCATTGCTATCTGATATGCCGTCCCTCGTGCCCCTCTGTGATCGAAGCTCAATTGTCACCGAGGCGATTACCAATTATTGCGGGGACGCGCCGCATGGGGATTGGCGGGAGACTCGCTACAAGAAGAGCGATAGATTCTCCTCTCTGCGCTGCACTGCTGGTCCTGATGCGACACCACTCAGAGCGGGCGAGTACCGCAAGCACATTCACCTCTGGAATATGGTATCTGGTGCAGATGAAATACGTGCTTACTTGACGTCACTTAGCTCTGGAAACACCTTTACTGTCGACGAACTTAAGCCTAAGGGCGAGTACAAATCATATAGAATTGGTGTTCCGCCGGTGCTTTATGAAAAATGTTTGTCGACAGGTGTATGGCCTGATAATGCTAGAATAAGACCGTGGTCATTTCGAAAATCTCAACACAGCAGAAGCTAAACATTGCTTACCTGACAATATACATAAAGTTACACCTAAGACAACGCTAGACATAATTTATCAGAGCATCAGGGGTCTTAATACGAAACTCGGTTTCTTCAAGCTAAACCTCCTGAGTCTAGAATGTTACGTAATAGCTGTGACGGAGTCCTTTCTTACGGATGCGGTAGACGACTCCGAGCTTGTTCTTGGTGAGTGGAGCGTGATAGGCGGAACCGCGCGGCCGACGCGCGCGGGGGCGGCGTGCTGATTGCGGCACGGCCGGGACTCGTGCTGCGGCGACGGCGTGATCTCGAATCAGGTCTAGGGGAGGATCTTTGGGTTACATTCGCAATGAAGGGCATCACTTGTAATTTGTGTTGTGTATACATACCTCCTGTAGCCACGGACGATGTGTACATGAGATGGTTCCAGGCTGTGGAATTTGTGTTAGTTTTACTAAATGGTGTAGTAGTTGGTGACTTAAATTTGAATCCGCGGTACACGTCCCAAAACACTTTATGTTATTATTGTTATTTTTTATCTCTATGCGGTCTGAATGAGACGAATGAAGCAACGAATGCGCATGGAGGAAAGCTAGATGTGGTGCTGGTGTCAGAGCGTGTTCATGAGGTGAGTGTTCTTGAAATTGAGGGCAGAGGGCTTGTTCCCCGACGCGACGCATTCCATGCCGTTAGAGATTTCTATCCCGCTGGACATGGCTTTGCAGCGGCCATGCTCTGAACAAATAGATCCCAGTAACGTGAATGCTCTACGTGACTGGAACTTTAATAAAGGTGATTACGAGCTTTTATACAAACTTGTCTCAGAAACAAACTGGCAGGATGTTCTAGAGGCTGCAGTAGATTCATTTTACATAATCATGTACAGCATTTTTGATCACTCTATGCCAAAGAAAAATCGAAACAAAATTTGTGTCAGACGTTATCCGGTTTGGTTTACCGCAGGTCTGATTAGTGATATCAAACTAAAGGCTAGTCTTCATCGGAAGTGGAAGGCTGCTAAAAACTTAACCGTATATAGAAAGTTCTTAAAATTTAGGGCTGAAAAAAAATACTCTGCCATTTACGATTCGTAAATTTTTAATCTTCAGGCTAAACGAAAAAGTAACCCACGTGCCTATTGGCAGCATATAAATAGCCTGAAGTCAAAAGGTGGGTTCGTTTCGCAGGTAACTTTTAAGGGGACTAAGTTTGTCGGGCAGGAGACCGCTCAAGCGTTTACTTTTCTAACGTCTTCTTACCCGATGTTCCATGATTAGATAGTATGAGTTGAAATAGGAGCAAACAATACAGGCCTGCCAACTATATTCCTGTAGATGAGTTTAGTGTAGAGGAAGTGGAAACAGCCATTAAGCTACTCAAACCGAACAGCGCTTTAGGGCCTGGTAACTTACCTGCATACATTGTGAAAGGTTGTATGGAGCATATGAAGACTCCTATTCACTTAATTTTTAATTTAGCTCTCTCTACTGGCATGTATCCTCATCACTGGAAAACCTCGAGAGTGAGACCGATCCCGAAATCGAGTGATACTACCAATGAGGAGAATCATTCAGACCCATTGCTGTTCTTTCGACTCTTGCAAAACTTTTTGAAGCTATGCTCTCCCGGACTCTATCGGCTCAGTTGAATCCTTTCTTGTGCGATTCGCAGCATGGTTTCCGAGCTAAACGCTCTGTTAACACCAACCTCTTGATCTTGGTCAACACCATCTCTGCGTGCCTGGACAAGGGTATACAGGTGGATGTCCTTTACTTTGCATTCCAAAAAGCCCTTGATCGTGTAGATAACGACGTCCTTCTGGAAAAGTTGGACAATATTGGTTTTGCTCTGAAGTTGCTCAAGTTCTTCTCAAATTATCTACGTGATCGACAACAGTTTGTCCAACATGGCCACTTTGTTTCTGATCTGTGTCATACTCGGGCAGGTGTTGGTCAAGGTTATATTTTGGGCACCCTGTTATTTGGAGTAATGATCAATGGCCTTGAGGCAGTCGTTAGTCGGGCTAGATGTCTGCTTTATGCTGACGACCTTAAACTAGTGTACGGCGTGGAACGTGGTGCGGATTGTGTCTCCTTGCAAGAGGACATCAGTTCGGTTTTTCAGTGGAGCATAGACAATAAGCTCGCATTTAATGTGTCGAAGTGTCATGTGAGCACGTTTTGTCTTACTCGTACCCCGGTACTTGCCCAATACTTCAGTAAAGGATCTTGGCGTTATTTTTGACACGCGTTTTACCTTTCACGATCATATTAAGACACTTGCTGCCAGTAGCTTTCGCATACTTGGTTTTGTCATTCGCAATCTCAGAGATTTTCATGACCCAGAGGTTATAAAGTTGGTCTATAGCGCTTTGGTCAGAAGCAAGCTGGAGGCGCCTTCGCTTATATGGAATCCTTATGAGGCTACTTACACCTTACTTTTGGAGAAGATTCTTAAGTCATTCTTGAAGATTCTATATAAGAAAATCTATAGATTCTATCCATTTTCATACCCCACGAAATTTTTACTCGGCTCTCTGGTTTTTCAATCGTTGGAGGTCAGACTTTGATTTGACTTGACAATGACAAATATAGAAGTGAGTTTTTTTTTCTTTTTCATTAAGACTACGCCGAACGTACACCGGATGTATAGTGGCGCCCCCATTACTATTATTGTGTTTTCTAATAAACTAAAGTATTTTCTTGAAATTGGTCAGTAGGTTTTTGTACTACAAATGAAAACACAACTTACAGGGTTTATCACATAGTTTAATAACAATTCACCTTCCAGTTATCAACTTAACGGAAAAAAGTGGCCACCTTTCTCCGTAAAGCTGACTACTCAAAGGGTAATTGTTATTAAAGTTTGTTTTGTATCCCATAAATTGTGTTTTTACTTGCGCTACAAAAACGTATCGTCTGATTGCAAGGAAATTCTTTAGTTAATTTTAAAACACAGTAATAGTAACGAGGGCGCCACTGGACACTCGACGTTTGCTCGGTGCAGTCTTAAGTACAAAGGCAACAAGCTAGTCGGTTATTAAAGTGTACAAACAACGTCAACTTCATAACTAAAAAAATATTTCTAAAATATTAGAGGAAATAAAAATAAAAGAGCCGCAGTTTCTTGATCTTTAGGATGACGAGTATCGAAAAAAATATTTTACATATCTTTCAAAAACTTTACCTACTTACTTAGCCTATTATTAAAAAATATAAAAACATTTGGAATAATGACCAAGTGATATAACTTATTACCAATTATAATATTTTTAAATCAAGGTCATGTAACCAATCTGCTATATTAGGTCAATATCCCTTTTACTTATAGGTTGGGTTGGGATAGGTTAGAGTTGCGACAAGGTGCGAAGCGCCATAAATCGGCACGCCGGAGCTCATTATGGCTTTTTTTGGTCCGTAGTTGAACAATCTAAATATATAAAAGGAGTAACTGACTGACTGACTGACTGACATATCAACGCACAGCCTAAACGGCTAAACGTAGGCACTTGAAATTTGGAAGGGACGTAGCTTAGGTACCGTAGAGGTGCACTAAGAAAGGAATTCCCGAAATTCCCACGGGAACGGCAATTAGCGGGAAAATTTGCCCAACGAAGTGGACACGGGAACAGCTAGTCTACTATAAATTTGATTATTCAGCGTTGTTATGTTGCACATACGTTGTGTATTTAAATATTATAAAAAAATACTGTTATAACACTAGTGCTTTATGCACCCTGTTATTATGCATCTCATAATTATGATTCGAGGCATTATTTAGTTTGTGTTTATGCATTTAAATATTATACACTTTTAGCATTATACAAATCAGAATTATGTAATTTGTGTTATGCAAAACCATTTCTTTTTATACTAAACATCATATGTATACCCGAATTCAGTAGTAACAAAGAATAAAATATAGTCGCTGAAATAGTTTAAATTAAATAAAGTACCTACCTTTACTATTTCTACAAATAACTTTGAACACTTCAACTTAATGTCGTACAGAAAAGAACATGCTACCAAGGCAAGGGTACAAAATAAACCAGTCCGACAATGACGAAACATATCTGCAGTTATATGTTATAATATGCCCGTCGAAATAATATCCAGTAATGGTTTGAGGTGAAGGTTTGAGTTAGTTGACATTTCGTTTCTGTAACCATGAGATACGCTGCCGGTCATGTAACCGGCTCGTGCGGAACCTCGGTCTTGATAGGTACTCTCGATCTCAGGTCACTGTTTCGAATCCAAGCAAAGACAATAAGTGTTATTTATTATTATTAAAATAAAGTTATTATAATTTACCCGGAACCATCACATTAATAAAAAGCAGTGACATCAGTGGTTTTGCCGAGAAGAATAGAGACCCGGAGCTAAAGTTTATCTGAGGGATAATGTTATGGGGATTGAAATACCAGATGGCCCATATTGTTTTCGACATGTTATCGTATTGTCGGATTAGTGTCTAATAGTCGAAAACGCAAGTGGTCACGGCATCAACTCGTCTAAAAATCATCTGACTAAAGTCGCAGGTAGTTGAAGACGTAATCGGGCCATGAAGAATCTCGTCTAAAATAAACTGGACAAATTACGACTTGTAACCGGTCTCTTTAGATGTCTTAAGATCATCTAGACAAATTCGCTACCTACTAGGTTAAAAAGTAATCACTAATCAGTCTATAAAGCATTTAGACGAATTCGCAACTCGTCTTAAATTTAAACATGATTGTCTAGAAATTAGTCAAATGTTTTTAATAAACTTATTTATAAATAGAACAACGCCGTCTTAGGATATTTATTTAAGTTTTATAAGGAAGTGTTTCGTGTTAAACTCGTTTCAAAATATAAACTTTTTAAATAAATATGACTTTAGTTTCTTTTACGCTTTAGATTCTTGTGTAACCCTATTGTGAAGGCGTTACTGTGCATTCAGATATTTTTGAGCACCCTGAATTGTACAGATAGATATTATATCTGTTGGCGGCTGTAGTGTACAAGCCATCCTCATATTTGTTCAATAATTTCTTTTATTGACAATTCCTTACTACTTACACCATAGAGTCTATCGCGTTTCGGGCGTGTATCGGGGTACGGTTTATAGCGGCGTATGAAATAAAAAAATAACAACATCTGTCAAAGAGAAAATAAATCCTTCGTAAGATTATTGTGACCCTACGTATGAAGTTAGTGGTCCAGGGTAGAATCCGGGTAAGTAAGGGGTTAAGGGTAGGTAAATATATGTGAAGTTCGTTCCATTTAAGGCGAGTTGGTTTGTTGCCGACGAGCTATTTAGACCACACGCATTTAAGACGAGTTACTTTATAAGCCAACAAGCGACTTTGACTAAATGCATTTAAGAAGATTGATAACGCGAATGTAGATAAAAAAAAATGTGACGTGTTCCGTCATGGGCCGATTACGTATTCAACAACTTGCGTCTTCGACTATTTGATACTAATACTAACCCTCAACGACACTATAGTTCTTATTTACTTGATAGTAATGACGGCCGTGTTAAAACAAAACGATAACCACTTCAAGTCAAGGTCGTTTTCAAAAATAATGTACACAGTTAAAGGCTTATTGAAAACAAAATCACGATCGCGTCCTTTGCGTAACGAAAGTTAGTCATACTAACTACATGAGTAACTTTCGTGTGATCAGACCGGTGGTGGGTGCAGCGAGCAAGACCGCGGGCCAGGTCCGAGCCAAACCAGCCGCACTCAACCGCTGCGCACTATGAAACTGGATGCAGCAAAAATAATTAATCTCAGCTCAAATGTTTTTACACTAAACAAATTATGGCCAATTTTTCTCTTTCCTAGTCCAGAGGTGGTATTCTCTCAAAAACAACGGACGGTCGGACGAACGAGCGCAATCGCAGCGGCGAGTTCTAGTAGTCCCGTCAGAGGCTACAAAACACATTTTACCGCGTGCATTTTCAATTAAGCAGCCTTATACGTTCAATCCATCGACAGAAACCATGCTGCTAAATTGAAAATGCACGCGCTAAAATATTTAGTTCGCACTGACGGGGCTACCTAAACTCGCCGCTTGGACATTCACTCGTTCGTCCGTCCGACCATCGTTGTTGAGAGAATCACTACCCAGTAAAATATTCACAAAGTTCGGACGCATTGATGCCTTTTGTATGAAAAAAACGTTAAAACCAAATGATTATAAAAGACACGAATAAATTGTCAATTTATTTCAGACCTGTCAGCCTATTCCTCTAAATAGTGTTCGAGTTTATGTACCTACCTACATTCCAATTGGCTGCGATTTGTGTCTGCTGCGCCGCCGCGCCGCCGCCGCGCCGCCGGGTCGCCCGAGCGCATTGCCGATTAGCGCCGCATTCTGTTGCTGACATCGATTCGGGTAGCAGCAGGTTTGGAAGACAATCGGAATCACGATTCTAAAGTCTACTATTGCCATAACATAAGGCAATTGGGATTGACCAAAAAAAATAACTCACGGTTTTTACTTTCTAATTCGAAAGAATAGGAAATTTTAAGACACCTATTTCATTAATTTTGTATTTGACCCAATAGTTTTGGGTTAGCATTTTCAAATTACAACAATTAAATGATATCTAATGAAAAAAAGTGATTGTAATAGTGTATTAAAACATACTATTTCAAGCTCTTTTCGCCTAACCCGTAAGATACACCTAGGAGGGCTTCAAGCCGAAAACGAAAGTCAAACAAAGGTTAAATATACTATTGCCGAAATATCCAAAATAGATATAAAAATAGATATATATTTCAAAAACTTAATAATGCAGAACAGCTTTAAAACCCTATTCCTCGAAATAGTTTTCGAATTGGAGTAATTGTAAAAATTAGAACAATCCCAATTACCATAGAACCTAGCTGCAGGGATTGAAAACCGGTTTATTTTCCGTACCGGCTAGAGCCGCACTTTGAGAGCCTAACCCATAATAAAGGTTACGCTCGCAAGAACCGCTCTAACCGGTATCTCTATGTCGGAGCGTAAACAGGGAACGAAATCAATTTACCGGTTAGAGAGCGGTTCCTCCGTGTGGGGGGTGAATGACCGCTCGTTTAAGGAGACAGGATTGGTTTGCTATGGTATTAGATTGATAGCGCAGCCACCAGCAGCGCCTCGACGCGCGACAGCGGTCATTCATCCCGTATCGAAACACAGAGTAACCGGTTAGGGAGCGCTTCGAAATAACGTTCCCAAATCATTTCGTTCGAACGTAACCTAAATTATTAACCGGTTTAACCTAAATAAATACCGGTTTATTTGTAACCGGTTACAATCCCTGCCTAGCTGAGCAAGTCTATGAATCGAAACCCGATTACGTACTTAACTGCGTAATCGGATTTCGAAGCATAGGAAAGCTAAAAGGAAGCCGAAATACCTAGTCCTTATAAATAAATATATTATAATAATAATAAAATCTTCATTGAACTCAACTCGCAGAGCGCGCTTAATGTAGGTAAAGAATTCAAAATATGAATTTCATTATTCAAACAAATTCAAAGAACAGTTTGTAGACAGTGATCTGAAATAAGACGTAGAATTATTAAAAGTATAAACAAAGAAACCTGATTACACAAAAAGTTGACGAGTAAAAAAAACTGCCAAGTAGCTTTAAAAACATTCTAAGTTCATAACGATCCATGTAAGAAACCCCTGAAAAAATATTGAAATAATACATCAACTTGGATGAGCATTTGTATTTTATTTACAATCTGAAGGCAACCCGTGCGTTGGATATTCACAAAAACTTTGGTATTTACAAGGATTTCTGTGATGACCTAACCCAATGTGTACACGCATTCTCTAATTAAAAGGTTTTCCTTCAAAACGAAAAAAGAACCTTTTCACTCCTCAGGGTGCCTAATATGGCTGCGTTTATCGTGTGACAAAATGTGGATAAAACATCCGTAATATTTTCCGAGACGTATGTAGTACAAGAGCAACGGATGCTTTATCCGAGACGTATGTAGTACAAGAGCAACGGATGCTTTATCCACATTTTGTCACGCGATAAACGCAACCATACTAGGCCCGCAGGCTCTAAAATGACTCATAATATAAATATAGCTAGTACAGTCAACAGCATAAATAAGTGATCATTCATGTACCTTGTCTTGTCACAGTTGTCACTTCAACGTCGTGTTTGAAATGTTATACAAAATTGGGAAACGATTGAAAGCGACAAGGTACAGTTATGATCACTTGTTTATGATGTTGACTGTACAGGCGGACAAAAGTGAAGTATTTAATCCATAGGGATTATAACGACAGTTTACTCCCTAGGGGCTAATAGTGCTTTTTTGGCTGAGGCCGAAGATAGTAATGTATACGATTTATTTTATAAAACACATACAAAATTACAAAACATAATAAGTAATTAAGATAAATACTAACTGTAAATAAAATAACCCTTGCAGTAATAACCCGCTCGTGGCATGGGCCCCAAAATTACACCGCCAGACTGAGCCGCTGCGCAAAGACCGAGCCTGCTCTGTGATCACCCGCCGCCAAAATAAGCCGCAAAACTATTTATAGATATTATATACTCAAGATTGTATAGTGCTTTTCTCAAGCAATGTGAAGAAGTATTAAAAGTACATTACTGCAATCTTACGATGACAATCTCAAAACTGCAATCTTAAGATGACAATCTCAAGACTGTAATCTTACAACGGCAATCTCAAGACTGCAATATTACGCTGGCAATCTCACGACTGTGCAATATTACGATGACAATATGATGGTAATCTCAAGACTGCAATCTTACGATGGCAATCTCAAGACTGCAGTCTTACGATGACTATCTCAAGACTGCAATCTTACGATGGCAATCTCAAGACTGCAGTCTTACGATGGCTATCTCAAGACTGCAATCTTACGATGGTAATCTCAAGATTGCAAGTAAGTTTTCAACTTTGTATCTGTTGGCTAAATACGCAAGCATTTGTATTCAGTCTTCCTGCACACAAACTGTCCTAATACAGTTTTGCAGGGCTTTTGTACTTATTATTTGTAAATTTTGTTGTTGGTTTAATAAATAAATAAATAATAATTTATAGTCCGACTCGCACTTGGCCGGATTTTTATTAGTTACTAGTCCATTTACGAATTTTATACAGTCATTAAGAAATAACTTGATTTCAACCCATTTTTAAACAGAGTCAAGAGCAAAAAAATTTTAATTTTTATGTCAAACGTGACAGTAATACTGAATATGCGTTAAATTGGGGTAAAGATATCAGTTGCACGCATTGGTTCACGCCACTATCCCGTGGAGGAAGGTGCGGCAGAGAGAAAACGTCAAAGTACGGCCAGACGCAGGGGTCGCCCTCCCAGGCAGACCTCTACAAACAGAAACCAAGACCCAAGGCACCTAAGTCCGACGAGCCGCTGCGACGTCCTTCACGCCGCAGAAGGCAGTATTCGCGCATCCGGTGGGCAAGAGCCCATCAGTGCGGCTAACGATGCCGCACTGCCTAACACCTAGGTTCGGTGTGCCTCCTGTTAGAGGCACGCCACCAAAGCCCGTGTAAAGTAGTGACGGTGTTCCGCCCACCAACTACGCAGTCAATCAAAAAAAAAAAAAAACACGCCACTATCCAGAGCCAAGCAACAAAAGCGTCATCTAGAATTCTTATAAACCATGTCTGTATTGAAGGGGTTTATCGTAATACTCCCGGAGCTGAGCCTTAAATATTGGTTTCTCTTTATTTTATTACATGGTGGTGGGTGTTCACTGCACAGTGACATTTAAAGTCAGTTCCTGTTCGGATTGCCAATGACAATAACAAGTATAACTGACTGTAGAGGTATTTATCTATCCAAATATCATAAACCCGTATGAATAGACTATAATATGACCACCATAAAAATAGACTGTTTTGAAAGAACAAATTTCGTATTTGTACAAATGTTATTATTACTAAATACTTAATAACATCGATTTCGATGATATTATTTCATTCACATTTCGAACATCTCTGAAAAACAAAAAAAAATGATTTGATCTCTATTCTAATATCAGTCGAGATGACGTTTAGTTCTAAATGAATTGTCAATTTGCATACAAATTTGACAAATGTCGCACGTATATAAGATATCGAACGATATGATAGTTGGAGCCGACTCTAGTTTGTCTCTGAATTTAAAAAAACTATGACAGCTGCCAGAAAACTTTTCAATATTTTAATTACTTACCGCCATTACCGGTTAAAATTTGTTTTGTTGTATAAAATTTTACGACTTGTTGAATTTAAACCATAAAATGTGCGTTCAAGATGAGATATAGATATTTCGGTGACACCTCATGATATCCGTGACAAAGCAACTAACGTCATTATAATTACTGTTAGTGGCCCTGAACAACGCCGCGATGCCGGTCATAATATGCGGCTCCTGTATGCATCATGGAGGCTTATGATATGTGGTTAGATAAGGTAGTGTATGTAACTATACAATACATTATTATGAAACCCACACTCGTGTTTAATGCCCTTGATTATGTACAGTTACATAAACTACTACTATTAATTGTCATTAGATAGAGGATGAAATAGTGATGAGAATAATGATACCTCTAAATAGATGAGTAGGTTGAATCTTTACTCATCATCATTTGTAATTCAGCCTGTTTGAAGTTTGAGTCACTACCGCACTCAGAGACGTCAGTTAAATTTAATACTTGATTAAAGTTGCTGCTGTCACTTTCTTTGCTATAATAATAGAATAAGACAACACGTCACTAAACAAGCATTAAAATTAATTGACGTCTCTTAGTGTGGCAGTTAATTTTAAATTTATCAGTTTTTTTTTAACATTTAAATCCAGCAGGCTTTCGAAGATACGAGTACCTTGGTGCGTGTTATTAACCAATACTTTTTACCCGACTGCGCAAACCAAAAGGTTAAAAGTTTATCAGACTATGTAATTGCATGAAGGTATAGATGAATTAGCGAGAGCGTGGAATTGCATAAGTGGTATTGTGTGTTTATAGGCAAGAGAAAGAGACAGAGAAATACTATTTATTTATTAGTATTTCTCTCTCTCTAATTCATCTATAGGTATGTTTGTTAGCACTTAATTTGGCAATGTTCATCACAGTGAACATACCATAATGTCCACTTTTTTTGTTTGGATTGTGTTTTTAATTTTTAGCTTATTCAAAATCAAAAAGGGTTTGGATTCCCGACCTTTCTTATTTTTGCCAAATAATTAGGATCAGAACGATTTGCGCAGGCATATTAATAGGATCCCGTTGGCCTACGGGCTTACGGAACCTTACAATTAACTAGGCTGCTTACTAGTCGCTCGTCGAATTTGAGTTTAGGTGTATGTTTAGAATTATTTTTGTGACTAGTACCTATTTAATAACATATAAAACGCGGGTGCAATATCTTGTTTTTGAAAACTCACGTCGCAAGAGAGTCGACTCGACGACGTCAGGAGCTATCGCCGTTGTGATGTCTTGGCTCAACTTCTCAACTTCCTCTATTATGGGGGTGAATATTAGAGCGTTCTGGCAAAAAGTTCACGATACTGGACATTGCAGTCACAACAAATAATTCAAGGTTAGAAAACGCAACACACGATCTTCTATTTAGACAATGCCAATATCGTATCTTCTTTGTAGATCATATCTTCTATGTTAGAACACATCAATGTTAGAACGTAATATTGAAGCCAATCACTGTAGTTACTTAACTGTTTATGTTACTGGTAAAGGAAAGATACTGGAGCATTAGCAACTATAACAATGTATTTCTTAGTAATTTAAAAGTACACAACACAGATGAGGAAACTGGTAAGCAACAGCAAGAGTCACTGGATTATGTTCTCGGTATGAAATTAACAGAGCCTCCGTTGAGGGGCGCTAGGAAGATCGCATAGGGGTCCGGCTTGAGGTCGTAGGAGTGGACGGGCTCCACGCGGTACGCGTGCAGCAGCTGCGCCAGCGCCGCGCGCACCTGCATGAGCCCGTAGCGCTTACCTGGGACACGGGTCATCACATTATCACACGTCATTATGCTCAACGGGTTTGGTACATCACATCACTCAGTGGATCAAGTAATTGTATTAAGACTGCGCCGAGCGTACGCCGGATGTACAGTGGCGCCCTCATTACTATTATTGTGTTTTCTAATAATTATAATCTATAATTTTCTTGGAATTGGTCGGTAGGTTATTGTACTACAAATGAAAACACAACTTATAAGTATATCATATAGTTTAATAACAATTCACCTTCGATTTATCAACTTAACGGAAAAAAAGTGGCCACCTTTTCCCGTTAAGCTGGCTAGGTACTCAAAGGGTAAATTGTTATTAAAGTTTGTTAGGTATCCCATAAATTATGTTTTTACTTGCGCTACAAAAACGTATCGTCTGATTGCAAGGAAATTCTTTAGTTGATTAGATCACACAATAATAGTAATGAGGGCGCCACTGGACACTGGCCGCTTGCTCGGCGCGGTCTTAAAGCATTTATAGTTAGTTATTGGGATCGGGATCGGAATAATATTTGTAACCTGCATTTGTAAATTAGATTTCACGTGGTGAAATACAAAAAGGGGCAACCATAAAGATATAAAAAATAGTCTACAATCCAGTTTGATATTTCAATAGAATGAAATGAAAAATGAAAGTTTGGACATACTCGTAAATAATTATGTATTACAGAGAGAACAGTTCGAATTGGCACTTTTGTTTCTATAATTATCGACTTATCTTAACGTACGGTTTATGTAAATTAAGCAATTAAACCATAGATACCTTAGCAGTTGTATACAATATGTACTTTTAGTTATTTTAAATCTACTTGTGTTTAATTCTTCATTTCCCTATAAAGGTGTAGGTATTTACTAGTATTCCTTTCCTAGTCGGTTTAGATCCAGTTCTAGTTATTATGCGGTCCCAGTAGGTTTATACTCTGATATTTAAATTCGGTTCTAGTTTAGTTATTGACGTTATTGTGACATGGCGGTAACTAATACTAATAATTGTTAACTAGAGCACGCGTTTGGACGGATATTAAAGTAAGGGTGGCTTCTAGATAGCATGCTCGACCCACCCATGGTGGGCGATCAGGGAGCGGCCCGCTATCGCATTCAAGGGGTTTCGAATGGGTTTTTATAAGGCTTTATTTAGACAAGCCGTATCGCTTGAAAGCTGTTAGATTTGCTTTTTAACGCGCTATTTATAAGGGTTACCCTTTCCAAGGGTTTGGAATGGGTATTTCGAAGAGATTAACTATCCACATCAGTTTCGTATAAGTCATTTTCCGATTTTATTTTAAGTGATACTAATATTCCTCTTAAAAAGACGTTCGATTGGTTTTTTAAGCGTTACTTATAAGGGTTACCGTTATAAAAAGCCGTTCAACTGGCTTATTTAGTGGTATTTATAAGGGTTACCATTATATTTGGTTATGCAATAAGAGAGGGATATCAATTTAGATACTGGTGACGATCTAAGCTGTAGCTCTAGGTTTCCCTTATGTGAATGGTTAGTTTAACAAATAACTTAGTCATATTTTTCTTCCAAAGGGGTTTACCTTTTAGTTTAGGTTATCTATACTTCTAGAGGTAAGTATTTTAAAAACTTTTAAATTTAATTATCGGGTGGTTGGATCCCTATGGGCGATCAATCCGTGTTATATAAGCGGCTACTGTTACAATATTATTAGTCATTCCGCTACGCATAAACCACGTCAATACGTTGCACCATTAAAAGCTAAGTAGAAAATGTTTAAGCTAAAGTCCCACTTTTCCCAAAAGTAGGTGGTGAAGATTAAATTTAAGTCCTTTAAGTTCAGGTGGGGCTAGTGGCGTCTACGGGGCAAGTGTCACACACAAACGAACCATATCTTATGGAAAATATATGGTTGGTCGCACTTGCCCCTCTGTCGTACTTGCCCCACCAGCCCTATTTATTTATTTCGACCTCAAATTGTTTTTTTTAAATTGGGTAACTAAGAAGTGTGAAATGAATGTCATTTACCTATGCAAAAATGAGGTCCTTCGCCAAAAGGCAGGAAGGTGAACTGCCTGTTGTCGTTGTCGGAGGGGTTGGGGAACCGGTCCGGGCGCCAGGTCTCCGGCTCGGGCCAGATCCGCTCGTTGCGGTGGATGGCCATCACGTTCACGAACACTGGCGTCCCCGGCTCCAACGTCACCTCGTCGGTTAGCTGGTAACGATTTTTGCTCTTCCTTTCCAAGTAGGCCACTGGCGTGTTCTTCCTCATTGTTTCTGAATACACACACAATTAGCCTCGTAACTTAAGAAACAGCGAAATAAATGACGTGGAACAGAAAGGTCCGACCCTTACCGCTAATGCACGCTGAGAGATACTTCAGCTCTAATAAATTATCGTAGTCCAAAATGTCCTTTCCCTTTTCCTTTAACGCTGTATCGATTTCGGTGAAAAGTTTTTCCTGGCGAATAAAGAAAACATCGTAATTAATTGGCGTGATTTTTACAACAGGGCATGATTGTAATAAGTTTTATCATAAATACATGGGTTTACTTAACTAAACCATAAATTGAATTGGCTTATTACCTACTTGTAGACTAAAAATCTTGCGTAAAATGTTAAGTCATTTAAAATTTACATGTACCTAGAGATTACCGACGTGCAGATACAGATTAAGGTGTAGGTATACTTTATTTGGTGGATACGAATAGATTTCAAACATATAGGTAGGCGATATCTAAATGCCTCCGTATAATTCCAATGAATTAAGATCAACATTACGTTATCTCACGCCGCATTTCACCAAACTGGAATATGACTTACTCCAATATTAGTCTATACAAATTCGGCGTTAATACCTATAGGTATAATAAAGCGACAGTTTTTCCAAGATGGTGGATGGATATGGTCCTTTACAACATTAAAAAACCGTAAATATACCGAACCTTTTTAGGGTACCTACCGGAACAACGGTTTACTAAATTTACGACGATAAATTTTTTTTGGGCTGCCCCTTTTCCGGTAGGTATAGCGTACTTCCGGGTCAAATTTCGGAATAGCTACAGGTAAATCTGTATTCTGCAGGGTCAAAACCCTCTGATAACTTTGTCACCGCACCTGTTACATGATTTGCCGCTTGCATTCTACTTTTTCAAATATGACCTTAGTCTACAACGTTAGTTGGACTTCACCAAGTTCCCATGCAGCCGCATAGTTGGATGTTCCTTGTGAAGAAACGAGGAGGGCGCAGCGGCTGTTTAAAAATTTATAACATGTTTCTTAATTATTGTTATTGTTCGTTCACCACGTTAAATTTCTATTTAGCTTCTTTTTTAGTTGTGTTTTAATTTGTTCCGTATGAAATACTTGTGTTGACTTGGATTATTTGATAATCTTTGACTCTATTTGATGCTCTTTTATAATAATGTCATATTTTTTTGTGCTTTATGTATTTATTTTAATTTTGACAACAAATGTAAGTATGTCTATTCTACCTATTCCACTCCATTTACTGATACCTACCGGAACGCTTTCCACAAACTGTTCGATAATTTGTGGCGTCATCAATCAAAGTCAACTATTTATCATCAATGATGATTCACGTCAATTATCCGGACCGTTTATAGCAATGTTTTACCTGCTTTGGTTAAATTACATCAAATAACCTCTATTTACGCAGATCCGGCATGCTACACTAAGTATCGCGGATTGGAAATCAAGTTTTAGAACCATAAAGTCTAGCTATTTTTAAGCAAGGGAGGCAAAGGTGTCCCGCAAGGTAGCGTTCTTTGCCGATATCGTTATAACCTTTAGGTATTACCTAAACAAAACTCATTTACATATTATTTGAAGACGCGTTAGCCTATATTTCGTTCTTTTTAGCATTAAAAGAAGCAGGTTCGTTAACCTTTTTCTTCAGAAAATGTTATCACATCATGATTGAATAATCTTTATAAGTACGTAAAAGCAAACCACACATTTTCTATTGTGATGCAAAATGCTCCGCTCCGATTTTCCAGTTATTCCGTCATACTACCGTAGAACATTCCTAATAAATATCTTACATATGTATACTACGTAAAAGGTCTTTCTAATGTTAAAAAAAATTAAGGTACTTATAGTTGAATAATGAGTCTGCCTACAAAGCTAGCGGTCCTGAGTTCAAATCCCGGTAAGGGCAGATATTCGTGAGCGCGAATACTTGTTCCTGCAGGAGTAATGGATGTTTTCTATGTATTTAGGTTTATGTATATTTCTCTATCTAAAGAATTTATATCGTTTTCTTGTACCTATAGTACAAGCCTAGAGCTCAGCTTAGGGACTAAGTCAATTGGTGTGACTTTGTCCTCTAATATTTATTAAATTACTACCTGTCCGCGCCGGCGCCGGTGTAATAATGTTTTTCGTACAAACCTTATGAAATATACTTTACGTCCTATTCTCAGACCTACTGAATATACACACAAAATTTCATAAGAATCGGATCAGCCATTTCGAAGGAGTTTTGTTACATACACTGTGTCACATAGAATTTTATAAATTAGTGATTTTATTTAGAAAAGTTAAAATTATTATTCTGGACCGTTAAAAAAGGCTCTTATAAATGCCATAATATTTACGTCAAGTCCTGGGAAACCCAGTATACATATATCTCATTTCATTATAGTGCACGTGATAATAAATATAACCTCATTTAGACTCGAACTAAGAAGAGACAGACAGACGTAAATAGAGACTTTGTTTTGCACTACCTAGAATTCTTAATCATTTAAATGAGTATACAAAATGAGTAAAATGTAAATTCTTTATATACTTATACTTAGTACTTGTAGGTGCTCAATTTGGCCAGCTTGTGATCACTAAGAACCTCGGAGAAGGCGCGTAGTTCAGGCGTTTTATGAGCGCACTAAGGCTAACGTTCTACTCAGACCTTGAAATGAACGTCCTTTAGAAACTGCCGTTTAAGTCAGATACAATGGAACATAAAGGTATTACCTTACTTAGTATATGTATATTTATATCTAGAGATAAATGTAGAATTCTGATTCTAGAAAACCCGTGGCTGGAGCTAGATGTAATAATTATGTTGACAATAGTTACGTTCTCTGGGGCTACCCAACTGCCTACACACATCACAAATGTCTAAGGATCAAAAATATCAGCATCGCAAAATATCAAAATAGTGTAGGTTTTTTTTGGTCCTTAGACATTTATGATGTGGGTAGTGTCATCTACCTGCTCTTCGGGATGGTGCGCTAACTCGTGCAGAGTGTAGCTGAGCGTCGTCGAGGAGGTTTCTATGGACCCGAGGATGAACACCGCCGCCTGCGCGAGCATCAGGTTGTCAGCCAACTCTGAAATATGATACCTAATAGAAAGAGAGAAATAAGGCAGAACTAAATTTATTGTCTTATTTTATGCAGTAGGTATATAACATAGGAAAAAGGTATGACAAAGTGTAAAAGAGTCTCGAATAGTAAGTATCAAATAGGGTATTTTCATCAAATGCTCAAAACACGTTTCAACAATCTTACTGCGTCTTTTTATGTTATATTGCAAGAAAGTAGGCGAAGCCGGAAACTGTGCTATCTTGTTAACTAGACAATCTCCGATACAGCAAAGGAAGCTTACAAATCCACACCAAAGAACAAAAAAAAATCGCTTCACTGATGTACAATGCACGCGCCTGAAATTAAAGGATAAAAAGAAAAACAGTTGATCATCAAGATAACGGGAATAGTAGAGGTTTCATTTGTAAAAACGCCCTTATGGTAAGTGGTATGGTAAGTATACATGGCAAACATTATGAAGGCACAAGTCTTATTAGACAGTCACTGGCATCTTCTCGATAAGCAATTGTCATGTCGACGATGATCGAACACCCCGCGCCGGCGACCAGCCGACACAGTGTCTATTCTATTGACAAGCGAGGCGACTAGTGTCGCCGTATATATTCAGTATCGTTCGGTATAAGATTATGAAACAAAAAACGCAATCGATAAGTATAATGTTATTTAGCGTTCATTGATGGTAGCTTAGCAAGAGGGCGCGTTTGCTGCGCTGCTGAACGTATATTGTATTTAGACTGAGTATAAAATGAACTGCATGGTACTTTCATTCAGTCATTCTGCACTGTGTTAGTTACGATGGGGTGTGCTGAAATCCAAAGGATTTCTATTATAGAACCGACACCCGGAAGAAATAAGTTTATCAGTTTTATCACCTAAACACCTCGAAAATGCACCCTGCATTTTCGAGGTGTTTAAAGCGGATGTGTTTGCTGTGAACTATTAAAATAAAATAAATATTTTTAAACCTATATTCACTTATATCACACTTGTAATAGTTCTCCGACTTTTTTTTCTTTTTTACAATATGGTCTAGCGCCCTAATATGGCTAGGTACGTTTATCGCGTGATAAAGTTTGGTTAAGGCATCCGTCACCTTCTGACACGTAAATAAGTACGAGAGTGACGGATGCTTTATCCACGTTTGACACGCGATATAGATGCTAGGCCCGCTGGTTCCCGCCATATTGTATTTTGATTACTGTCAAGTTATTTTTGGTTTACATTAATGACTTACCACCCATGGTAGAGAATCTTTGTGATATTGTGCTATTTGCTGATGATACATCATTGATTTTCAAGGTAGACCGAAAATCCGTCAATTACACTAGGATAAACGCCACGCTAGGTAAAGTACTTAATTGGTTTACTAGTAACAATTTGCTACTCAATGCTAGGAAAACTAAATGTGTTAGGTTCGCTTTGCCTAATGTTAGACCGGTAGAATCTAGTATATTTCTAAATGGTGAGTGTTTGGAAATGGTAGATAAGGCGCTTTTCTTAGGGATAACTATAGACAAAAACTTGCAATGGAGTCCCCACATAGCAGTACTAGCAGGTAAATTAAGTTCTGCAGCTTATGCTGTTAGGAAAATCAGGCAACTTACGAATGTTGAGACAGCTCGCTTAGTTTATTATAGTTATTTTCATAGTGTTATGTCATACGGTATTCTGGTTTGGGGAAAAGCTGCTGACATACAGACTATATTCGTGTTACAAAAAAGAGCCATCCGTTCTATATATAACCTAAACTCCCGTGATTCTTTAAGATTACCTACTATTTAAAGAAATTAGTATTTTGACAGTAGCGTCACAATTTATTTATGAGAATATTATTTATGTCATTAAAAATCAGGACTCTTTTATTAAGAATTGTGATATAAGTACATCATTTTAATACAAGAAATAAAAATAAAATAGCTATTAAAAAATTTCGTGTTCGTAAGGTTTTTAAATCATTTGTAGGTCAATGCATCCATTTCTATAATAAATTATCTGACGAAGTTTTAAAGTTACCATTTCCAGTACTTAAAACTTATTTGAAAAAGTCGCTGATGTCTAAAGCTTACTATAGGGTCGAGGACTATCTATCAGATAAAAGTGCTTGGCCTAAACTAAACACCCAAATAACTTAATAATAACTTAATCGTAAGAAATATGTAAACATTGTATATTGTCTAGGGGACACGGTTTCTGTAGGAGAATGTATCGAAACTTTTTATGTAGTTGTATTACACCATCATAATTAAGTATAATTTTCATAATTATTTTTCTATTACTTACTACTAATTAGTTCTGGAGAAAATTCAGAGTTTTGACACATTTTCCTGCTCAACTACGCGTGAATACATTTATTTCTTATCGTATGTTAGATTCATTGTTTTATATAATGATAGGTTAAGTTTTAAAATTGTATATTTAAAAAACGACTAACTGTTGAGTTTCTTGCGGCGCTTCTTCTCAGCAGTGGTCTCTTGCGAAGCGCTGGTAGATTTTTGACGTGTAAAAGTGCCCGTGCGGCCTACTTACTTAATCATCAAAATCGGCCCACGCGTTAAGTTTCTAGAGCATCACAAAGGAACCAACATACATACATACATACACACACACAATAAACACGTTACCCTCCTCCTTCGGCAGTCGGGTAATAAGGACCTAATCACTATTCATAACAAGTCTCTCTTACTTACGATTATATTATTTCATAATATGGTATATGCCTGTATATCTATAAATATATAAATGGCCCCCATTTCCCCTGCGCGCTTACTATGGCTGCGTCTATATCGCGTGTCAAATGTGGATAAAGCATCCGTCACTGTCGTACACTGAAAAAAATACCTCGTACTAGGAACCAGAATCTGGTTATCAATACAGTATTGTCTTGCTATATATGTGACGACAAAACTCTTTGTATACGTAACCAGACTGTTCTAGTTATATCAAACTTGTTTAAAACTACGAAGCACGTAGTAACGACTACAATGCAGGAATGTTCGCCTCACTAATCGTATATTAAAGATAAACAAGTTAAATATTTATAGTTACAAGATGATATTGTAATGTTTAGACATCAGGCCATGGTGGTAACAAGGCTTTTAGTAAAGGTAACCACCTGGTTTGTTTGTAATACCTACTGATATTGTTCACGTTACAAGAACGGATTGTAACTAGATATTAGTATTGTTAACCCATCAGCTCGTTTTTGCAAAAACTTCCGTATATGCCTCTAGATTCCATGTTTTTAGTAGGTTTTGCACTTCCTCGTCTATTGCTTGCACACTTTTATAAACTCAATTATTCCAAAATGAGTGACGTCTCAATTATTCCAAAATGAGTGACGTAACAGAACAGTTGTGACGAAGGCGAGCGAACTGCAAGCAAAGTAAGTGCCCCCGCCGCCCGCGGCCGGCTCTCTGACGCAATACGCTTCCCCTCCCCCGCCACCCGCACCCTTTTGATGCGTTCAGATTACAGTGCGCATAGTAAAAATAACAAACATTTTGTATCAACTACACCTGCATTTTTAATTTTACATTGCAATTGTATGTATTACGAATATTACGATGCCTATTATAAAAACACAAACGTTTTGTATTTAATACCCTTGCATCTTTATTTATACAATGCAATTGTTAATTAGTACAAGACTGCGTTAACTAGACCGTGCAGTGGCTTTTACAAACCACATAATACACGATACAATATAAAACCCGCAACTAGTTGATGTGTGCACATTACAATGCGCACAATAAAAATAAGAGACATTTTGTATCAATTACACTTGCATCTTTATTAATACATTGGAATTGTACGTATTACGATACATATTACAAAAAATATAAAACATTTTGTATTTATTACACTTGGATCTTTATTTAAGCAATGTAATTGTTAATTAGTACAAAATTTCGTTTAACTAGATTCGTGCAGTGGCGTTTACAAAAAACATAATACACGATACAACATTTTTGATGAACGCTACCAGATTTTAGTTGAGATAACTAAATATTTCACAACTACACGTTCTTGTAGTATTGTAGAAAAGTATTTATTTCAGTGTACTTATTTACGAGACAGAAGGTGAAGGATGCCTTATCCAAAGTTTGTCACGCGATAAACGCAGCCATATTAGGGCCCCTGGTCACGCTATAACTTGAGAACGGCTGAACCGATTTTATAAACGCAGCCATATTAGGGCCCCTGGTCACGCTATAACTTGAGAACGGCTGAACCGATTTTATAAACGCAGCCATATTAGGGCCCCTGGTCACGCTATAACTTGAGAACGGCTGAACCGATTTTATAAACGCAGCCATATTAGGGCCCCTGGTCACGCTATAACTTGAGAACGGCTGAACCGATTTTATAAACGCAGCCATATTAGGGCCCCTGGTCACGCTATAACTTGAGAACGGCTGAACCGATTTTATAAACGCAGCCATATTAGGGCCCCTGGTCACGCTATAACTTGAGAACGGCTGAACCGATTTGGCTGATTTCTTTTTGTTGGGTTCGTTATTGTCAGGGCAAGGTTTGTGTGAAAGAAAATAATTGAAAAATCCACCGGGAAAGTCAGAAATTTGCAGCGGGTTGAAGCCGCTGGCGGGCCGCCAGTATGTCGTAAACATTAATTTAGAGAGCAAATTGCTGACTGGAGTGAAGTGAAGGGGCTGACTGCACTAAGTACGGTCACTTGCAACGAGCACGCAACATTCGTCGGGCACAAGCGACGTTAGGTATTTTTTCCCCCGCCTCCATACTAAAGGTACCCAAGTAGTCATATTAGGTTCTGGACTGTCTGAGACCAACCCAATTCGGAAGAGTGATGAATCGTACTAAATACAAGTAGGTAGTTGGGAGGAGATAATGTCGGTCAGACAATTTTATGTGATCCAATATGGACCCGCGGAGAACAGGGCTGGGTGGGTAAATATACACGTGGTTTAAGTCTTCCTGTGTTGTATTAAACCTTCAGGTAATCTGAGTGTTTTCTTGCTGTCGAGGTGAAAAGTTGTATGTGCGTGCAACTCGAGACCAAAGTTATTAGCTACGCTCAGGGTAAAATCTAGAATATCCCGCTACGCTCGTGATTCAATTATAGAATCCTTCGCTTACTCGGCTAAAATCAACAGTCGCAGCTAAAACCAATTTTGCGGGAGATATAGATTTTTGAGAAATGCTTGGTTCCTGCAGTTTTGAGCATAAAGATTGATCAAATATACCTGTGCAAACTAAACTACACCTATATAGCATAGAAGTTTACCTATAAATATAATAGACGTCTTGAAAATAAGTAGCCGAAAATTATTTCAGCTCCTTAATTAAATCAGTATTTATCAAATGAAATAAAGCTTTCTTTAATAACTTACGCGATCCAGACTCAGCGGGAAGCTTCACGCTATCCTTTAATCTCAGTAAGTGATTCACAAGATCCTTATCGTTCGATTGCCCAGTTTTTTTTCGCTGATCGACAACATTCCAAAACAATTGTCTAATGTAGTCTGTAGCAGCGTCCGAGAAGAACTTTAACCTAAAATCACAATAACAGTGAGTCAATTAAACGTTCGCTACCTAATTAAACGGTTAATCGGCAAAAATAGTTAAAATAATGCATGCATGCAATACAATTTTATTAGTAAGGAAAAACGGTATCAGAATCCGCGTTATTGATACCTACAGCGTTGGCAATAAGTAAGTCAAATAGGGATGTGCTCCGTGCTACAGAATCGCAACAAAGCAGGCTAAATAATTCGCTTCGTATCAGACATGTAAATAGTTTATTAGTTTATTACTTTATTTTAATAGTTTTTTGTCTCTCGTTTTTAACCTTTACTGGCCCTCGTAGAAACTCGGTAAACCATATTGCTTTTGATATGTCGTGGTATTGTTGTTACCGTCATTGCTGTCAAGTGAACAAGAGCTATCACATCCGTGACAATACGATAACACGTCAACAGCAATATGGTTTTACCTAGATATATAGAGCCGCTGTACGCTCGTAACATAATAACACGTATTTTAAACAACAGTTAAGTACTAGATATATAGAGCCGCTGTACGCTCGTAACATAATAACACGTATTTTAAACAACAGTTAAGTAAAGTATTTATACGGCTTTATTGATCACATTATTAATTATAATGTATAACTTACCTTAACTTTTTAGCTAAAGCTGGCAAAAAGAAGATGGTGCTGAATTCGAGTCCTCGCCAGAAGGTCCACTTCACCATGTGGCTGGTGATGAACCAGAGGGGGGAGTCCTGGTCGTTCAGGCGGCTGATTCTGATTCCAAACACCGTGTACGCGACTGTGTCTGATGCGTACATAGAGAAAACTTCCTACAACAATCAACGGTGTGAAGTTTAACTAAAGCGAGCTTAGGCTCTGTTACCATCATTGCTAAGCTTTACCTTAAGATTAACAGCTTCCTTTTTCTCAATGAAATTACGTTGGACTCTTCGAACAAGCTCTGCGGCATTCAAGTTCATAAGTTCCGTGACTTTTCTGAGACGCGCCGAAGTGAACATAGGGGTCAGCTCCTGCCGCATCGATGACCAAATTGGATTCTAAAAATAATCATTTTATAATTAAATACCATTAAATAATGAAACCGCAGTAAAATATTGCAAAGGCAAGTTCATGTTTGGTTTTAGGTTAATAAAAACCCATCATCTATAAATCTCTTAGAATACTTTCTTGAACACTGAGGGTCAGTAATTTTTAAATCATTAATCTTTACGACCCTCTAATCTAAAAAAATAGGAAAACAATCACTTACTTTTACAGTAAACAGGTTAAGAGAGCCGAGCGGATCAGCGTGACCCGCGTATAAAAATCTGTCCTCGAAATTGTCGTAGTCCTTCACGAGTACTTTCCGGGCGAGCTCCGGCGTCTGGACCACCAGCGTCGGTTGGAGTCCGAGAAATATTCCGACGTAGTCCGTGGGAAACTTCTTAGCCAAGTCCAGGAAGTAGTCCGAGACCGGCTTCCGCATAAGGAACCCTAGATTGCCTATGAGGTAAACCGGCTTCACGTATGGTACACCGCGTATCTTCCAATAGTCATATTTGCGAACGATTATCCAACATAAAAGTAATAACGCGGTGACAGCAGCCACGAATAGATACTGCGTGACCGTGCTTATTTTTGAGACGTCCATTTTCTTCCAGAGATGGAATTGTAATGCCGGTAAACTAACTCTCGGTAAGATCGAATATTTAATGATAATAACAACACAACAAGTGCGTGTTCGCTTCGCACGGTGGAGCAGCGTTGCATCAATGTGGACCATAAAATTTAATTCAAAATTCAAAATATTTAGTATATTGGCCACATGTGGGCTCTTTTACACTACTACTCGTACTACTATCTCTTAATGGTTTTTAATTATAACAATTGTTAGGTACGCATTTATGTTATTTCGGCAATTTATATTGTTCATGAACGCAATTTCACTAAAAAATTACAAACTTTTTGAAACTTTTAAAGCCTTTTTAGTCTATGACATTTAAAAAGTGGAATAATCATTTAAGAATTTTGATTAGACTTTGACTGTTTGGACTTAGTTATCCTGGTACGAGTATGTAATGGAGTTTTATACATTTTCGCGGCCGCTGCTGCCGTTGGTAAATAATACATTATTATTTTTTATTTGGCTTGGTCCTGGAACTCAGAACTTCGCGGGCTGATTTTATATCAGGGGTGTTATTCTCTAAAAAACAACGGACGGACGGACGAACGAGCGAAATCGCAGCGGCGAGTTTAAGTAATCCCGTCAGAGCGAACAAAACACATTTTAGGGCGCGCATTTTCAATTTGGCAGCATGGCTTCAGTTGATAAGATCGAACGTAGAAGTCAAAATTTCCGAACATATGGTAGAAAACATTAATTATTAAAAGTAGTTCAAAAAAAATCATTAGGTACAACAACAACGGAGAACAACACAACGTTGTCATTATTTAAGAATCCATTTGATGCATAGTTTCAAACAAATATTTTTAGGGTTCTCCGCAATTATGTTTTATACAAAATATTGGATCTGTGTAGAATCTTAAAAAGGAAAAATGGAATGCTTATATACTGGCCCAAAGCTAAGTATCACACTTTTAATGAACATTTTATTTTAAGTGTGATACTTAGTTGTGCGGGCCGGGGTAGAATCACTTTTGTGTCCGTCTTGAAGACTGTTCTCAAAAACCAATGCTTGGTATGCGTAGAAACTTGAAATTTGGCATAATGATTAATCTTGAAAAAGTAATTTTAATAAATATTCAGGAGGTCAGTGTGGTAACAATGAAAAAAGATCACATTTACATGCCGTGGCTTTTTAAAAATCATTATGTACCTACACGTTATTATCAAATTTTAGATTTGGGAGAATGTTTAAGAAATATTGAGCTTGAAAAGTATCATACCTACTAAAAATCATCAGACTTGTTGTCTGACATGGACCTTTTTCATTACCAAGATACATCTTTAAAAAAATGGTGACACTTTTTTTCGATAGATCTGGCTCACTGTGCGCCGCGAGTTGCGGTCGAGCGTCACTATCTATTGGCACGATTACGACGCCGGTTTAAAAATATTCTTAAGTGATTTATCATAATTATCATCTCTGATAACAATCACACAAAATTGTTGGAGTATTGTATTATACCTACAACTGACAATTTGCAGGTATTAAGATAATTATTTACGTTCGCTTTGCTTTAAAAATTATCGATCCTAACACCCATTGTTAAAATTGATGTATTTCAAAGTCTTCCTAGGTATATTGCTTCACCTTCGACAGTCCAATCTAGGATTCTTGAACAAAGTAAATCGTCATTAGTAGGTATGCTATGAATACTAATGTATTGTCGATAACATGACTCTTTGGTCAAAATCCTTTCTGGAATAGTTTCAGACTGCTTCATTCAGGTGCTTTAATCATAATCACTGACCCCGTTTCCAAATACCATATAAAGCTAAACATGTTGTAGGTACCTAATTATAGAAAACCAGTTTAAGTCGCCTTGTTTTTTCCTTGCTATACATATTTTATCTGCATTAGTACCTGACATTGTATAACCCTGACACAGTAGGTATGTATAACTTTGTGTGCTCGGCGAGGGATCATAGCTCTCACGCTCACATAGTAACAGGTAATATCAATTACAGCAGAGTCAAAAACCCAGCATGTAAAAAGATATGTTTCCTATAACGGAGAGCGAAGTACGGGTTTTTCCAGAAGCACGAATGGCACACGAATGAGGAAAACTGATAAAGCCATCTTCCTCGTAGCTCGCCGCGCGCGAGTCGGGGGCGCTGTTCACTCCGAGGTGTCTTTAAAATAAGTGTTATAAACTTATAAACATTTCGGAGCCTATTCCTCTATTTTCCAATACATACTTATGCTTTGTTTAGTCGACTAAAAGAGATGTATCCACTTTTGGACCTAATTACATGCAATAAGGTGAAAAAGTGGATACATATCTTTGTAGTCGACTGTTCATATTTTTAGTATGAATAGGGGAAAAGCAGTACGGTACTGCTGCCTGCGTATCCGATTAGTATCCGATCCGCAGGCGCAGGCGGCGTATGGTGAGCAGTAGGGTTTCTAAAGCAAATCGCGTGAACGACGCAGTAGAATATCGGGCCGCAGTCGGCCGCGCGCCGGCGCCGCGTCGCTGCGTTCTCACTGTTCTCAGGAGGTGGAATCTAATCGCACACAAATTCCACAGACAGCTCTGAGAAATGTAGAGGCGTGGGCTTTTCCTTTAAAAGTATCGATTTTTACCTGTACATAATATACAAGCATGTTTTTAAATTATGTCGTCACAAAGTTAACTGTTTTTGATTGGCTTGTGAATAAACGTCTTCTTTCCTTATTTGTTTCTGGCTTTTAAAATGTTATCTCGGTTGAAAATATTTATTTTATTACTAAAAAATTTAACTACATTACTGGCTTTTTTTTAATAATTTCGTTATTTTAATGTACTTGATTTATTATGTCACTGACATGATGAAAACAATATGTTAAAATAATGGTGCGTTATTCAACTCGGTTAAACGCCTTTTGAGGTGTTATGGTATTGTCAACATTTTGATAGCTCTTATTTAGGTACTTGACAGTAATGGCCGCAGGGTAAAAACAATAAACAAGTACCATAAGTACCGTAACACGTCAAAATCAATATGGTTTTACCGTGCTCAATAGGTACAGCCCCTGAAAGCGCGCGTTGATTAGTCTATAGCTTCCATTCACGTTATGTAGTGCAGCAGTATAGTGCTTACATAAGGTCGCCGCGACACGCGCAGCATCTACCGGTTTAATAATGTGAATACCAACTTGTCAGTCGTTCGCTACTAGCATGCGTCTTAAAAGGGGCCTTATGTGCCGCAGTCCGGCCCTTGAAACAGTCGCATGGCTTAGTATCTATGAAAAGCTGATTTAAATTATTTGTAAGGATTGCACTAAAATGAAAATTTATCTGTAGAATGTAATGGCATTACTATAAATACTATGCGCAACTGTGACAAATGCCACGATTTTGCTGTGATTAACTGTTGTGAGCACTTAAAAGGTGCTTCGGGGTTGTGCCTATTTCTCTCACTTGCTCTTAGTAAGAGTGATCGAGAGCGAGTGAGAGACCATTACAAACCTAGGTAGGGCAGAAGTACCGGTTTTGGCCATCGTTACACCGTTTTTAGCCACTTTACATTTTAACTTATAATGTAAAGCATTATGAAATTCCGAACCTATTTTTATATTTTATCTTTATATAAATTTTCAGTCTTAACTATTTATCAATATTATTTTTGATTTTACAGTGTTTTTGTTACTCATTTCAACCTAAAATGGCCAAAAAGGGTACCTACAGTGGCCACAAGCGGTAGTTCTACCCTAATACCTTCTAAGAGCTATCGCACTTTAACTTTGTTTTTGTACGAATTTAAGGAAAATGTCGATGTTTATGTGGTGCGGCGTGCGCATGGCGCATCAGGACGGGTGAGTTATTTTAAGAACCAAGTCAATACGAACTTTAAAAGACCAATTGAGTTTGTGGTTTAATTAAGTTAGGTTCCTACATCCTGTACGTTGATTTACTCACATTATTTATTTAATTGTTAATGCGTTATGTATTTAATATTAATAATGTAACGCGCTTGAATGTTATGAAACATTGGGGTCATTCTTGTTTGCTGAAATATAGTAAGTATAAGTAGATACTAGGTTCTGCTCGTGACTACGTCTACCTAAACGTAGTTACACGTCATCCTATGGGAACAGTTTTTTTCACGATAATATTTAGCCTATGTATAAATCAAGGATGGACATGTTCTTGGTGTCTCTTCCGAGTTTGTTGTCCGAGGCAGAAGTTACGCGCTTTATTCATTGACATAATAATAAGAATCAATTTGGTTAAAGTCATTCAGTCATAGTGAGTAATTAAGTCATGAGATATGATAACTAAGTAGGTACTTAAGTACAAAATAAAATCTTTTTTGTTCAAAATTACTCGCCAAGTTACCTAATCCAACAAAGGGGAGTAATTTTGCACAAAAGTGTTTGGCAGCTGTTCCCTGTCTTCGGCAGTCTAAAATGGAAGCGCGTGGTCGCAGGTGATGGTTGGGATGGCCGTGGTTGGACTCGACCGATTCTGGTTTGTGTTGGTGAGTTGGATAATTGGGTTTTATCTTACTTTATCCGTGGGCAGGTATTTATGAAAACTGATCATAAGTTGTTGCATTAGCAAGGCTGAGATTCTACACGGTAACCCTTATTACTCATAGGTGATTATCAAAAAAAAAGTAGTTAAAGCCTTAACTAAGGAACGTTATTTTTCCTCCATTGTGTGACGAAAGTTAAGCATACGTATACCAACAATACAGTGCCGACATAATAAGAGAATAATTGTTAACCATGTGATTGATTGATTGTATGTTTAATTTTCGTCGCACAATCGAAGAATTAACATTTTTGTCTCAATTAAGGCCTTATCGACGTTTTTTTTTGATAATTACCATTTAACGTGTTTCCGTATTATCAACGTATTTACTTGACAGTAATGGCGCCCGAGTTAAAAACAATACCACAATACGTCAAAGGCAGTATGGTTTACCGAGTTGAATGGAGGCCCATTAAAAAATAACCCCAATATTATTTCTTAATTTCTCTATCATGGTTTTCAGTCTAAATGTCTTTTTAGCGTTCCGTAACCAAACTACCAACCCTTATAGTTTCACCATGTTCGTCCGTCCGCAGCCTAGCTCAGAGTCCCTTAGAGCTAGAAAGCTGTAATTTGGTATGAATATACATATAAGTCACGCCAACAAAGTGATAAAATAAAATCGTAGAAAAAAATGTGTTTTTTTTAGTGTATCTCGCCTACACGTAACGTGGGGATGTATTTTTTTTGGTCGTAGTATGAGGTGTCAATGGATTGGTGTTTCAAAAATATTAACGGTTTGCGAAAACAGCCGTTTATGAAATATTAAGCTTTAAAGTGCTAATTTTTGTTAGAGTCAAGTGTCCCCCCCCTACAGCCAAAACTACAAATACTAAAAATCTGAAAAATATCTTTAATGAAAGCGCATATAACGAATTTAAAAGGAAAACTATCACGACTAAGTAGACTTAATTAGTTTCTAAGATACAGGCGACTTAAGTGTTTATACCTACTAAAAATCATCAAGGACAGCAAGCACCAAATAAGCACTTTAAAAAGAAAATTAGTTCACACGAGTTGTTTTTTGAGATAGTTTTTTGTGTTTGTCGTAACGGCTTTGAAACCCTACACTACACTGAGCATGATCCGACATGCTCTTTTCCGTATTTTTTTTAATTAACGCTCCATACTATTTTGGTTCGCTACGTTTATTTGCAATCCTTGTACGAGGATTGCAATAGTCAAACAAGCTTTTAACAATAAGAAATACATTTTCATATCAAAATAGTAACTAACATTAAAAAGCATTTCATAAAATCGTATATCTGGGGCATAGTCTTATAGGCTAATGAAACGTGGACACTGACTGATACAAAGAGATACAGGAAGATTGGAGGCTTTTGAAATGTGGCGTTGAAAGGGATAAGTTGGACACAAAAAATATCTACTGAACGAGTGCTGAATAGAATAAATGAAAGTAGGAATTTACTAGCAACTATAGAAAATAGAAGAGGAACAATGATGGGACACCTGCTGCGACACGACCTTTTCCTTAGAAACATCATAGAAGGAAAGAGAGGCAGAGGAAGACCAAGAAGAAATTGCTTTGACCAAATAAAAGAGAAGGTTAAGGTTGAGTCGTACCTACCAGAAAGTCAAGCACTTGACGGAGGACCGGAGCTATTGGCGATAGGTACTCCACCGAAATGAGCGTGGCTCTTAAATAAAGAGAGAGAGAGAGAGAGAGGGATTTAATTGATTAAGCTGATGGTTAGGCGAGGTTAAAAAAAACCTCCTAACACGTCTTCTTTATTTTACAGGAAAGATATAATTTACCCATGAAAAAATATTATGCATGTAATTATTTCTTAATACTCACGTAATTTTGATGTCCAAATCAAGCATTTTTGGGTGAATTGCAAAAATATAATACATAGTTAAGGACTTAATTGAGACAACGTTAAATTTCTTCCATTGTTTTTCCTTTGTGTAACGAAAGTTATCCATATGATTATAATTATGACTAATCTTCGTTACACAAAGGAAAAAGTTAAGGTTTGTTAAGGATTTTCTAATTGAGCCCTTAACTGTGTACAATATTTTTCAATTCACCCTTTTATCCTTTTTCCGTAAATATTTATGTAAAATTGAACTTGTAGGATATTTTGGTTCTTATCTTATTTCTGGTTTCACTAAATTAAAAACCAGTAACTACTTACATGCCATTTGAGCGAAGAGTATATTCCTAGGGGTTTAAATTATGGCTTATCTCGTCGAGGAGTTGACTATGGACTATTCATCGACTATAATGGCATGAATGCAAATGTACTAACATTTGTCTTCGGTAAGCTGCTGCTGGAAATATTTACTTCCCAATGGCCGGTTAACAGGTGCGGTCCTATAATAAAAATGTTATATAATCTTGTTCCGTCTTCGTATGTGAATCAAAGTACCCAGGAACAACACGGTGAGCTCACATGTACACACGCCCTTTAATGCATCATTCATTTGTTTCTTGCCAAGGATCTTTCATGAATATGTAGATTACTTTTACGAACAGCGTTTGCGCTTGCGCCCGGCAGTAGCGCCTGCTTCCTCAAAGCCGCTTGTCCATAGTTCAAACGTCCGTTTTTAGGGTTCCGTAGTCAAACTAGGAACCCTTATAGTTTCGCCATGTCCGTCCGTCCGTCCGTCCGTCCCCAGTCTAGCTCAGAGACTCGTAGTACTAGAAAGCTGTAATTTGGCATGAATATACATATTAGTCACGCCAACAAAGTGGTAAAATAAAATTTTGAAAAATATTTTTTTTTAATGCACCTCCCCTACACGTAACGTGGGGATGCCTTTTTTTTTTCTTGCCTACCCCATAGTGTGGGGTGTTGTTGGATAGGTCTTTCAAAAATATTGTGGGTTTATGAAAACAATTTTTCGATTAAGGGATCCGTTTATGAAATATTAAGCTTTAAAGCGCTATTTTTTGTTAGAGTCAAGTGTCCCCCCCCCCCCCCTACAGCCAAAACTACAAATACTAAAAATCTGAAAAATATCTTCAACGAAAGCGCATATAACGAATTTTAAAGGAAAACTATCACGGCTAAGTAGACATGATTAGTTCCTGAGATACAGGCGACTAAAGTGTTTATCGCCTATGATAACTTTGATAGAAAAATTTGTTAACGGGGCGTGCAGGACGCGCGGGGGGAGTCAAACTGTCCAAGCAACAAATCGAGCGACAGCCGCGCTCATAAGCGCGAGCGCCTAGATGCTGTTTGGACGTGCCCCGGAATGCTACCTACAAGTTTGCGATTTGCGATCTGAAAGTTTACAAATTTTCGATTAGATTATTGATTTGAGTTGAGTACCTATCGTTTGGAAAACTTAAAATTCTATTTACTGGACCTTGTTTTTTTTTCAATTTCTATTAATTACTATATAAAAGATTTAACTTTTATTGTAATTTAAAGTCGGTTTGAAGCAGTTTAGATACCTAACTACCTACATAGGTATACTGATCTCACACTTAAAAGCTTGGCTCTTGTTCGAGATATTATATACGAATTTATAAGAAAAAGAATCATTACTAAGTAGACTTAATTAGTTCCTGAGATACAGGCGACTAACGGGTTTATACCTACTAAAAATCATTTAAGACAGCGCCAAATAACTTTAAATAGAAAATTGGTTCATACATGTTGATTTTTGAGATAGTTTTTTGTGTTTGTCGTTACGGCTTCGGAACCCTATACTGAGCATGGTCCGACATGCTCTTGCCCGGTTTTTCGCTTATCGACGCGCTAACGGTTTTACCCAGGCGTTGAGGTATGAGTCGTGATTGAGTCCATCCCACCTATCAATAATAAATAAAATAATATTATTTTCTTCACCCTTAGAGGCGTTAGGTAATTAACTAATTAAGTCAAAACAAAAGCTTATTCACTTTATGCACTTAGGTCACAAATTTTTGAATTTATCTTATTATTTAAAAATAATTATTTCTCTGCAAACTATATATAATACACAGTAAATATTTATAATTTAAACTAAAACCTGGGCAAAATAAATAAGTATTAAGGCAAAAATAACACTAGTTAGAACTAAACTAAAAACTAAAAGAGAGAGGGCCCCGTGGCATAGTGCAGAGATGCTGATGATGATGTGTGAGCATTTCCTCATTGTACTTATAGAAATGCTTTTGCGTTGCCCGACGAAGCTACCACCTCTCTGAGGTCTTTGGTTGTTTCTATTAGCCTTTTCGAGATGTCCTTTATTATAAGTATAAGTATGTTGTTTACACAATTAAACAAATAAAACTTAAAACAAATTAATGTATTGGACATCGAAATAAAAACATTACACTTGCTTGACATGGCAGCTAACCAAAGCTAATAAAGCCTGTACCGAAAAAAAACTGTAAATTTCAAATAATTGTCATTTTTATTCCAAACAAGATACCTAGCTACTCGTATTATTTTCTTGCTGTCATAAATAAGTGTCATTCTTACCTTAGCCATTGCTATATAAATTACTCGGATATCTGGAAAAACTTACTTTCGACAATTAATAGAAAACAACGCCGCGAAATGGTCGTTTCCAAATGGCGTGAAAATCCGCAACGTCCTACGAGTCTTATCGCCAAAGACCTAAAGTTACCGCGAAGTTCTGTGGATTTTATTTTGAAGAACTATTTTAATACATTGTCTCTTGAACAGAAGCCCGGAAGTGGTAGACTTCAAGGGCCAAGTGACCCTAGGCTTGACAAAAAGATAATCAATTGCATAAAGCGGAATCGAAGTATGTCCGTCAGAGATATTGCCAAAAAATGTGGCACAAATGCATCTATGGTGCAACGAGCTAAGAAAAGAGCAGGTATGCAGACCCGGAAGAAAGTTAAGACGGCAAAAGTGACCGAAAAGCAGCGTTTTGTAATTAAAAGCCGAGCTCGAAATCTATACGATTTCCTTGGCACAACAAAATCACATTTAATAATTGATGACGAAACTTATACCAAAACTGATTTTACAACGCTTTCTGGTCCACAATACTACACGGCGGGTAAAGGAGAAACTCTTCTCGAGTCTGAAACAACTGTTAAGATTGGGAAATTCGATGAAAAATTTCTCGTATGGCAAGCTATCTGTGAGTTTGGCGACAAAAGCTCCATTTTTGTCACAACCAAGTAACACGTAACCTATATATTAACCAAAGTGGATATGGATTTATGTCCAAAAGTCCGAATAACACTTTTAATTGGCATCGGCAAAGATAAAATAGTTTTTAATAGCATTTGGTTCGTTTCGAAATGCTTAAAGCTATACTACTTATACTCTTAAATAAAGATTAAACTCCTACCAAAGCATCAGGTATTTATAATATACAGCAACTTAAATAGCTTTTACACTTACACAAAGGTTAAAGTCTTATAATAGTAATTTGAAAAGCCCAATACATTAAATAAGCATTAACGAAATATTTTATCCTGCACAGAGCTGTAGTGGCAATTTTTTAAGATTAAAAACTTTTTAATGATCTGTGTTTGTGTTCATTTAATGCTAGTCCTATAGTAACATTCACTAAACAATGAATAAAATCTTAACTCCGATTTCTTCATAATCTGTTTCTTCAATAAAGCTTTTAGTCGTATATTGATATAAAGAAATGTATTTTTATTATTGCAAGGAATAATTACATCGTAATTCAATTTTGCGAGTGGTTATTTTAGTAACATACCTATAATCGTGAATTTGTGTGCGTGCGCGTTATATTTTGTCGCCATGGATAAAAACGATTGAAAAAAAACTAATAATGCTAATAAAGTTTTACCAAATGATTTGCGATACCCTAATAAACACGATAGAAACTAATCACTATGGTGTATAATGGTTTGCGCGTCAGTTCGTGCTGTTGTATGTTTTTTATAATGGTGTTTTGTGTTACTTGGGAAGGTACCGTCAACAGAGAAATATACATAAAATAATGCCTTAAAAAGCGGTTGCTGCCATTTGTGAAGAAGCATAACGTCCCTACGTTATTCTGGCCTGATCTAGCCCCAGCCCACAACACTAAGGACACGATAAATTTCCTCAAGGAAAATCATATCCCTTTTGTACCCAAGGAACTGAACCCACCAAATGTCCCACAGTGCCGCCCAATCGAGCATTATTGGGCTCAAATTAAGGGAATTTTAAGAAAGACGGGTAAAGTGGCCAAAAATATAGACGACTTCCGCAAAAAATGGAATGCTGCAGCCAGAAAAGTTACAAAATGCTCCGTAAAAGCTGATATGGAAGGCGTTCGAAAGAAGCTGTACCACGAGTACAAAAAGTATTCAAATTAAAAAAAAACTTACAATTAACTTAGCTGAAGATAGGATTTTAATTTTGTTATACTAATTATATATTGATGTCTACCAAAAATATCGTTATTTTTTCATTTGAAATTTACAGTTTTATTTCGTTACACCCTTTATGTAAAATGTTCCGTCTCAATCACACATCATCCTTAAAATAGCTATAGCAACGGGTCCCCATTGCCCGACCCAAGGGTCCCGACGTGACGCCGAAAGGAACGAACTTAGAGTCTGGCCACGTTAAGTCGAAAACCGTTACTTTTAAAAAAGTTTTATAAATGATTCGAGGAGAAATAAGTATTGATACTTGTTATAATTGTTTTATTTTACGTATGAGACATCTTTCGCTAAATATAAAATGAATTAGGAAAGAAACGCGTTGTTGGGGAAACCATAATTATTTATTTATCCAATAAGTATCTACATAGGTATTTGCGCTCCACTGATGATTTGGGAAATCCTCATAATTTACAAAATAAGACGAGCTCATGCTCAAAATATTAATAAATCTAATTAAAAAACACCGGTATAACATTGTGATATAATATTACTTTTTGTTCAAAGACACTGAATGTAGAATCGAAGAAACCGATATTTTTTTCTGGGCAGTCGGGTGAAAAAGAAAATGTATAGTTTTACTTGTCAGTAGATAAAAGAGAGTTGGCTGAGCTAGTCCTCGTAATATAAAATATGTGGGGACAATGGGGGCATAAATAGATAGAGTCAATAACATTAATTGTTGAGTCACTATAAAACCCTGTCGGTCACGAAAAATAAACAAGATCGAAGTTAATAATCGACTTTCAGCGACACAGTTCTATAGTGGCGTAGCAGTTAAATATGTTGCTGTACAATGAGCTCTAAAATATCGACTACGGTATGTAGTGTCTAGCAGAGCGTCGTAGCCCTAGTAGTTCAAGCCGTTCAAGGTGTCGAGTTTGAAACCAAGCGGTTACCATGAACCGTTGAGTTTTCATAATTTAGTACATTACCCGATGCTCCTACGGTGAAGGAAAAAAAAACTGTGGAAACTTACACATTATTGTATGGTACGTCTTAAGACTCTTAAGTAATAGAATGGAGTTTTGAGCACCTTACAATGTTCGATATACCTGATAGCGACTGTATTAGTAATGTAATATACCTACTTACCTAATAAACCGCACCGTATATAAAATCACAGACATCACCGTTGAAAATTAATAAATTGATTCGACATAGCAGGAAATTAAAGTTCCGAGGCATTCAACAATACTCGCGAGGTCAGCCGAATGTTGCCCCTTGCCCCGCTCCCGGCACACGGCGCCGGGAGCCACGTGCCCTCCGCATTGATGTGCCCGGAAAACCAACCTGCATTTTGACTCAACATGTTCAATCGTGAAATATATGGAGAAGTCTAGTTTAATTTAATTTACATTCTGCTATAATTCGAGTTTTGTTTGAGGAGTGTTTTATTTCTTAGGATTTGGTATTTTAAAGATTTGAAACAGGGTTTTTCTTCTAGTCTACATATACATATTTTAAAGGGGCTACTAAGATTCAGTTGAGCCGAGACAATGAAATATAGAAGCTGTTTCGGCGGAAGAAGGCAACCTCATTTAACGGTCCGTGGGCACGGGCCGCACGAGAGCGCCGGCCGGGTGACGTGACGAGACGCTTCGGTTTATTGCCCAACAAACTGCGATGCTTTGTGTTTCTTATATTTTTGACTAGTCATCACCTTTTCAAATACATAGGCTGCTACGAAAGTTTTTAGCTGTATAAAACCTAGCAACATTTACTTTTAAAAGTGTATGGCAAATTAAGGGTAACTTAGCTATTATTTAACCTCTTTGTAAAATGAAATTTGATACTGGCCGCTTACAACTTTTTTTTGAATTTTTTTTGCTGAAAATGTCAGTCCACTTTTGTTTCTTGCAATGGAGCTGTCGCGAGAATCGTTTCGTGCTATGATATTCTACGACTACAAAAGGAACTTAACCTTTAAGGAATCAAATGAAAATTTAAACGACGCATTTGGGGAGTCTGCTCCATCGTTAGCCACAATCTCATATTGGTACCGCGAGTTTAAGCGGGGTCGGGAGTGCCTCAAAGATGAGTCGAGACCGGGACGGCCGTCGACTGCTGTAACGCCAGAAAACGTGATCAAAGCCGAGTGGTTGATTAAAGAACGCAGAAATATTACCCATCGAGAAATAGGGCATGAACTTGGTATTGGATCACCCGCAGTTTCAAGCATTTTACATGATCATCTTGGCGTCAGGAAGGTCGCTTCGCGTTGGATACCGCATTTGCTGACCGAAGAGCAAAAAACCCGGCGAGTAGATTGGTGCCAGTTTGTTTATGCTCAAAAAATTCGACGGAGGCAATTCCCAACAGGTTTCTAATATCCTTACTACTAATGAGTCCTGGATATACTGCTATGACCCTCTAACAAAGCAACAATCTATGCAATGGGTGTTTGAGGGAGACGGGCCGCCATTAAAAATTGTTCGTGGCCGTAGTGTGAACAAAAAAATGATCGCCGTTTTCTTTCGCCGCGGGGGGCCAGTAGCTGTAGTTCCACTCGAAGATCGAAGAACAGTTACTAGACAGTGGTACACAGAGGTCTGTTTACCCCAGGCATTTGACAGACTTGGTGAGGATCGTCCAAAGAGCGGCACTCATGGAATTCTTTTTCACCAAGATAATGCTCCTGCACACACCGCGGCAATAACAACGGCTTTTTTGACCAGTAAAGGTGTTCAGCTGGTGTCGCATCCACCCTACAGTCCTGACCTGGCCCCGTGCGACTATTTCTGGTTCCCCACTATAAAGAAAATGATGCGTGGCCGGACTTTTATGGACTCGAACGAGGCAGTACTAGAATTTGAGCGACTTTTCTTTGACCTTCCGCAGTACGCATTTTTTAAATGTTTTGAGGATTGGTTTTATAGAATGAGGCGATGTATTGAACTTGGAGGAGTATATTTTGAAAAATATTAAAGTAATTTGTAAAAAAAATGAATGGTTTTTAATTAACTAAAAATATTCATAGCAACCCTCGTACTGCGCAGTCATTTGATAAATAGAAACATTAAGTTTTATGTATTTTTAGGGTTGCGTACCAAAATGGTAAAAAGGAACACTTGGTAATACTTCGGTGTCTGTCTGTATGTCACAGTCAAAAATTTATTAGTTATATGTTTTATAAATGGACCTTATTGCGAAGAAAAGAGTTTTCCAACCGGACAAACAAAATATGGACTCTCGGTGCGCGAGTCCGACGTGCACTTGACCGGTTTTTTCTTGTAGGTATTGTACGAAGTTTTAATTATGCTTTAACGCCGCTCGTTCGCAATACTTCGTACCTAGTTGTTTTTGTTTGATTTTGACTTGTTACTCATGTCATGTCGATTGGCAATGCGAAAATCTTGAATGTGGCACTTTTATCCAATGGTTAATACCCTCGACAAAGTTATTCAAACCTTACGATTTTTCTACCTCTTGTAGGTATTTCATATTGTTTTGCTCTTTAAAAACCAATTAATATTTACATAATTTTGCAGGAAATTTAATTGATTTATTGTTTACCTTCAGCATTTTTTGCTATGAAGCTAAGAAGGGATGACAGATATTTACGGAAAATCAAAGAGAAACCTTTTAAACGTTCTCTCGCGCCAGTATAGTTAAGTAAAGAGCTGTGGGTCCGTACCACAAAAACAATTTATAACCCAGACTACTTGATTTCTTGCATTTATTTGCCAATTTCAGGTGTTCGTTGACTGAGCGTTTGTTAAATTTCGGAATATTGACTGGTTAATTAATTAACTCGTTGTTAGTTACTTAATCGTATGTTTTAATAGTAAAATCAGGAAAATATTGTTAAACTATTTAATTGTCGTTGTTCCTTAATCACAAAATTAAAGCTTTATCCTGTTGTAAGTATATATGAAAATATTTGTAGCAGCTCGTTCCACAGATAGGGTAAAGAGAAAAATATTTGAGAGCGAGCATGTACGTGCCTGCGAGCTCTCGATAAAGAGCGCCACTTCACGCTCACTGACGCGGTAAAAGCTTTAACCATCCTTTATTGTGCTCCTTACACGTAAGATGGCTTTCACTACACTGGAAATTGAGACTGCTAGCGATATGAATATGATACAGCGGGAGCTAGCGGCACTACATACCTGGGGGCCTAGTACCTACGATGGCTGCGATTATCGCGTGACACGTCTGCACCTTCTGACACGAGAGTGGCGGATGCGTTTTATCCATATTTTGTCACGCGATAAACGCAACCATTCTAGATCCGCAGATATTGTACACGTGAACTTACTCTTGCGTACACGATTTTTTGGACACCGTTTGATATTTTTGCGTATTTTGATCCTGAACGATCTTACAAAAATACGAATAACAATTCCTATAAATCTTTAAAAAAAGTAAATTGTAGGTATAAACAGTTCTTTACATACTTACTTAAGGCCCACTTGCGTGGACTAGAGTTAGCGTCTTAACCCGAGGTTAGGCGGCAAACCACGTACAAAAGTAGACGCTTAACTCTGGGTTAAGGGCTAACTCTGGTCCGCGCAAGTCCGCCTAAATGTGTGATCGACTGACGTAGAATTGCATTTTTACTTGAGTTAGACGGACTTGCACGAAAGATTTAACCCTGGTAAGGCCACTTGCACGAAAAATTTTACACTGGGTTAGGACACTAACCCGAGTTAAAATGACAGTTTTTGTATGAATCTGACGTTTACTAACCCGAGTTAGTGCCTTAACCCAGGGTTACGTTTTTCGTGCAAGTCCGACTAACGCGGACTTGCGCGGACCAGAGTTAGCCCTTAACCCAGAGTTAAGCGTCTACTTTTGTACGTGGTTTGCCGCGTAACTCGAGTTAGTAGACGTCTGATTCATACGAGAACTGTCATTTTAACTCGAGTTAGGGCCACTTGCCCGCAGAATTTAACCCTGGGTTAAGGCATTACTCGAGTTAAAATGACAGTTGTCGTATGAATCTGACGTTCACTAACCCGAGTTAGTGCCTTAACCCAGGGTTAAACTTTTCGTGCAAGTGGCCCTTCATAGGGAAACAAAACAAAAAAACTCAGAAAGAAAATTACGAGCGAAACTCGGAGAAGCGGCGCGGCGTTCTTGTGAGCGAGGGAGACTTTTCTGTGATTTACGGCCAGATCGTAATTAAAATACGCGGAGTAATGAAGCCCTTACTCGAATACCACTTAAGAAAAATAAGGACCGTATTTTAAATTCAAGTTTTGATGGCATTCTCAATGGCATTATCAAGTTGTTGTTGGTAATTCTGTAGCTCTGCCTACCCCACTCTGGGAATAAAGGCGTGAGTTTATGTATGTATGTATGTATGTATGTCTCAATGGCTCTCCATTATCTGGCTCGGTCATTTGTGATGTAAACCCCTAGAAGTTGTGTTACAGAGGTACCTAAACTAACTACATATTGTATCATCATTACTGATCTCGGTGGCACCAGGCTGAACGCTCCTCAAGCATGATGCTACAATATACATTGAATAAGGGAAGAATCTGAATAGTGTTGTACATTCAAAGTCGATATTTAATTATATTTGACTCTGTACAAATGAAGCGGGGTTTTGCGGTCTTCATCCTCAGATTCCAGGTTCCATTTCAGCAGATATAGCTTCTCTAGGGCAAACCCACGGTTGAGTACTATTACATTGACTGAAACCGCTACTATCACTATAGGTGCATACCTATGCCCACAATATTAAGGGAGTTCTTTCTAATACATGCATCTCGTGAGACCATCACCATATTATATCTCACTAACCTTATTGCTTTTGACATGTCATCGTAATGTTTTTACTCGTAACTTGGCCGCCATTATTGTCAAGTACATAAAAGTAATCATAAAGTTCACAATACGAGAACATGTCCATCAAGCCATAAGGTTTTACTGAGTAAATAGACTAATGCCCCAAAAGTTATGCGTTATATTATAGTACATTACTGCAAAGACCAGTAAGTGAGCCTTCCTGGACGAGTAGGAGTTAAAAGGCCGAACCGCCAGGTGAGGCCTTTTATAGATACGAGTCCAGGATGGCCCTTAATGGGCGAATCATGTATAAGGTAAGGGCACCTATTACCGCCCCCCCTAAAATCGGCACCCATTACCGCGGTATTTTTAAAAATGCGTTTTATGAACAAGTCGATTTACTCACTAAGAAACTTATTTTACATGAGAAAAGCGCAGTTTTTAGACTACCGGTTTTTTGAGCGCTAGTAGTTATGCATCAAATAAACAACTCGCAAACCGCCAGTATCCGCGACGCCGGCGCAGGAGCAGTTTGTGCCATAGAAACGCGAGACGCCACACGTAAGGGAACTCACATTTTATTTAGTGATTTGCGTAATAGTTATAATGACTAACCTAATGCTAAGATTTTTAATTAATTTATTGATTATTGTTTTCTTTGCGACTTTCAAATACAATTTTTGTGTATTTCAAATACAATTTTTGTCTGGAAATACGTTAAAATTAGAATATTAAATACCGCGGTAATCGGTTTCATATTTCGCTATGGCTCCTAAATCCGAGGTATACCACGGTAATAGCTGAAATGGTACTTTAGGTTCAATGGCCTTTATTGTTTATATCTGCTGTCGGTTATTAATTTTTTTAGTGTTAATAAAAACTTTATCTATCTAAGCAGTTAAAGAGCAATTTCCGTGGTATGAAAAATACTAATAGAGGCCTTATTTTTTATTAAAACTATTGCACTATACAGTGTGTCCCTGGATAAAGTGCACAAACGAATAGGGATGAAACTAGACACAATTTTATCGACAAAAAAAATAATTAAAAAAAATTACCACCTTTATTTATTTTTTTATGATTTTTTAAAAAAAGTCATAGTACGCAGAGGACCTCATCGGAACAAATCAAGATATTTTGGCTCCTGTGGGCTCTATTGATTTGAAACAAACGGAATTATAATCACAAAAGTTTATTTGTGTCAATGAAAATAGAAAAAAATGAGAAAAAATGACATAAACCCTAAAAATAATGACTTTTCCTATGAATTTTGTGTTTTTTTTTCTCGAATTTTTAGTATTTACTCGATTTACTCAAAATTATGCCCATCTTACCTCATGTTATTTTTACCAGTAATGGTTGTGTATCTCATTGCCTTTTATTTAAAAAAATAACCAAGTGTCTCGCACAATTACAAGATTCTTAATGAGCGGCCAAACAAAGACATTGCGTTTACACTTAATTAGGTAGCCGCTCAGGTTGAAACCCTTAATGGAGGATTAGGATTACATTTTGGGTATGGGATTATAAAATCAAACGAATTATGGAATTTCATAATTACTTATTTAATGTAATAACTGTTCAAAATGCCTACCCCGCTCTTGCAAACACAATCCTGCACGTACTGCTATTTGTTGAGTTGCTCGACGTATCATTTCCGGGTTATTTTTTATGTAATTTACACAATGGACAATTCTGCCACGCAATTCCTCTTCTGTGTTGATAGGGACGCTGTATACCCTCTGTTTCATTGTGCCCCAAAGGAAATAATCCAGTGGTGTCATGTCTGGTGAGCGTGCTGGCCACGCCACTGGCCCTTGTCGGCCAATCCAACGATTAGCATAAGAGGCGTTGAGAAATCCCCTTACGTCAAGTGCGTAATGGGCCGGGCATCCATCCATTTGTAAATACATTGTTCTTCTAGTCTCCAAGGGCACATCCTCCAATTCAAGGGGCAGATCTTCTCTCACAAGTTCTAAAAATCTGGGACCGTTCAAAGTTCTGGGGAGAAAAATAGGGCCAATGAACATGTCACCAATTAGTCCAGCCCACAGATTTATCGAAAACTGCACTTGAAATTTTGACGACCTTTTGAGGTGAGGATTTTCTGCCTTGGGGTTCCATTCCATTCATGTAGATTCCTGCAGTTTGTGATCCCATGTCGTGTAAACTGACTCTCATCCATCCACAGAATTTTTTGGGTGAATTCAGGATCGTTCCTGATCTGCCGTTGAATCCAAGAAGACAGCACACATCTTGGTACCCTGTCTACGTCGTCGTGTAGATGTTGAACTCGTTGGTAGTGGTATGGGTGAAGACCTTCTTTTTTAAAAATCCGCCAAACCGATGATTTTGAAACTCCATGCTGCAAGGCCAACCGCCGAATACTGGTCGTCGGATCAGCAAATAAACTTCTTAGTATGGCTTCCTCAACAGCTCCATCAATCACTACTCCTGCTTGTTCTCGGCGATCTCGATCCAATCGAAGTCCATTCGACAATCGTCTGTGAAGTTCTTGAAAATTACGAGCAGACGGTACAGGTCTCCTGTTCGGGAATGCTGCCATGTATAATAAACGAGCAGCTCTGGCATTACCTCTCGCCATTCCATAATAAAAGTGGATGTCGGCGAGATCTCTGTGCGTGAACTCACTTAAACGGGGCATTTTATGAAATCCTGATAGTAGAAGTAGTTGTAACTGAGAATAAGTAACGACGAATGATTCGAAGTAACTGATGAACTAAACCTTATCTTATCACTATTTATGCTAATCCTAACATGTATTCCCCGCCCCACCCCAAATAAAATTCAATAAAGAGTAAGGACAATAATCTACCTGGGCGACAACCTAATTAAGCGTAATCATTATGTCATTGTTTGGCCACTCATTAATAATCTTATAATTGTGCAAGAAACCCAAAATGTAATCCTAATCCTCCATTAAGGGTTTCAACCTGAGCGGCTACCTAATTAAGTGTAAACGCAATGTCTTTGTTTGGCCGCTCATTAAGGATCTTGTAATTGTGCGAGACACTTGGTTATTTTTTTAAATAAAAGGCAATGAGATACACAACCATTACTGGTAAAAATAACATGAGGTAAGATGGGCATAATTTTGAGTAAATCGAGTAAATACTAAAAATTCGAGAAAAAAAAACACAAAATTCATAGGAAAAGTCATTATTTTTAGGGTTTATGTAATTTTTTCTCATTTTTTTCTATTTTCATTGACACAAATAAACTTTTGTGATTATAATTCCGTTTGTTTCAAATCAATAGAGCCCACAGGAGCCAAAATATCTTGATTTGTTCCGATGAGGTCCTCTGCGTACTACGACTTTTTTTAAAAAATCATAAAAAAATAAATAAAGGTGGTATTTTTTTTTTTTTTTTTTTTTGTCGATAAAATTGTGTCTAGTTTCATCCCTATTCGTTTGTGCACTTTATCCAGGGACACACTGTATTACTTGTTTCCATAGAAAGCCTTAAATGTTTGAATCGTTTTAATACAAACATATATTTAAAGATGTTCTTATTAGTTTTAAGAGTTTGGTTTTATTAGATGGTTAAAATGTTAAGGTTTTATTTGTTTAACCAACGTCACGATAACTTTATTTTTTTGTGGGTCGTAATTAGGTTTTGTAGAATCGTGAATTTATCCTATTACCGTGGGTAAGAAAAGATAAGGTATGTATGTATGTATGTAAGAAAAGATAACCCTCGGTAATAGGATGTATGGGAACCTAGTTCCGAGGTATTTAGGTTTTTTGTGGGTCGGAGTAAGGATCCTATACTGTCTCCTATTACCGTGTGACAATAAATTTAATATCAATTTTAGGGTAAATTCCTTTATAAAATTAAACGTTATTTTGATAGTAAAGCTTACCCGTAGGAAACTGTTGTACTAACCGATGCGATGGTACAACGCTTATATGGTAGAATGGGTTTTATTGTAAAAAAAAGAACAACAACAAACGAGAACAAGTTCTTTTTTTATTTTTTAGTTTATCACCAGTCAATTTTTATTGAATAAGCAGTTTTAATTCAAAATAAATCTTTATCCACTTTTAAATGTTTTATTACTTAAATAACTTTTACTAAAAAAACAACAAAATATTAAATATTCAATGTACGGAACCAAAAATACATTAATCGTCTACCCTCGGTAATGGGAGCCTCGTGCGCGGTAATAGGGTCAAAGCTCGTCCAATACCACGGTATTAGCAGAAACCGACTTTTTGGGTTTAATATTTATTTTATCCCAAATAATCACCAAAAATGAGGCCATAAAGGTGCAAATTACAAAGTTTAATCAACAAACTTTTATAAAAAAAAAATAGATCGTTAGGGTGTCTTGAGACCCTTAATTTTTGGCTCTTATTTGAAAACTACCTTAACTCCCACGGTAATAGGTGCCGTTACCTTAGTGCTTTTCTCAAAAATAAAACAAGTAGATTGTATTTAAAAAATAGTACATTCCTACAAGTCTACAAAAAAACACCGAACGATTGAACTTATTTTACCTGGCAGCATACCTGGGTTTTACATACTGGCAACACTGACCTCGTTTCTTTATTTTTTTTAAAAGACCTTGTTGTAGTATCAATCTGCCTACCTCTTTAGAGCTGAATGTTCAGTTTTTCATATCAATTCAAAATGTAATATAAATATGAAACTTTAAACTATAAAGCGTTTTTTTATTGAATGGTTGTTTTTGTGAAAATCCTTATTGAGAAAATATACTGGTCTGAATTATTTTTTATTTCATGTGGCTTTATCTTGCTACTTCTTTAGTCTTTTCAAAGGCTGTCACAGGTCTGTACAGATAGTTCCAAATTCAAATAATATGGTATGTTAGGGTGCGGCTCCACTGAGGCGGAGATGAGCGGAATGGAGCGGAGCTGTGCCATTATTAACCAATGGAAGGCGCATGCGGTCACGTCAAGCGCGCCTTGCGCACGTTAGGTAGTTTAGATTCTATTGGTTAATATTGGCACAGCTCCGCTCCACTCCGCTCATCTCCGCCTCAGTGGAGCCGCAGCCTTAAGGATTTTACATACTTACTTACTGGGCACTTTTTGGTTTCCTAATTCAAAATCACTCTACTTACTGGACACTTTTGAGAGTGCTCCAGGAACTTTAACCTACTGGCTCCTATTTGATGATGTTATGACAAGATTACATAGCATTTTTAAAAAAAGATAAAATCCGCCTTCTTTTATGAATTAAATCAATTCACTTACTGCCGCACTCAGAGACGTCAATTAAATTTAATGCTTGTTTAGTAACGTGTTGTCTTACTCTATTGCTATAGATAGCAAAGAATGTGACAGCAGTAACTTTAATCAAGCATTAAATTTAATTGATGTCTCTGAGGGCGGCAGTTAATGACTAACGGCCGCACTAACGGGCGGTTAAGTATTTTTCATACACCATCGAAACAGCACCACCACCACCAAAACATAAGTATAGGTAAGTTAACGCAAACCTAACGAGAATCATAAATATTCGCTACGAAATCAATTTATCGAAAATATAAATAAAAAATAAATAAATAAATATCAGGGGACAATGTCAAACCAATTGACCTAGTCCCAAAGTAAGCTCAAGGCTTGTATTATGGGTACTAGACAACGATATAAATACTTATATAGAGAAATATATACTTAAATATATAGAAAACATCCATGACTCAGGAACAAACATTCGCGCTCATCACACTAATATCTGCCCTTACCGGGATTTGAACCCAGGACCGCTAGCTTCGTAGGCAGGGTCACTACCAACTAGGCCAGCGCGTCGTCATATCTCGGGTAATTGAATTTTCTTGAGAGGGTCTGTAACTCGTGTTTGTGCGATGGCCGCGACAGAGCTCCTCGCTCGCCCTGATTTACGAGTGATAAGGACGCCCGCGGCAGCACTTCCATTTTGCCGAACAATTACAACCTTTCATCTCGTTCTGGCTGGGCTCATCGGACAAAACGTGCTTCTTATAGTAACGTCCCATTTACAAACTCATCCATCTAAGAGGCTCCGGTACTGTTGCTAATAATCTTATTAACAAAATAAAATTAATGTACCCAAAACATATTTACCTACAATTTTATTAAAACCTAACCTTGAGGTTAAACAAACACAAGTAGTTAGGAACTATACGGAGCGGAGATAAAGCTTCTTAAGAAAGAGCAAAATTGTAACCCATTGTATTTTGGTAGGGTTCTCCCAATAATTGAACTTAACACACAGACCTACTTATCTAATGCAACATGCCGACCGCGACCCACCCACGTGCCTACAAATGTTTAGTAAAAGCTTTTAATAATCAAATAAAGGTTAAAATACACCGTGTACCGTTACCTGTTCATATTAAAACAAGGATCATACCTACAATAAAATAAAGATACTTACTTGAAAAAGTAATAATCAAATATTTTTTACTTATGTACCTAAAAATATACTCCGTAGGATACTAGTTAAAGTATGATATATTTTTATTTTTATTTTTTCGTAGGTATTATTCATACACACAGTACCTACAACAAACCATTCTCACTACATATTTAGTATAAAACAAAGTCGCTTCCCCTTGTCTGTCTGTGCCTATGTATGCTTAGATCTTTAAAACTACGCAACGGATATTGATGCGGTTTTTTTTGATAGATAGAGTGATTCAAAAGGAAGGATTTTATGTATAATAAACAGTTTTATGTACGGGTGTTACAGAAAACTCACATAAACCGAAGCGAAGTGAGGGCGGGTCGTTAGTTAATAATAAAATACAACGTTTTTATTTAAACGTGCAATAACGAAACAAACAACGCACGTCGCACTGACTGACCCTGAGATTGACAACTGGCTGTGCCAGCGTTAACCGTAGTCAACTACGAACCCTTATAGTTTCGCCATGTCCGTCCGTCCGTTCGCAACCTAGCTCACTCTTAGTACTAGAAAGCTGTAATTTCGCATGAATATACTATATTAGACACACCAACAAAGTGGTGAAATAAAATCCTGTTTTTTTTTGTTATAATGTACCTACCTCCCCTACACGTAACGTGGGGATGTATTTTTTTCTCGTCTACCCCATTGTGTGGCGTGTCGTTGGATAGATCTTTCAAAAATATTGCAGGTTTGTTCAAACAATTTTTCGATTAAGAGATCCGTTTATTAAATATTGAGCTTTTAAACGCAATTTTTTGTCAAGTGATAGCCAAACTGTCAGCCCTACAGAAAAAACTACAAATACCTACTTAAAATCTGATAAATATCTTCAATGAAAGTGTATAATTATAAAGAATTAAAGAAAAACTATCACGATTAAGTAGACTTAATAAGTTCCTGAGATACAGGCGAATAAAGTGTCCAACTAAAATCATCTAAGACAGCACCAAATAACTTTAAATAGAAAATTAGTGCGCGGAAAATTACCTGGCATGATTCTCATTAGTATCGAGCATCTTCAAAACGCAGTATTTCACTTGCCTAGAGTACTCGCCACGCTCTTTACCTTCTGTGTTGGCCATACCTAATTGCCTGATGAGATGATGAAAACCGTGGTAGAGTGCCTATAATTAAGAATCGAACAGGAGACGCTACTGATATAACTATACTATAGACCCATCTTATTGGCGATAATCGTGGCTAAGGTGCTTGATAGTGTGCTGGATAAGGAACTGGAATAAGACCTTACTCTGCATGATGCGCAATTTGGCTTTAGGCCTGGACTCTCCACAGAGACAGCAGTTCTTTATCTCAAGCACACTGTTCGGTACTATACCGACAGAGAAACTCCTGTGTATGAGTGTTTTCTTGATTTGCCAGGCAGATCTAACAGGAACTATACGGGGACACAAGCCTACCCGGTGAGTTGATTGAGATGTTCGTTTTTTGTTACGGCCATCAGAGAAATATTGTGAGGCGGGCCGACTCGCTGCCTGATTCGAACAGGGTGGAGTGTTGGGTGAGGCAGGGCGGTTGTCACCGAGGCTCTTCAGCTTGTATGTTAATCGATTGATCGGAGAGAGCAACATCATGATTGGGTGCTCAGTGGGTGGCACGTTTGTGAATAATATTAGCTACGCGTTTGACATCTGGATGCGGTTCACAAACATGGAGCATCTAACGCGGATGATTGTCTCAATAAAACGCTCCATGTTTGTGAACGGTATGCAAAGGCTCAGGTATAATACCTCTACGAGCGTGTTGCTGGCGTCCAAGGCTGGTACTAAATACTACCCACGCGTACCGCCGGTTAATCTATACGGCACTCCTCTGAACATAGTAAAGGAGTTCAAATACCTGGGCCACTGGGTTACTGGGAGACTGAGCGACAACGTCGACATAGAGAGGGCGCGTAGGGCGCTGGCAGCCAGGAGTAACATGTTGATTTGTAGGTTTGCAAGGTGTAGTAATAACGTTAAAATTACTCTTTTCAAGGCTTTCTATCAATCATTTCACACCTGCAGCCTATGAAGCAACTATACGCGAAAAACTTACTGCGCCCTACGCCTACTCAAAATAATAAAGCCTTTAGGATGCTTTTTGGGCTACACAATTACCTACAAAAAATGCATTTGGAGAAGTATACCTACCTAAGCAATCTGTTTTCACCAACTTCTTATAAAGTATAAAATGTATCAATAAAATCCACAATGAGCAATAGGTATTATGTAAAAAAACTTAGAGCAAAATCAACTTAAGGTAAATGTCCCAGTGGACGACAATGTACCAATGTTTGACAGATTCGCAGTTAATTTGAAAGAATAAGAAAAGTTACATTCAAATAACTCAAAAACCGTTTTTAATGTATATCTACTAAAGGCATCTATAATTTACGTTCAAAAAATTAATCACTCATAATTTTGCAATTTGGTGACAGTATTTTCTAACAGGTGATTCGCGTCGGTCGTGTGCCGAGATGTTACTACGCAATTCGTTAAGAGATCAAGTGGTTTAAATGAACTTAGTTACTGAATTATTGGATTTGGTTGGTAAGTATTGATTATAACTATTAGATAACAGTATAAACTATTTATTTAGAGTATTTTAAATGGTGTATCTCATTAATTTAATTATTTAGGGGCATGTCAAACATTGGCACAGAATTTTATACACTATCGCCCTATGTCATACTCTCGCTAAAGTAAATATTTTTTAAACGTAATTTCAACCACATGGTAAGGTTTCAGAGCATAGCGGTGTATTATCAAGTTTCTATTCAGTGTTTGAGTAATGTTTGACAGGGGTGCCGAACACTACTCAAACACAGTTTTAATGAAAAACCCAATATTTGACAGTCGTTTATTAAGGTGTCAAACACTAAGCCATAACCAATGTCATACATTGGTTACAGATATTTTGCAAAGTGAATTACTTTTTAATTCGCACTTTTAAGTATTATCTAATATTTGTTTTTTTTTGTAATCTGATTTTACTTACAAATAAAGACATTTTGTTTAATTGTGAACCTTGTTTTTTTTTTCAGTATTGCTTTATTAAACAGTTGATGAGTTATAAAGCTAACTAAAACTCTATATCAAATACTGGTACACAGACCTCATTTTGTCATAGTCATTTACTGGGAAGTTTAAGAATTTAGCTGTTATTCACTGGTACAATTTTAGAGGTTGAGTAATAGTTAAATATTTTATTAAAGCAATATTGAATATCTTTTTATGGTTGTCTAAAATATAAAGCACAAACCCGTTCATGTCATAAAACTTTTAAGTAGTCAATATAACTAGTATTTAAGCATTTTTTTTACAAAACATGCGATTTTCTGTCTAAAAGCGTCGACCACTAGGACATGTACCTTACTTGCAGTTGTTAACTTAAAATTACTTATTCTTTGAATTCAAATGTTTAAATATTGATAGTATTAGTAGGTATCCCAAATGATGTAAAACTAAATAGCAATAAGCTTGACCAAGGAAGCGGAAAAAACAATCGAATTCAGTGCCCGCAAACAAACTGCTACATAACCATAAACACAAGTGAGGCATTTGCAATTCACTGACTAGGACAGCTTGGGTACTAGGATTGAGCGACGTGACGTGACAGGGTAGCGATAACATAATACTAGGTAGGCAGCGGATATTATTGGCGCACATCTTCCGCGACAGTCGGAAACAACGGCGTCACTCTGACGGATTGGGCAGTGGCCATGATTGTGAACATGAACTACCGCCGTAAACAGATACATTTAGGAGATAATTACGGGTTACACTTTCCCTTTTCAAACTTGTGTTTCAAAAATCATAACTAGTGTAAGTATAAATTTAATATGTCATCAGTTCCTCACTAATGAACGTCTGACGTGATTATCGACTCTTAGTCGGTTTCTATTGAATTGCTATAAATTTTACAGATTTACTCTCCTGCTTATAATTAACGTTAAATATTCGTAGGTATGTTATTTCATATTTGTAATAAGTAATTTACTTAAGACGGCCATATTTAGAATGGGCAATTGGAAAACCTACAGATGAGATTAAATTGTTGCACCGGTGGAAAAGCACCTTTAGACTTTATGTCGCGTATCCCATTGTCTGTCTTCATCCTTGTTGTTATTGACGGGCGGAACGCTTTCACGCGATAGTGTGCCAGACGTCGTCGTAGATATTGGATAGGGTGATAATGATAAAGTGTTTGGTCAAAATGTCAGCCAACTGATTACCTGCGGGAACATAAATCATTTTTCACTTCTCATGCTCTTAAAATGTTACTTTAGTCTCTGCACATCGGGACTAAAACTCTTTATTAATCTCTAGGGACTAAAGGAATATTTTTTAAATTTATTTTGGAACCTCGTAAACAGCCAATCACGGTGTTTGTGAATGGAGGATTATCGCCATTTTCAGTGATTGTGTATGGACCATTTTTTGAGAGTGTTAATAACCTCAAAATGACAACTGAGCAAAAATATAAAAAATAACGATTTAATTTCGTGAAACACGATTAATGATTATGGTTTAAGATATTTATTTATCAAAAGATTTACAAAATCACTTACTGAGAATACATTTTTGTCTTAAATATAGGTAAGAGAGGGTAGCATGCGTGGTACAAAAATAAATAGGGTAGTTGGTAGCGGCGAGAACAAGTAATGCGACATTATTTTTTTCATCTAAGTTGGAACTAGGGGCCTGTTAAACCAAACATTCTATAACACACAAGTTAATCATCGGTTACTCATAACACAAGCGGTTAAACTTGATATATTAACCAGAAATTAATCAACGTTTACTTTTTTAACTTTAAATCTAGATTAAAATTATTTTATTATGAGAAGCCATATATAAATATATAACATATGCTAATGAAATATTAGACTATACAGGAGTATTTTTATGGACCGATAATATATGTTGTTTTAATGATTTTTTAAAACCTATAATCGACTTTGCATCTTTCACATCCTTTGGTAATTTATTATATAGTTGTGCTCCTTCATAAATAATATTCTTTTTCCCGTAGAGGGTTCTGGGCGGTCGTAGGTAGTATTATATTGTTTGCTTGCCGAGTCATTATTTTTTGTACTTGTGATCTTTTTGTAAATGTTATAAATATGGCTGTGTATGTCTTTATTATTTTTCTTATTAAGATGCAGGTGTTATACAAGTAGGTTTGTGATATGCTTAATATTTTTGTTTCTTTATACACGGTGTTAGTAGAAGTTAGGTATTTATAATTGGGATTGTTCATATTTTTACAACTACTCCAATTCGAAAACCATTTCGAGGAATAGGGTTTTAAAGCCGTTCTGCAATATTAAGTTTTCGAAATATTTATCTATTTTGGATATTTCGACAAAAGTATATTTAACCTTTGTTTGACTTTCGTTTTCGGCTTGAAGCCCTCCTAGGTGTATCTTACGGGTTAGGCGAAAACAGCTTGAAATAGTATGTTTTAATACACTATTTACTATCACTTTTTTTCATTGGATATCATTTAATTGTTGTAATTTATTAGAAAATGCCATCCCAAATTTAAAATAATCATGTCGTCCATAAAATTTCTGCTAAATAAATTAAGATATTAAAACAAAACTATTGTGTCAAATACAAAATTAATGAAATAGGTGTCTTAAAATTTTCTATTCTTTCGAATGAGAAAGTAAAAACCGTCAGTTATTTTTTTTGGTCAATCCCAATTGAATAATAATTGTACTATTTTATTTTGTGAGATTTGGTAGGGCTTTTAGGTTAGACTTGGCGGCGGAGCCCCATATTTCTATTAAATAGTGTAGTGGTTTAATCAGAGAATTATAAATGGTATACCGGACATTATTTGGTAAGCATCGAATAATCCCTCGTAGCGCACCCGTCAGTGATGTGATTTTAGATCGCAATGAGTTAATATGTGGCTTCCATGTTAATTTGTCGTCAAGAGTGAGACCAAGATACTTTTCCTGATTTACAGTTTGCAATACAACACCATTTATGATTAAGGGTTCATGATTAGGTATATTTTTATTCTTTGCTGCAAATATAATGTATTTAGTTTTAGATTCATTTATAGTCAACAAGTTACAAAGAAACCATCTCTGAAGTATGTTTAAGGCATTTTGTGCTTGTTTAATTAAGTTTTCTATTTTTGACCCAAAGTAAAATAAACAAGTATCATCAGCATACAGTGTTAAATGTGCCTTTAATCCTATATTATGTATATTATTTATAAAGATAAGAAAGAGCAATGGTCCTAAGATAGACCCTTGTGGAATCCCGCATGCAATGGTTTGAGTACTGCTTTTCATTTGGCCTATTTTAGTAATTTGTATTCGGTTTTGTAAGTATGATCTTAAGATTTTGAATGCATTTCCAGTAATACCTATAGAATTTAGCTTTGTTAATAGTCGCGAATGACTCACAGTGTCGAAGGCCTTTTTAAGATCAATAAAAACACCAAGAACAATATTTTTTCATCTATGCTAACTTTTATCTCTGTAAGTAGATCGGCAGTACCAGATAAGGTATTTGACTTAGACCTAAAGCCATATTGCTTGTCAGAGAGGTAATTTATGGAATGGAGGTGTTCTGTTACCCGGTCATGTAGTACCTTTTCAAAAAATTTGGATGTTGCTGGGAGAACTGATATCCTGAGCTTGCGTTAGAATTAAGGTTATTGATTATTTTTACAATTTCGTTAATGCTAGTAGGTTTAAAATCAGCGATCTTTTTGTTTAGGTTTGCACTCTCACTTAGTTGATTATTGTGATATTCTAGAGGTATTTGGTTTGCTAACATATTCCCTATATTGGCAAAATAATTATTAAAACATTCGCAAATTTGTTTATCATCTGAAATTATGTCTGTTCCGATGTTTAGTTTGAAATGTGCATAGTTAGATCTTACTTTATTATTGGAGAGATTGTTGATTAAGTCCCACATCTTTAATGGCTTCCCCTTACACAATTGAAATGCTTTGTGGTAATAGTCAGATTTAGTTGATTGTATAAGATTTGCTACCTTGTTTCTTTCGCGCCTTAGTTCTTCTTTCCCGATTTTGTCCTCTGTTTCTGGGTACTTTTTCTTCCAAAGAGTATTGCGCTGATCAATCGCTTTAATGATATTCTTATTTATCCAGTCTTTCTTGAGCGGATTATGTATCTTTGTTCTTCTCAAGTTTGTCATGGTTATCGTTTATTTCATTTTCTTTAATCAGCGCCACAGACTTGTATAAGTTGTTATAATTTACAGATTCGTATTCCATTTTTTGTATTGGAATTAATGGGCACCCTTTCATTTCAAAGTAGATTTGTTTGTGATCAGAAAAATTGGATTGAATTATGGACATATGATATTGGTGACCTTTTACATTAGACCTTATACATGGTCTAAAATTGATTTTGTTTCCGTTGTTTCTCGAGTACAATAGATCCCGCTTATTTTGTTAAGAATGCAGTAGGTATCCATTTTCTTTTAGTAACATTTTGTATTCTTTAGTATTTTTTGTTGCCTCTAATAAATTATAATTGAAATCACCAAACAAAAGTGTTCTCTTCCTCCTTTGCAGCTGTTCAGAGAATATTTCCAGAAATTTATCCGTGTTTGTGCGCCCAGGTTTATATATGACACCAATGTCCAAGCAAAATTTTTCAACATGCACCCATAGAAAATGTTTATCATCTTCACATTTTTCTTCCATAATATACTGCTATTACGAACATGAATCTATTTAATTACATCATTTTTCAATTTCATCTTCATTTTATTATGCATGGTCCAATTGGTTATAAAATAGTTTTCAAGTTTGAATCTGTTGGCTAAATATGCAAGCATTTAAAGCGTCATTTTACAACAACAAAAAACCGCGCAACAATTTTGTAACAAACTTTGTTACAGTCAATATTGTAATTTTGTAAATGTAGAACGTCGTTTTTTTCCTCGCATTCAGAGTGTTTAACGCGAGACTAAACAAACATAATGACACTCGAACCACAGTCACCCGCGCTTCGCTTGGGTGGCTAAACATCTCGTGTCATTACAGCTTGTTTTAGTCCCTTATTGAACAATCTACTATTAATTACAATCACAAAATTGGATTATTCGCAATGCTTAATATACAACCGTTATTATTCTCATAATAAATTTAACACTGTTACAATTTATTATACTGGTAAGTAAAGATTTTGACCAAAGAGACTCTCTAACAGCTTCGAACAAAGCCATGTATGTATTCAGCTTCAGTTGCCGAAGCTGCGCCCGTAGTAGATATGTTGTCTTTCTGTTTGCCAGCATAATCCGCATTGTTCAAACAGTTTAAGTACCTAAATACCCTGTCGTACTTTTACCTTCCAGTTCATCACTACCCCAAAAAGAATCAACAAACCCACACAAAAAGGGTTCACAGATATTTCGCGTAAGGTAAATGCGCCTATCATGGACAGTACTCCAGTCATAAACAATCTAACACCAATCGGGTTTAGTCGGTTATTCCCGTATATCCAGACAGGGAAAGTCGTAGGAACCAAAGTATTCTATCTTTGTCATCGTGTTTGATAGGCGAGAAGTGCCATCTGTGCCATTTAAGTTAGAATCACTTGATTAACATAAGTAACATTTTCATGCAATTTAACTGTTGGCTAACCCAAAGACTAAGCCTGCCAATCTGACAATAGAGTGTTTACTTACTTAAACTGGCCGATTTACATAAGTTGCGCCACATTCACTCGTTCACTTGTTCGACCGACCGAACTCCATTTTAAGAGAATAACAACCCTGAATCGGTAAGAAAAGTTACATGTCATTCATCATTTTCTTTTCAACTGCTCATGATCAATCTTCTCCCCTGCCTTCCTACAGCTGCACGCGTTCCCACAACCCTTCTTGCAGCCGCAAGAAATCATCCGTGAGCCGTGTTGTGGGGCTGCGTCTCTGGCCATCATTTTGGGGTTTTGGCCTTGTGGCTTGGATATCCACCCCCAAGAACAGAGGGTTCAGTGTGGCTCCCAACCACGCCTGTACTATAATAAGATTGTACATGGGCAGTTGGATAGAAAATGATTAATGAGATGTAATGTGCATTAGTGAATACAAGGACAAATTTGCACCTGATGGTATGTCCGCAAGGACTGAAATCGAACAGTCTCGGGTAGGATGTAACCAGGCCAGATTGAAGCTTGTATTCGTCGCAGCCCCGCAGCCGTGGCGACTAGTTCGTACCGCAGGCCGACAAAGCTGTTCAAAAAATTGCGTAGTTCAAAAAAGTTATGAATTTTGAAAAGCTTTATCTCGGAAACTATTCGGTCTACACAGACAAATCTAGTCTCACATTGTAGCAAATTTAGTCTAGTTTAAAAACGTCTGGAGAAGGTATTGTCAAAAACTAGTTCTTTAGGGTTATAATCACCTAAATCTGAGAAAAGACCGAAATTTTCGCGGTTTGATTTTATTTTTGATAAAGTTACGATTATTCATTTGGCGAACATCATAAACAAGTTTGCAAAAATCTGAACTACCGGATTTGCCGCAAGCTCATAATGTCTAAAGTTACTGGAGTACCTATATTAGTAGTAGGTAGAGGATTTTCAATGAGAACATGAATAAGTAAATTGAAATCGATATCTTAACTCTCGATATCAAATCCCTAGAACGGATGATGACATTGTACGTTTCACGGGCGGTCCTGGCGCCCTTTTCTCAAACGCTTGTAACTTGTATTAGGTACAGGCAGAAATCTTGTATTAGAAGCAGACCCCTGGAAGCACAAATCTCGACCTTCGGCTTCGGGGTTCGGGAGTCTATTTAAACTCTAGGTTGCAATTCTTCTTTACTACACTTAATTACACAAAGTACTTTTTAATGATTATATTAAGTATAAGTGACCGTTTGGTATATTTTACCTTACATCATAACCAAAAATAGCCACAAAAACCTCACGCCTTTATTCTCTGAGTGGGGTAGGCAGAGCTACAGAATTACCAACCATTCCATAAACCTGATGACTACTCTGCAACCACATTTTGCACAATCAGGCTAAGATGTTTACCAGTGTGTTAGTGACAGGCTGCCAGGCCATCGCCTAACAGTACTACAAGCCTTTATTCCCTTAGTCGTCTCTTACGACATCCACGGGAAGACATGGAGTGGCACTATTCGAAACCGGCAACCACATGGGGTAAAAAGTTAATAAGTAAGAATATTATTAATTCCATCACTTGAACGTCGTTTAACTATTAAGATTGTCAGAGCTAATGAGAAAAATCCAATCAATTTTTAAACAGGACCAACTTTTAAACGTCCGACATTAATCTTGCTAATTACACTAAAATTTCGGTCGCAGAAAATCACCTCCGGAGCCCCGCGCGCCCCCGCGGCCCGACACCGTATTTACATTAGAGCCCAAGCTGGGGATGTAAATTATCATTTTAAAAAATGATTTACATATAAATATTATTACGGCTTTTACCTTGAATAATACTGATTTATATTCAGTAATCTTTTAACAATAAAAAAATTGTCTCCAAAAACTTAGCATAATAATTATTGACGGTAGGTAGGTGTTTATCAAAGATTACAATTTAAAGCTACGGGATTTATTTAAGTCGATGACAAAAAGTGAGTACCTATGTGTAGCTCGTAAATAACTATTTTATAAGCACATTATTGCAGTCTACTTATAATATGGAAAATAATATGATATAATGTTCTAAGGGAATACCGTTACTAGCACTAATCCCCCGCAACGAGCGTGCGGTGGGTTAATGATTTACAAGGCAGTCTCCCGCGTTGTATCTCGCAGTTGAGGAAGGTAATCGTAGACGTTAGAGGTTAGCCCTACGTTAAATAAGCTGTAATGCTGCTGCCTAGGTATAGAGGCTAGTTTAAGGACGAACTATTTGACCGACCTTCGGGTTACCCGCGTTACATCTACACTCATTAGGTACAAGAACTGATCTAACTATCACATGGGTGAATTTTTGAAACAATATTTTTACGTCATTTCCGTGGGCATTTATTTTTTCAAGATTTTAGCATGTAAAGTCACTGGTTTGGATGAAGATTAACATAAGGATTGCTATGGTTTTTAGGGCACTTCATAGAAGCTAATAACTTAGCAGTAAATAATTTATGAAAAAAAATATACCACGGAAATGACGTGGGCAGCACGGAAATGACGAATCTTTAATAACTAGTGTAAAAATCATCAATTCGATATCTACTGAGGCACTTATTCCAATAAAACAAAGTATATTAATTTGGTATTATTTTTTTTAAACAATATCAAGAAAACACTTTAATTTAAATTAACTAATTAGTTTTTAATCCACATCGTCTTGTGGCTGATGATGATTTATGTAATATTTTTTAGCAAAAACCATAATTAATAAAACAAATATTGGTCCCTTGATCGCTTTAGAAATAATCTTATTTGAAATAATCAAAGTAATAGAGGATTTCACTTTTACTTTTGTTTTTGTGATGATTATTATAATACCGTGATCTGAAGAAGATCGTGAACATTTGTAAATTAGTTTTTACATAAAAAAGTTATTATAAAGCTTTATGAGTTCGTTAATTGTATATTTATAGATTATTTCATTTTGATCTTATATTTTTCAATTGCTCTTAGAGATATTTCCATGTAACGCAACTGTTAATTATAATTTATTAAATTTATAATATTATTCTAACAAATACCACATAATTTAAACGGTTTTTGTTAGCTAAAAGGTTTACAGATTGTTCAGCTATTGATTATTGGACCCTTTGAAAAAGTTACCTTTACTTAGTATTCATATTGAGTAATTTTATCGAAATTTGCTTTTATCTTAGTAATAACACAATTAAGATACATAATTTGAACGTGTTAAAGTTGCATTTAACCAATATTTTCAGTACTTTTTGTACGAAATAACATTGTGTTCGTCATTTCCGTGTCACTGCGTCATTTCCATGGGTAAAATCACCATGGAAATGACGCCAGGGAAATGACGACAACCGAGTATTTTGACGATTACTGCTAAACCAATCATTCTATAAATGTACAGACTTTAACTAGAAATAATAACAACATATGATTTTACGTGTCAAAAGATAAACTTCAATTATATTTCGTAGCTTCATTCTTCAGATATAATAACAAAGTAGTCCTTTAATCTACCAGGCAACCCTTCGCACGTTTAGAGTAGTAAAAACCATAGCTCAAACAGTTTTATCCCTACTCAGCTTCTCCTACCCAGCACCTTGGGACTTGGCTTACTACCGTGTCTCATTCTTTATTTGTGCGAGGCAACGAACGCACGGTTTCAAATATTAACTATTTTCACCATGCCGAAGAGAAGATGGAGTATTACTCTTCAAAGATCAAGAAATTACAAGAACAGAATTATAAACGACGTCGCCGAATTGTTCTGTCTGATTCGTCTGATGCTGAAGAAAAATCAGGTAAATGTAACTATTTTATTCAAATATTTACTCAACGGTTTGTATTTAATGCATTGATTACCGCGCACGGGCCGTGAGTCCACGCATGGTGACCAAAAGCCTGGGGGGCGGTCGAGAGTCGTCACGAAGGCACATACGCTTGGGGGTTGGCCGTGAGTCAACACGATAGCTATTTCAATAAACCGATCTAAGAATTAAAAAAGATCTGGATCCGTTAAGATGGATATTTTTTTCCTACCATTGCATTTGTTACGTCCTACCTTCAAAATGAAATTTATTACCGCGCACGGGCCGTGAGTCCACGCATGGTATAGTCTTTATTATAACTAAAAGCCTGAGGGGCGGCCGAGAGTCGTCACGAAGGCTTAATATACTCTGGGGTTGGCCGTGAGTCAACACGATAACCACTTTAGAAACATCCATATTTACTACTTATTACATGTATGGTAGACCATACATGTAATAAAAATAATTCCCTCAAATTAAAAATAATTTATTTTTCTAACAGACCACGAAGGACAGAATAATGAGATCACAACGGGGACGATAGAAAATGAGACCAACGATGACGTGGAAACGCCACTGGCACAGTCGAATGAAGTACAGACTCCTCCATTAGACGAAAACCCTGTAATAGATGCTGAGTTATTGACCGCGCTAGGGGAGGCGACGGATGACGTCCCAATATATGGGGAAAATATTCACCCTGACTTAGCACAACGGTGGTTACCTATATTACGCAAACGTATGACAAATGAAACCAAAGATAAACTCTTAAAAGGGTATCCCATACCAGAAAACTGTAAATTATTAAGAGCGCCATCCTTAAATGCCGAGATTGCCGCGGCGGTCACAGACATCGCAAGAGGCCGAGACAAGAAAATTGAGTCGTCACAACAGCAGTTGGGCGTCGGAATATCCGCTATGAACAGAGCCATGAGCCTTCTTTTAACGACTGAAGACAAACAAAGTAAGGTACAGGCGATAAAAATTCTATCGGATGGATGTCGAATTTTGACAGACTTACACTATTCAAACTCACAATTGAGAATAAAATTAGTCACTCCCGGATTAGACAAAATGTTTCTTAATGTAATTCAAGACGTCGAGAGAGACGAGACTCTTTTCGGCAGTAAACTGTCACAAAAAATTAAGGCTTCAAAAGCCATTGAAAAACAAGGATTACAGATTAAGAAAGGTACAGTTGTCACTGTAGTCGGTTCAAATACACCTCAAAATGTAACGACAGCACACTCTCGGTACCAGGGAAACTGGACTCAGCCCTCTCACTTTCAACCAGCGAGCCGCAGGGGGAGGGGAGGGCCGCAGAGGAACACGCCGGCACCGCGCAGACCACCACCGCCGGGCCCTGCGCACACGCAGCCCAGAGGGGGCTACAACAAGCCACGTGCGCCGGCGCGGCATTAACACAGGTACATGCTGGTCGCCTTAAAGGTTTTTATGAGTGCTGGGTTAATATTACAAATAACCGTACCATATTAAGTTGGATACAAGATGGCTTTACGATTCCTTTTGCAGGGCATGTTACGCAAACTGTAAAACCTGTTAACACATTTTCACGTCAAGAGAAACGTGAAATGAACTTAGCGGTACAGAACTTAATTAACTTAGGCGCTATTACTGAATGTCAACAGAGCGGAGATCAATTTGTCTCTTTTTTTTTTTTTTTTTTTTCCAAGAAGCCAACTATTTTTAAATATATTCTATTTATAACAAAACACAGTAACTGAAAAAGAAAACTAAAATTAAATAAAACTAACTCTAAATATATAAATTAACTAAAACATTAAATCTAAGAATGGCCCCTGCGGCATTGTACCAAAGATGCTGGCAGCATTTCCTCGCTGGATGGATAAACTTATACGTTGAGCGAGGAAACTGCCAGCTCTTCGGTCTCCCGTGACGTCAATGAGCCTCTTCGAAACTTCTTTGAAGAGGCTCCGAGCGCTAGGACCCCACGGACCAAGGGTCTCGACGCCGAATGGAATAAAAATATATTCTGGGCCGAGACCACTATATTTTACTACCTTCATGCTTTCGGCCGCTTCAGCTGCCGCACCTGCTCTATTAGAGGTCCGGTGGAGATGTGATGGGGCTAGCGTGTCTACACAGGTTGCATCCCACACTAGCACCCGTCCCATATTCCACGGGACCAAGGTCATTCCGTCAGGTCTCTTGCCATCATTTCTAGAAATGCCTGTCGGCTCTAAAAGAGCCGGGACCTTTATTGAGGCAAGAGACCGACGAATGATGTCGTTGAGTGCGGCGTGTCTGGAAAAGCGGCCAGCACTTCTCTGGCAAGAAAGTCCGTGATGTCCTAGCCGATCTACGTCACTTCCGCAGGGGCAGCGATGTGGAGCGCAGACCGGGACCCCAAGGCGAAGGCAAACTGAAAGTCGGAGTGTGTTAGGGTCTAGGAAAGTACCAGTGCTTGGCGAGGGATGAGCTTGAAGCCAGTATCCAGCCTCCCTTGTACCGACTGCTAAAATTCTAGCACGATCCGCTGCGCAGCACTGGCTAATAAGGGAATCAACAGTCAATTTACATACTATGTCATCCCAACACCTCTGCGATTTTGGGTTTTCAGGAAAATTTTGACCGGGGCAAGCAGTTAACCACCCATTCTTTGCGTCCTCCAAACCTGAAGTCTCATAGTTTAAAGGGAATTCCCTAAGGATTTTTCCTATGAGACTAGAAGAGCTATGGATCGACGAAAGAAAAGCTGGTAAAGCAATACTAGAAATTTTGCGGATCCCTATACCACCGTACCGAATCGGGAGGGATCCTTGGGTCCAGGAATGCTCGCTTAGCTGAATATTAAGAATGGATTGCAGGTTACTTTTGATCAAAGTATCAATTTTCGACAAAAGATCTTGATGTTTCCAGAACGGACAGCAGCGAAGCACATAAGTAAATTTAGGGACAAAAAGACAGAATTTAATAATTAAAAGGGCAAAATGTGGACTAATGTCAAGAAGCCGATGGGAATGATTTTGAAATTTAGAAATGGAATTTTGAATATAATCTGAAAAACTTTCTTCAAACTGTCTCTAAGATTTTCTTGACCACTAAATCAAATGGTGGCTATAGGTTCATTCTTAACCTCAAACCTCTTAATAAATTTGTAATAAAATCCCATTTTAAAATGGAAGATTAAGTATAGAACCGCCTCAAAATTAATTCCTGAAAATGGGTTTATGGCCACCATTGATTTAAAGGAGGCTTATCTGCTTGTACCAATTGCGCCTGCCCATCGAATTTTTTTAAGATTTGAGTATAACAATGTTACCTATGAATTTTGCGCTATGCCCTATGGGCTTTCAGTAGCACCTAGAACTTTCACAAAAATTATGAAAGAGGTTGTTACGCACTTGAGAAACCAGGGACTTACTTCCACTATTTATCTCGATGACATACGAGTATTATGTATTGGCAGGAACTATAACGAATGTAAATATAACGTAAAGGAGACTCTTTGCCTCCTCGAGTGCCTAGGATTTGTAGTAAACAATAATAAGAGTTCTTTAGAGCCCCAACAATGTTGTAAATTCTTAGGTTTTGTTTACAATTCGGTGGATATGTCAATATCCCTTCCTGTAGAGAAGCGTAACAACATAGCACAACTATTAAAAAAGTTTTCCCGCTTGCCTGTTTGGACTATAAGGGACTATGCTCAATTGTTAGGTGTACTTACCGCCGCATGCCCAGGAGTGAGGTACGGCTGGTTATACACCAAGCTACTAGAAAGATATAAATTTTTAGCCATTCAGGAGCACAAAGACTATGAGAAAAAAGTAAAACTTCCTTGCGAAATATTACCTGACCTAGATTGGTGGACTAATAATATATTGAAAACCTCTTGCCATTTGGCAGTTTCTAAATTTGAACAGGAATTTTTTTCAGACGCGTCCCGAACTGGCTGGGGCGCGTTTTGTGATGGAGAGTGTGCAAACGGAGCATGGAAGGAGGACGAGTTAGCATTCCACATTAATTACTTGGAGTTGCTCGCCGTCTTTTTAAGTTTAAAATGCTTTGCTCGGCACAAATATAACTGTGCGTTATTGTTGCGTATTGACAACACCACCGCGATCGATATTAATCGGATGGGTGGAATTCAGTTTCCCCACTTAAATAGTTTGACTAGATCAATATGGCAATGGTGCGAGGAGCGAAAAATATGGTTAGTCGCGTCATACATCAATACAAAAGATAATGTAGAAGCAGACAGGGAATCGAGAAGACAAAATATGGTTAGTCGCGTCATACATCAATACAAAAGATAATGTAGAAGCAGACAGGGAGTCGAGAAGACAAAATTCAGATATCGAATGGACCTTGAGTATTACAGCTTTTGAAAGATTAGCTGAACAATTTGGAGTACCGGAAATCGACCTTTTCGCTTCTCGTACCTCTGCCAAATGTAAAACTTATATTTCGTGGAAACCAGACCCGGACGCCCTTACCGTTGACGCGTTTACCATCAACTGGAACAATAAAGACTTTTACGCGTTCCCACCATTCGCATTAATCTTAAAGTGCTTACATAAAATCATAAAGGACAAAGCCACGGGTATTGTAATATTTCCCTATTGGCCGTCCCAACCGTGGTTTCCACTATTATTAAGATTATTAATATCCGATATAATATATTTTGATCCAAATAGCCATATTGAGCAGTTCCGTTGTTCCAGAACTCAGGACAAGAAATTTCCCCAATTTACCCTGGCTGCCGCCAAGCTCTCCGGAGTGCGTTTTCAAGCCGAGAAACTCCTGAAGCCGCATTAAATCTTATGTTGGCTTCACTTTCGGACAACACTTTACTTCAATATAATGTGTCTTACAAATTATGGTGGAAATTTAGTATACTTAGATAATAATTTTAACTTCTATAAGGGTTCGATTTCCTCCGTTCTGCTGTTTTTAACGGACGAATTTAATAAGGGAGCGTCATATGGATCGTTAAACAATCATAGGTCGGCACTTTCACTTCTACTGGGTAGCAGTATTGGGTCAGATGACCAAATTAAAAGATTGATGAAAGGCGTATATAAGTTAAAGCCAGTAGCTCCTAAGTATAGTAGTACCTGGGATTCTCAAGTGGTCTTAAATCATATTTCGACATGGAACCCAAATAGAGAACTCTCACTGGAAAAGATCACAAAGAAATTGTCAATTTTGTTAGCTTTATGTACTGCCCACAGAGTGCAGACATTTTCTTTGATTAAGTTAGAAAATATTTACATAAACTCAGGTGGCGTTAAAATTAGTATAGATGATATAATTAAAACATCAGGCGCCGGACGCGCACAACCGATTCTGTTCCTTCCATATTTTCAGGATAATAGGAAGTATAGGAACATTTGTCCAGCGACTGTAATAGAGGATTATCTTTATGTTACATCAAGTCTCAGGACCGAAAGGTCACAAAACCTTTTGTTAACCTTTAAACGACCTCACAAGAATGCATCTGCTCAATCCATTAGCAGATGCATTAAACAAGTGCTTGACGAGAGCGGTGTGGACGTGACCGCGTTTAGCGCACACAGCACTCGCCACGCCGCCACGTCCGCCGCCCACCGCGCGGGCCTCTCGCTTGATGCTATCCGAAAAGCAGCTGATGGTCGAAAACATCAGAGACTTTTGCAAAATTCTATCACCGTCAAATAATCGACGAAGGAAATTTTGCCAAGTCTATTTGCCTTTCGGATAGATAAATAAATATTTAAGCAAATTGATGTTTGTACTTTAGGATATCTAATTGTATCAATGAATATGGTACGAAAAATATACAAAGATCATTTATAATTTTCTCATCTATTATTTACGAAATACAGCAAAACTTCCATCTCTAATATCTACTTTGTTATTATATCTGAAGAATGAAGCTACGAAATATAATATATCGTCGGCTTAGTGCAAGAAGTCACTAATGGCATAAAATCACTAAGTACAGGTACAAGCACGGGCGGATTCGCCGCATCTTACTCTTTCTAACGCACGAATCCATTTTTTTTTACATTGAATAATTTCGATGTTACAGCCATGACATTAAGTCATTAACTTAACTTTTTGCCTTATTGATTTGATGTAAATTGGTTTTAGACCATTACTAACTTTAAACAAAACAAATTTGTTATTTTTTATCTTTTTATTTTGTTTAAATATTCACTTTTGTTACTTATCAACTTTAAAAAATAAAACAATATGAATAAAGCTATGAAAGTATTTGAGCTAGAATTCATTATATGCATATAGTTACTTTTAGCAAACCGTAAAACGAAAATAAAAGTTATTATCATGCCTTAATGATTTTTAACAAAATGAGCATTGGATGCACATTACCACTTTTACTTTAGTATAAAATAACTAAAGCACTTTATAAAGTTAAAAAAAAACTAGGAGACAGCATTAATGGCAATCAGAATGATTTTTTAAAGTAATTAATGATATTTATCGATTTTTGTTATGTCCAAAGACATGTAATTCACGTGATTAAATTATGGTTAGTGACTTTTGGCAAATAACTTGTATGAATTTGAACACCTTTAGTGAAATATTCTTGCACAACAGTTCATATTTCAACTCATTTATACCTACGAGTACGTCTTGCTCTCGCGGTAACGGGGGTTCAGCCACCGCGATCGAAGTCATACCGTTGCGGCTGCGACCGGGGATGGACGTTACGCGAGAAGTTAGTGATTTCTTACAAAATGAAGCGAAATGGTATTAAATTTAAGGCAGGACGAGGATCTTTGATGTTAGAAAAGATTCTAAATAAGGAGAATGAAGATCACAGCGTAACTACCTTTGTCATTTATTTATAATAAGATACGTGCAAATTACTTTATGCTGTTAAGTTGTACGTAAGTAAGTATTTCATTTGCGAAATACCAATTTTGTCCTTAGGGCGAGATTTTGTATAGGTACCTAGGTTTTGTTTTTGACTTTTTGACTGATAAGATCAGTGATATTGACGATAATGAGTTGGAAACAACACACACAAATTAAAACAACAAGATGGCACAAAAAAAATAAAAAGTCTTACGACCGAAAGAAGCAAAAAAATTGTAAGCACTGTGATTTACCGTACAAAAATTATAAAAAAAAGTTATTGCCAGGAAAAGCCCCCAAGCCGGGAGGTTGTCAATGCAAGCTTAACTACCCACTAAATTTCAGCGAAGAAGAACGTAAAATTTTTTGTCAAACATATTGGGGCTTAAAAGACTAAGTGTCGTCAAAAGGATTTTATACTCGCGAACATATCAGTAAATCCTCCACAAAGGTGTTACATAAAAGCAGTTAGAAAACGAACCATGTCACGTTCGTATTTTTTTTCTAATGATGAAGGTAAAATCAAGGTATGTAAAAAGTTTTTTAAAAGTAACCTCTGTATTTCAAACGGCCCTATAAACAATGCATTTTCCAAGGTTGGCAGTTCTGGTCTTTTTGAAGGAGAAGACCAACGTGGTAAGCATGTTGCTCACAATAAAACCAAACAAGACGATATAGATTTTATAAAACAACACATCGAATCATTCCCTACAATGGAATCGCACTATTGCCGAAAAACATCGTCAAAACTCTATTTAGATGGCACGCTATCTATTTCAAGAATGTACGAACTTTATACAGAGGAATGCAAAAAAGCGTCTCGGACTTCTGTTACTATAAACGTGTACAGAAATGTATATGGAACTGAATATAATTTGGATTTTCACAAACCAAAATAAGACCAATGTCTAACATGTCATAAGTATAACAGTATCAAAAATACAAACGGACCCGATCTTGAATCTTGGAAACAAAAATATGACTTACACATTTCACTAAAAGAACAAAGTCGAGATCGAGAAGCCAAAGAATTGGACAAAATTCGTGCTAATGAAGATGAAAGCTTTAATTCAATAACCTTAGATTTACAAAAGGTACTTCATATCCCAAATGGAACTGTTTCTATTCTTTATTACCTACGCAAATTGAATGTGTACAATGCTACCATTTATGAAGCTCGCACTCCCAATGACGGCTTTTGATACCTCTGGTCTGAGCTGGATGGCAAAAAAGGAAGCGATGAGGTGGGTACGGCTTTGTATCTATAAATAAAACGTCTTCCATCTACTGTAAAAGAAATTTCCATATTCACTGACACCTGTGGAGACCAAAATCGTAATCAATTCCTTTTAAGCCTGCAGTTGTATTTAGTTCAGACAACTCGTCTCGAGGTAATAGAACATATTTATTTAGAGTCTGGTCATACACATATGGAGGTAGATAGCATGCACAGTGCGATTGAGAACCAATTGCGTTTAATGCCAGTGTACTCAATGATAGACTTCTGTAATGTTATTCGATTAGCAAGATCAAACAGAAAAAATAAGAAAAATAAAACCCTGAAAAAACCGTACGAACCGATAGTTATGAATCACACAGATATTTTAAACCTATACGACTTGAGTGATAACTTGATGCAGAATCGATCGATTGATGTCAATGGAGAAAAACTGCGATGGCTTAAAGTGAAATCTTTTCGACTAGAGAAAAAAAGGCCGAATTTTGTTTTACAGATACGATTTCAAATCTGAGTATAAAGAATTTCACGTATTAAAAAGTAATACATCCCAATCTATGGCCCCAATAAAACAACTGCGAAAACGTAAGCTTGAAAAACCCATACAGGGTTTCAATTATAACACTTACGTTTTGAGAACAGCTTACAACCAAAAACTGCCAATCACTCTAGCTAAAAAAAGACTTACTAAAAATGTGCAATGAAAAAATTATACCCGCGGAACTTCACCACTGGTACCAGAGCTTGCCAGCCAAAGAAAGTCGTGATTATGTACCTGAAGAAATGTCTTCAAACTCAGAAGACGAAGAGTAAAAAAGATGGATGACTAGGTTTTTTAACTCTTTTTCGTACTTACAGTATTAGTTCAAAATCAAAGGCTGATCTTTTTATTTTAATACTTTTAGAAGTTTTTATGTTTTATAACAGTAAGTAAGTAGTGCTTGCTGTGAGAGTCTGGGATTATAATATAATATTAAGTTCCACTATAAAAAAAATCATTTTTTAGTTATTTAGTTTGGAGTTACAAAATATAACGCCATTTTGAGAATTTTATGTTATTATTGTGGTTTTGTTGAGTTTATATCAGATCTGTGAAGTAGAGTTTTTAAAACTGTTTATCTACACTCATATCATAAGTCCTCTATAATGCGTTCAGAATCCGTAGATATAATGACCAGCATTACAAGATACAATTTTACTATGATATTTTTTTTTATCTGTGGCTGTAATAAAATGTTAATTTTATGATACATCTACTGATAAAGTAATGTTGTTCAAATTTGGAACATCTACCAAAACCAACACAATTCAAACAGGGGGGCTATTCTAGTATCAATTAAACGTCGACTCGGTATATTTTTAGTCGAGTATCGTACGCCATTTTGATTTCGAATGACATTAGAATAGGGACTTTGTTAGTTTGTCTATGATTAAAAAAAAAAACATAGTCAAACAAACACCTCAATTAAACATTTCAAATTGCACTACTGTTAATGTTTACAATTATTATAATAAATAAATACTTCTTTTCTCTGATTTCATTTATTTCTTATTTCAGTTCATACATTAGCTTAACACCTATAGATATGTTACAGGAAGCAGTCGCACTGGTAGCTATGAAGGTTATTTGCCTTCGGCTATTGAACGCATCTTAGAGTACTTATAATATGTGTGTAGATAAAGTAATGTATGCAACTGTACATAATTAGGCCTTAAAACACTCGTGTGATCTTATTATGAAACTCGCCGTTGGCTCGTTTCATAAAACCACACTCGTATTTTAAGGACCCTCTTTATGTATCAGTTACATAAAATACTAAATGCGTTGTTAATTAGTAAATAATGTTCATAAAGTTTCTAAGGTAATAATTAAGACTGATGAAACCAAATTTCTCGTTTAAAACTGTGTTTCTCGAATTCTCGATTTAATTGTGATTAAAATAAAAAATAACTAATTGTAAGTTCCCTTAAAGCGAGAAAGACAAAAAGTCACTAACTACATATTTAGGCTTTTAAAAAAGTTATTTGGAATTATTGTACAAAGTTTTTAATTGGTTTTGATACTAAATATATTTAGCTAACCACTTGTGTTTAATTTTTAAATCTAGACCCGAACCTACAACAATAATGTTCATTTGACTAAGTCAAAACTTTGGGCCCGTTTTTCTCTGACTTGACTTTTTGTGGGTTAATGACTTCTTGCACTAAGCCGACGATATGATCAAACGAACTTCGAAGTGAAGTTCGATTATTATTATATGAGTAAGCTTCATTCGAAGATATAATTTCCCTCCCGCCCTAAGCCCGTTAAGAAAGTTTTGTCTGATATAATTAAACATACTCTGAAAAGAATGAGACACGGTAGTAAGCCAAGTCCCAAGGTGCTGAGTAGGAGAAGCTGAGTAGGGATAAAACTGTTTGAGCTATGGTTTTTACTACTCTAAACGTGCGAAGGGTTGCCTGGTAGATTAAAGGACTACTTTGTTATTATATCTTCGAATGAAGCTTACTCATATAATAATGATCGAACTTCACTTCGAAGTTCGTTTGATCATTAATATAAAAAATGTTTTGACCCTTAAATAGTATCACACGGAAATGACGTTAAAGTGAACCAAACTACGTCGCGTAAAAGACATACCTCTCCAGACGCTTAATAATCCGATTTAACGCGTCCACTTCGCTTGGCAGCCGAAGCACAACTAACGTACTTGCCTAGAGTAACGCAAACATGACGGTAGGTACAACTGTCGAGTAAAGAGTTATTCGCAGGTGTTTGAGCGTTATGATTTTGGTTGCTAAGCGTGGGACAAGATTACATTAGTCAATATATTTTTATATCAAAATGCATTTCTAATAAATAAACCACTGTGAAATGCGTCTTTTATTCTAGTTTCTAATGATGTATAATACTTTTTAATACGTTTCTTAGACATGCAGCTATGCTAACTTGTTTGAAGTAAACCGCAAGTGGGACAAGGCTCACAGACTTAGTGCACTATGGAACATGAAATTTTAATTATTTTTTTTGGTCTTTTCTTGTATTATATTATAACAATGTCAAAAATGTAATGCGTGAATGTATTTTAGTGTCTTTAAATGTGTAAAAAAAACTGTGGTGTTTATATTATTCGTTTTCTTTTAATGAGCTTGGGTCGCCTAAAAATTCGCTCTAAAAATACACCCACATGATTTCGACATCGAGTTTTTCATTTTTTTCAAAAAACCAGCCCTGCCTGTAGATTTCCACTACGCAGAGGTTTTCTTTTCTATCAAACGAAATGTATGGGATGAATGACGTTCTCATACCACAACATACATATATATTACGCACGCATTTTTTTAAGTTTATTACGAACAATCAATTTATTTAAATAAAAATAAGTTTAATTTGGTCAATAGTTTTATGTAAAAATTACCAAGAAGTGTTTTATTTCAATAAAAAAGATATAAGTCAGCCTCAGTCCGTGCCACCCGGAAATATAAATGACGGTTATCGGCGGTTGGCGGCGAGGCCTCGCATAGGTATCCTAGTGTTTGAAACCTGCAGGGCACGCCTAGTATAGTAAACGAAGCCGATTCCACGAGCACCTCAATACACTTGAAGCCACTCTCTGACATGGACTTTCACATTACACTGAAAGACGTGTGCACCAACACAGCCCTAAGTCCTATATTATTTCTAAATTAATATTTAGAAAAAAACCGTTCCAAAAAGTTACTCGCAATATGTTATAATTTACTTACAAATAATTATTTTAATAGGTTGTAGTGTCAGAATCTTGCATTGTTTAAAAAGAACAATGCCACATTCTGACACTTTAATGATAACGCGTTGCAACTTTGTAGTCGAATTTTCATTCGTACCACACGTTCGGTTACCGACGAATGTGATAAAAAAAGTTAATCACGCGGTGAATTCGTTTAAAAGATTTGATATCACACCAGGGAAAAATTCAGACCCCAGTTAGATTTGAAAATACGATAATTTTTCGTCGGCTTCACCTTGCAAGAGTACCTACTGATATATAAACGTGGCTACCCTTTCGACTAAATATGCCTACTTATAAGATTAATATTAAATGCAGATTAGAAATTGCGGGCCCGCCACCGCTGCAGCAGCGTGCATTTCGTTAGCGCTTGAAAGCCAATTATAATGTATAACTAATAGGAACGCGGGTTACCCCGGCACGGAACCAGCCTTGTACTATTACGTACATACATACTTGCTTTTTAATGGAGCGCCTGCCTCTCCCAGCGCACACCGAACGAATCAAGCCCAATTTATTAGCTTCCAAACTTTTCCTGCTTTACTGTGGCTCATCAGGCGAATGCACGTGCAAGAAGGAAATGGAATATTTTTTTAGTTATTTTATATTGGTAGTTGGAACACAGTGAGTCATTTTGTTTATTTCACTGATGAATAGTGGGTTATAAATAACGAAATAGTTGATTATTGCCTAGGCGCGGAAAGTAAGGGATTTCCTGACGAGTAGGTACAATACGAGTCAGGAAATCCTCGTTTCTGCCGAGGCAAATATAATGCTTTTCTCAAACAATGCGAGGAAATGATACAAATACATATTTATAAGTTATTTTAAAAACCTTTGACAAATTCGGAGAGAATGTTTGTTTGAAAACTACGAGTATTAGTTAAGATAGTTTCACGCACAACAAGCCGCCGCCACCACCGAAGGCCCCACAATGCACCCACAAGTTGGGTGTACGGGATTTTTTTCACGTTCCTTTCGATTTTATATGCAATAGAGAGCACTTTTAATAAACAATATAGACATGGACGGAAAGTGTTTTCATACATTTATTTTACTCCTACTTCGCGTCTTCGTTTTTCAAAAGAAAAGCCATGCTTTCCTAGCATCTTTGAGAAAATTAAATAACGTCGTGGTTTCGTTTACGAGTGGGAGAGGCCATCGTATTTGATAGCACAGGGATTGTGAATATAATCAAAATACGAATTTCTGCAATTCAGTAGACATTGGCCATTTCGGACTTGGTACGGAACCCTTAAAATAACCCCCCTGCGAATAGATTTTTGACAAACGTAAAAAGACAAAATAGATTTTATTATTTATTTACTTACCGATTAATTTACCGTACCTATACATATATTTCTAGTTTAAATAATTGTACAACAAAGTTGTTATGTATTGTAAGCTGTAAATACATTTAAAAAAAAATGTCTTAAATCCCAAGCAATCACTTTTTTAAATCTTTTTTGAAGGTAGGAGTCGATCTGACCTTTTTTTTAAAATCCTAACACCCTTACTTAAAAACATGGAATAAGCTTGGAATAGTTTATGCCATGCTTTGTGCTTATCTGTAATAAAATTGTGACATTTGCATCTGACAGAAAGTAACAAAGCATGACATAAACTATTCCAAGCTTATTCCACGTTTATAAGGGGGTAAAACTGAAATATCTCGATAATGGTTAAATGGGAATTACGGGATGAAAAATATTGCAAATAACTTCCTGTATAACCTCCCAATAGGAACCAATAACCAATTACCATGTATGGTGTTACATAACAATACATTACGTTATCACTACATAGTATAAAACAAAGTCGCTTCCCGCTGTCTGTCCCTATGTATGCTTAGATCTTTAAAACTACGCAACGGATTTTGATGCGGTTTTTTTTAGTAGATAGAGTGATTCAAGAGGAAGGTTTTTATGTATAATAAATTTTGTTTTATGTACGTGTGTTATAGAAAACTCAAATAAACCGAAGCGAAGCGAGGGCGGGTCGCTAGTAATATTATAAGTGCAGGTCGTATGGATCGTTCTCGCCAGAAGTTACACGGGGAGGCCTATGTTCAGCAGTAGACGACTCAGGCTGAAATGGTGATGATATTTTAACTTTATGTCAATTGAGTTAAAAAAGAATAAAAAAGAACAATTCTAACAATAAGCTAGCTTCAAACACCCGACTTCAGCATGAGGAGGTTCTATACATACAGCAGTCCAAATCATCAATACACACACGGCATATGACTAAAAACATTACCCTCCTTTTTGGGTCGTCAGATAAAATAAGGTGCACACCGGGGCATATCAAAGGGAGGGCGGGCGACGAGGACAATCTGATAAGGGCTTCCAGGTCGACGCACCCGCACCCTCCGCGCTGCACGGGCACGCGCCAACCCCTTATCTAGCCACGCGTACCTACATCACTTGAAAATCGAGCAGTGAACCAAAGCTGAAGGTCAACTAAAACAATTGCTTTAATCTGTCTCTCTAAAGGCCGACAAAACAATAACATCTTAAATAGATTCAAACAACGGCCGGGGCTGACTTCGAGAACCGCGTTTAATAAGAATAATAGGTAGACTAGTCACAACACGAGAACGTTAGCTGAGTAATGAATAACGGATATAACCGACTAAGCCCGATTTATATTACACTGCCATAATAAGAATAGTGGCAAGTGGCTCAACTATCCGTTGGGACTAAACCTAGGGTAGCCTAAACGTTCGGAAGCGATTCACTGCTGAGCCAGAGCGCCTACTAAAGGTAAGGAGCGATTACAGTCGTACCGCTAGTCTAAACTCCCCAATTACGGGCGCTTCAGCAGTTTAATGCTATATTATACTGTAGATAATCCAACCTCGCGTGAGTCGTTTCCTATAAGCAGATCATTATACACCTAAATACATTTAATTAGCGAACGAAGCCCTCGTGCATTAAGCGTGAATGGTTCACGCTCAGCCTCAGTAATGGATTATGTACTCCCACACTCCGACGACTGCTGGTTTCGTAATGTGATGCTTAGCTAGGGCAGTCATTACGAGGAGCGTTATCACTATCAGCTATTTGTAGTTGTGTTCGACGGAAATAATATGATTTGAGTCGTGGCGTATCGCTCCATCCGACCTTTTACTCTTGGCCTTAGCTGTTATTACTATTAACAGTAACACCGTTACAATAACTAAGCCCTTTATAAATGTGATTCAATAACAACGTGGATTGTAAATGTTTGTAAAGCGTTGTGAACTGAATTGAAATCGGGGACGAAGTCAACCGATCCCGATCTGAAATTAAAGGCAGTTGGAGGAAGTGATATGAAATGGGAGCAGCCGCGAGCTTTGTCGCTAGCTTAAAATTGTGCCCAGGTAGCGCTCAGGCTGGATAAAAGAAGCGGTGTTTGAAATAAAGTTTTTAAGGCCATGAGTTATTCTTCAAAATTATGCGAGTGCGTGGAAATATTGCATTCACTCACGATCCGCGGCCCATTAATCACTATGGTCGGCGGTAAGGCGAGCCTTTATTTATAATGGAGCCTGTACATTCTGTATAGCAAAACGAATCATAAATCAATGTGGCGTTTTATTGTCCGTGTTGTATTTGAATGCAAACATCAAGATTTTTTACATCCACGTTGTCCTCGTTCTAATAGGATGTAATGGGCTATTTCAATGGCCGTAAAACACCCCGCGATGAGGGTCATAAAACCAAGATATTCACACCTCGGGGAGGAGAGGAGTCGGATAAACTTGACAATTATCAATGTCAACGCGAGAGGTAAACAATCTGTAGAAATAATGTACCTAAAATAGATTGCTGAAAAATACAGTACCTACCTATAGCACTGAGAGTAGTTTCAGTACATATATCCGTAGTATTTAGTTAGTATTTTAAAGGGGTTTGAGTAAAGACAAGTGAAATACCACAACAGTATTCTCATCTGTGGCAGCAGCAACTTTAATCAAGCATTAAATTTTATTGACGTCTCTGAGAAAGGCCGTAAATTATCTATCTATTTAATCGTGCTTTTTATAACTGTAATGGTGAAAGAGGGGCAGTGAATTTATTTTGTATGGCAATTTTGTTGTTTTAAAGGTTACAGCTATGTAAAATAAAGCTGTTTATGTGTACTCCTTACTTTAAATTCACATACACATACATACACCAAACTCACGCCTTCCTTCCCAGAGCGGCGTAGGCAGAGCTTCAGAATTACCTACATATTTAAAAGTTGTTGATCATTCTGTAACTACGTTTTGCACAATTTAGGCTTAAAAATCACTTTCTAGACTTTTGAAAAAAAGAACCCTTGATTTAACAAAAGTTCTGACCCTCCGCAGATGAAGTCGCGGGCGGAAAGCTAGTAACCTATAAGTAGTGTTACGGGTCAACTCGGCGAAATGAAACAATAATTACCTACAGGGTAACAATTATATGTATATTATAGGTTCTTACAACTAACTTAAGTACCTATTCTAACTAAACTAAGTAAGTATTGAGTGCCAGGAGGGTTTTAGCTTCCTAGGGAACCCTGCCAATCCAGAATGTCACCGGCTAGCAACAGTCTTGTTAATTCCTAGCGTATTTAGATTCGTCAGACTTCGAAGGGCATGTCCAGAGGCTAAAACAAGCGGAATGTCCCTTTATAAGTCGATTTCTTAACAATTGAAAACAATTGAACTGTCTAAGTATAAGGGCCTTAATGTTATGAATTACCCCTTCGTCCAAATTTTATGACACTCACACAAAAGAAAATAACTTTAATTGCTGTAAATTACTATATTATAAAGCTGAAGAGTTTGTTTGCTTGTCTGCTAGAACGCGCTAATCTCAGGAACTACTGGTCCGATTTGATAAAATATGTAAGTGTTAGATAGCCCATTTATCGAGGAAGGCTATATATCATACTCACATAAACCGAAGCGAAGCGAGGGCGGGTCGCTAGTATATACATATATTTATATAAAATATACATATACCTACACATATATTTTTCTCTGTTACGTACCTACTTATGTTCACCTTGCAGTTGTAACAACATGACGGGAATTACTTCATTCCAAATTAATGATACATTAAATAAAGTCATTACGAGTATATTCCAGTAGCATATAATGTATTTTAATATTAATCTTTTAGCATTTTATCTCGTTGTAGGAGAATGGAAAGAGAATAGAAGGGTATTATATTATTATAACAACTGTAGGTAATCTTTTAAAGTACGTCACAAAAACGACGTCACAGATGAAACTTATATGTGAACATTCACCTTCTCGGCCGGGGCGGAGCGCCGCGGGCGGGCAGGCCGCCTGCACGCACGTGATCTCGTTACTTAGCCTTTAGCCACTTTATTGGCTCAGTTTGTCCACGTCCTCAGTTTATTAGCTGCCGTATGTAACATAGGTATAGTCGCCCAATATCGCAGACGCTACCCACCACCGCCGTCAACTCTACACAAGAATCAAATCGTTGGATGAAGCTACTTTACAGTTTATTTTAGTTATTTTTTTGTATCGTGTCGCGTCATGTTAAAAGCTTTGCATTAAACCCAGCTATGTCCAGTTTATGTCCTAATAGTTACCAAAGCATCCGCAATTTTTAACAGACTATTGATCGGTACAACTTAATTAAATTCACAAGATTGAATAACGAATTTTAGCCGAGACGTGCCTTAATCTCCATTAAAATGTCGTTTACTGAACCAAATTTTAAAATGAAATTTTCGGCTATGCGTGGAATCTAACGTAAATCAAATTCTCATAATAGGACGAATTTTCATTACTATAATATAGGTGTAACACTATCTTTTTGTCAGTCATTCATAATTCGAATAACTCAACTCTTTATGTAACAATCACTTTCAGGATTCATTATTAAGGCGGGCTTTGAATATTGGTAAGCATTGCTGAACGCTCCGTGGATAATACCTATGTGTGTAAGCTACTGGCCATAAAGGGTTTTATGTAATAAACAATGTCCGTCGAGAGGGAGTGGTGTGTGCAAACCACTTATTTATAATCTGCAGCGCGGTAGTTGCAGCTTGCAGTCCGATGCGACAAATAATCTGAGCTGAACTAAGCTTGGCATTACAGAGCTGACTGGATTGCACCAGCCCGCGCCCTCCGCGCTCAATATAACTTAAACGATACCGTACGTGACTCCATTGCAGCGCGCTACTATTGCTGGAGCGATCACACTGTCACTGTTCACTCAAATTTAACACGTTCTGTACTTACTAAGTTCTCACTAGTGTTTTTATGACTTGTGACAATTGATTGTGGGACAGTAGCCCACTCTACGAAGACACAAAACAGCCTGTCATGGTCAGGGGACACCGGGGACACCGTTTACGAGTTATTTACGAAAAACTAAATAAAGGGACCTTTACAAGTTAGCTTCACCCCCACCCATCAGTACTTTTAGTAGGTATGTGGATTGAAACACCATTCCCTACAACTATGCCAAAATTCGCTAATATACGATTTAGTTCCCCTGAGTTATCTATCTTCTTTGGGTGGGCTTCAGGGCCGTTAGAATAATCTAGCAAAGGCGGTTACAGAAAGTAAGTATTTACGATTCAGTCGATTACCAACGAGTCATAAATATGTCAAAAGTTTTATTACATAAAAGGTACAAGGCGAAGCAGCGGGTCTGGGGACTGAGCTACGATACAGGTGCCGGCAAACTTCTTGAACATGTGGCCTTTGCCTGCGCAAAAGCGATTTTTAGGTGTCGTTGGGAGGGGGGCCGCGGGCGGCGTGAGGTGGCGGCGGGGGAGCGTCGTGTCGTTCACGGGATAGGTCGATCAGTTGACGTTTGCGTCCCGCACCCCGTCCACGTCCCTCTACTTCCCGAGTACACTTGCGTGCACTGATAAAGCCGATTGTTATCATTGACTTTCTTGTTAAGTAATTTTTTTGAGTTTTGTTGATCCTTTTAAAGTAACTAGTAAATTGTTATTGTTATTGGTTGACTTTTCGTTATTGTTTTAAAGTGAAAACATAATGCCACGCCAAACGAACGTAGTTTTAACAAAACAAGCTCGGAAGATAGTGTATGCGTGGTAGATTTGGTCACTGACCAATTCTTAATTTATGCCGACGATGAAAGAGACTCCGATGATGACTCCGACAATAACTCTGATGATGATGATCAACATCACGATATATTCATGATAGTCAAGAAACAATGACCAGCTCCAGCTCCCCTGAATCAAGATCTAGTACCAGCGCTGGTATTGCCTTAATGGAAGGAATATCCTTTTTAGTTAAAGACTAATTTCCTGTATTTTTTTGTGTTATTCTAATAAAAATATAAACATGTTTTTAAACCATTAAATATTCTGTACTAAAAATAAGGTTCTTTTTTTGCACGTATGTGTATGATGCGCGAACTTTCCCCCACCACCTCGCCTAATGTTCAAGAAGTTTGCCGGAAACTATACCCTGTGTTACAGGGCCCAGTTGAATACAAAACACGAGGATAAAATACACAAAAAACAACAATAAGTATTTAGCTGATTAAACTTAATATAACATTATTCTTGTTACCTATGGTGGGTGTGTACGCGTGAGTCGATCTGCTTAGTATTAAATAAATAAAATTATAAGTTTGTCTTAGGATGACGATTATTATAAGATTTAATTTACTACAGTCCCCTACTGCTGATAGTGGTTACTCCGTATCTGTAAATGAACGCGAAAGTCTTCACCAGGTTGGCTCCGTCATCAATAGAGAAGCCAAGCCAACGTAATTATAGATGGGCGACTACGGATTTTGCCGACTGGCCAGTCGGCCGACTAATCGGTTTTAAATTTGCCGAGTAATCGGCCGACTAGTCGGCAATTCCGATCGTAGGGTTTTGCTAGTTCGGGTGAGCTCCGAAACGATCGTTTCGTTTCGTCCGTCGCGCTATTTCTTACCTAACCCTACCATGCATTCATGTTTTGTCCAGTTTATGAATGATGCCGAATAGTCGGCTTGCCCGGCTAATCGTCGACTAATCGGCCCATCTCTATGGAAGAGAGATTCAAAACTCAAACAAAATGCGAAATACGGAAATTTTAGTAAGTTACGATTATCTCGAATATCGCAATACTTTTACTAAACCCATGTTTAGTGGTTTAGATAGATGAAAGGCTCATTTATATACAGGTTGATCTTAAACCTCTTAATACATTTGCATTTTTTTATTAATTAATGCAATTAGACAAAGTCCAGTAATGTAAATGAGGAAAAGGATATGCCCCAGCACGCTTCCCTGTGGTACTCCGAATCCTATATTAGAAAGGTCGTTATGAAAGCCTCCTACGCAGTCAGACTGTCCGGCCATGGATATTTGATGAATACAATCGGTTTGAAATGGACCCTCTAACTCCTTGGTGCTCCAATTTGGCTAGAAGGATGGGAACAGACACCGTATCAAAGGGCTCGGTTAAATCGAATATAATCTAAAAGGCTCTGTTTTAGGTGCTTTTTTATTTTTAGTTTATATAAACAACTTATTACCAACAGTAGATAAACTTTGTGATATTATACCTACTTTTTGTTGGTGGTACTTCATTAATTTTCAAGGTAGATAGAAAGTCCACAGACTACAGCACGATAAACGCCACACTAGTTAAAGTACTCAATTGGTTTACTAGCAATAATTTACAATTAAATGCTAAGAAAACTAAATGTGTTAGGTTCGTTTCGCCTAATGTTAAACTGGTATATTTTATATTTTTTTAAATGACGTGTGTTTGCAAATGGTAGATAAAACACTTTTCCTTGGCATAACAATAAACAAAAAATTGCAATGGAGTCCCCATATATCTAACTGTACTGACAGGTTAATCAAGTTCGGCAGATTACGCCAATAGGAAAAGTAGACTGTTGAGACAGCAAGCTTAGTTTATTGTAGATACTTATTTCCATACGTACGTATTGTTTGTCGTACGGTATTCTGGGTAGTGATTCTCTGAACTACGACTGTCGGACGGATGGACGAGTGAATGTCCAAGCGGCGAGTAAAAGTGGTCCCGTCAGTGTGAACAAAATATGTTATAGCGCGTGAATTTTCAATTTAGCAGCATGGTTTCTGCCGACGAATTGAACGTATAAGGCTGCTTAATTGAAAATGCACGCACTAAAATGGTGTTTTGTTCGCTCTGTTGGGACTACCTAAACTCGCCGCTGCGATTTCGCTCGTTCGTCCGCCCATCCTTTGTTTTTGAGAGAATAACACCCCAGGTTTGGGGTAAGGCAGCTGGCATACAAACTATATTTTTGTTACAAAAAAGTGCCATTCGTTCTATTTATAACTATACGATATTCATAGGTTAGGATAAAAATAGGTTGTTCCACTTTAGCTCTGAACGATTTGGCCAAATTTAAAAGATGGGAATATTTTTTTATATGAAATTACTTAGTTGTTTTTCCCTTTTTCACCTTTTTTTGCTATTGTAATGGGCTAAAATTTAGAATACAGTTCTAAACTTGATACCAATGGAGAGTATTACGGCACATGCGAAATTATCCCATGCCAGAAGTAAAGGGACAATCTTCATAGACAAAATTGGTCAAAGAGAAAACATCCAAAAAAGGTTAAACCAACTGTCATGTCGAGAGTCGATGTGAAATCTTTCAAATAAGCCGGGAGTCGCGTACTTTTTTTCTCGTTTTCAATAATAAAGAGAGCGGAACAAAAACTAATTGAGGAAAGAGTATTTCAGTACTATCAATGTCACGGGAAAACGCACACGATACATAATTTTATTGAAGAGGAAGCTAGAATAACAATTAATAACAGAAATATAAATAAAACCGACATTTTAAATATATTACTGGATGACAACAGTTTCGACTGTTCAAAACATAGTTAAGGTAAAAAACACGTTTGACGAGTTCCATTGACAACTGTTAGAGTTACAGCAGTAACATTAAAGATATCAAGATCTGGTGTGGCCAGGATGAGGGATAATGATTCAGCCTTTAAATTGTTTGTAAAATTTTTGGACTAAAAGTATATAAAAGGGCAGGAGGAGCACGCTTAAACAGATTGTCATAAAGATTACAAAAAAAAATAGAAAGTTCTCGTTGTTAATGATGAGACCTACCTTCTGTTGATACATATTGTATTCCTGGCAAGGGATATTTTATTGCTTTAAGTTGAGGTAGATAGATATGGTAGAGTAGATAGATATCTTTCACTGTATTTAACCGTTGGTTACAGTTTTAGCCAATCTAGTCCAGATTGGCTAAAACTGTAGCTTTGAAATCTTGAAAAGCATCAATTCGATATAGTTATTTGGTCTTAATAATTCAAGATTTATTAAGGAACAATAAACCTTGAATTTATTGCATTCTTTATAATAAATATTTCTAACCTAATTTGTCTCTTTACTTCTGTGACACCCCAGTAGTCGCGAGGTGGGGATAGGGTCTCCGTGTACTCGTACTTCTTAACGTAGACTCACCAAGTTGGGATTCGATAGTTTAGATAAGCAGAAGATGGCTTTGCAAAGAAAGTTTAGTTTGCTACAAAAGCTTGTGTCGGTCGGATATTGTCGCAATGAACTTTTATTTGATAAACTAATTTTTTACAAAACTTTTGAAATAATCACTTACAAATGCAATACGAGGAGAAATCCTTTGACATACCTACATAGACATAGATATATGTAGGTAATAATTTTAAGTTTAAACCTTCATCCAGCTTTTTACCCGCATCTCGTTCATGTAAAGTTTTTATTTTTGCGTAAGAATAGTAGTAAATACCTACTAACTTTCTTCCTCTCTTTGGTAATGTCCGACTCATAAAAACTGCATGCGCTTTTAATTCCCGTACAATCGCCAACAAATATGACTTTTCAATTTTGACAACCAATCAAAAAGTTCTTTACTCTTTTTACTGTATTTAAAATTTACTTTACTAACGTTTAAATTTAAACGGATGTTTATGTTTAGATAGGTAGATGTACAAACTTTTCGCCTTGACGATTTTTAGGGTTCCGTAGTCAAACTAGGAACCCTTATAGTTTCGCCATGTCCGTCCGTCCGTCCGTCCCCAGTCTAGCTCAGAGACTCATAGTATGTACTAGAAAGCTGTAATTTGGCATGAATATACATATTAGTCACGCCAACAAAGTGGTAAAATAAAATTTTCAAAAATATTTTTTTTTAATGCACCGTACACCCTACACGTAACGTGGGGATGCCTTTTTTTTTTCTTGCCTATCCCATAGTGTGGGGTGTCGTTGGATAGGTCTTTCAAAAATATTGCGTGGTTTATGAAAACAATTTTTCGATTAAGGGATCCGTTTATGAAATATTAAGCTTTAAAGCGCTATTTTTTGTTAGAGTCAAGTGTCCCCCCCCCCCTACAGCCAAAACTACAAATACTAAAAATCTGTAAAATATCTTCAACGAAAGCGCATATAACGAATTTTAAAGGAAAACTATCACGGCTAAGTAGACATGATTAGTTCCTGAGATACAGGCGACTAAAGTGTTTATACCTATCAAAATCGCCTATGATAACTTTGATAGAAAAATTGTTAACGGGAGGGGGGGCTGCACGCGCGGGGGGAGTCGAACTGTGCAAGTAACAAATCGAGCGACAGCCGCGCTCATAAGCGCGAGCGCCTAGATGCTGTTCGGACGTGCCCCGAAATGCTACCTACAAGTTTGCGATTTGCGATCTGAAAGTTTACAAATAATCGATTAGATTATTGATTTGAGTCGAGTATCGTTTGGAAAACTTAAAATTCTATTTACTGGCCCTTGTTTTTTTTTCAATTTCTATTAATTACTTTATAAAAGATTAAACTTTTATTGTAATTTAAAGTCGGTTTGAAGCAGTTTAGATACCTAACTACCTACATAGGTAGGTATACTGATCTCACACTTAAAAGCTTGGCTCTTGTTTGAGATATTATATACGAATTTATAAGAAAAAGAATCATTACTTAGTAGACTTAATTAGTTCCTGAGATACAGGCGACTAACGGGTTTATACCTACTAAAAATCATCTAAGACAGCGCCAAATAACTTTAAATAGAAAATTGGTTCATACATGTTGATTTTTGAGATAGTTTTTTGTGTTTGTCGTTACGGCTTCGGAACCCTACACTGAGCATGGTCCGACATGCTCTTGCCCGGTTTTTTATTACAATATGTACACATAGAAAGACGATTTCTCAGCAGGAAAGTTTTCTTCCGTTATGAGTTATGACAAAAAGGTACCCTAATTCCCTATGCAGTTCATAACAAATACTATTTTAGAAAACCTCGCCACTGTTCGTCAGTGATAGACTGATAGCAGTAACGAACCTAACTGAACCTGCCATTCATTAGTATACATTGCTTGGTCGGGGTGCCTCGACACAGCTCGATCGTACATCATAGGTACTTCAAAGTCGCACAACGGGCATTGGGTAGGTACTGTCGGGTAAGTTTCGAGACGAAGTAACGAGGAGGTTTCTAAAGGAATGTGCCCTCGGTTATTTTTAGCAGGTAACAAATCATATTTTACATATGGAAGAAGTTTTAAGAGTTGACCTGCGAGACCAAGTTTGCGCTTAAAAGTTCAAATGCTTCGCTGTTCGTGAAATAAGTTGCGCTACTTTACAGGTGGAAAAAAAATATGGGCCCTGGAAGGGAACTACCTTAAATCCATGAGTTAGATAATTTAACTTAAAGGAAATATTATTTTATTTTTATTAAGAAACAAAACTGAATTCAATACTGATTTTCTAAAATTGGCCTATATCAAACCAGCTAAAAATTCAAAAACCAGGATTAAGTTAGTTCCCCTCCAGGTCCCATAATTTGTAGTGACTATGAAAAAGGCCAGAGTAGAATTTGGTCCGGTCCGCTTTGAATTATTAGTTTAGACGCTAAGAATTGAATTGGAACTTACGAGTAGGTAAACCGAAAATTCCAGCCCTATAGGCGATTGTTTTTTTGCCTGCTTTCGACGTTTGAACGTTGACAGCGTTAATGCTGAAACATTATTCTTCTTAATAAGTTTATACGTGTCATTGTTTATACCTTACGAACAATCAACTACCTGCGTAATGATTTCTGCGAAATAAAACTATTTATGCCATTTTATGCGTTTCTGCTTGTTGACACTTATGCCCTATACAATGATTCCGATAAATATTCTACTAAACTAAGAGACACTAATAATGATACCTACTAACCTGCACTGAACAATTACATGTATTTACGTAAATATTTTTTTCGATTCCATAATATTTTCTGTCACATTATGCGGATAGATTGGCTACAGGAAGATCGTACTAATTGCTCCTGACCCGTTTTAGCTGCAAAAAATGCCTTTGGCTGTTAATTAAAGACACTTCGCGTTGGTAAAGGGGTCGCCGGCCGTTTCATTCCCCGTTGAGAGCCCGGCGCTCCACGCTGCCGGCTGCACACATACCCGCCGCCGCTAACTTCTTGACGTAAATTACAGTAATACAACAGTTTTAAATACCTAGTACTCGTATCACTATCGACGTCACATAAAGTCACATTCTCTCGGGCATCCGTCAGTAAGTATTTTAGTTATTAGCTTCTGCCCGCGACTCCGTCCGCGTGGAACTCGTTTATATCGTAGCTTCATACAAATGTTCAATCTCTATTTCGCCCCCTTAGAATTTCGGGAAAAAAACTATGTTTTGTCCTTTCCCAGGATTCAAAAAGTTTTTGCACCAAATTTCACCTAAATTGGTTCAGCGGTTTAAGCGTGAACACAACGCGAGGTAACTGACAAGGCTCTTGAAAGGATTTTTCATAAAAAAATCCCATAGTTTTTGCTACTAAAATACATAGAACATAATATGGGCATGCATCCCGGGGCTGTCGGAGGGTGGGGACAGGGTCCATACAAAATCGCCCATCATCCTTTCAGTTAAAATGACGTTGCGAACAATTCGGATTGGCCAACAGATTACTGAGCAAGCGATTCAGAGTCAAGCCGAAGTCTGTGGGCTAAAAGTTCGTTCCAGCCTGTGGCATTTACTTGTAACGAGAACTGTGACCCCGTCTACGTTTTGCTGAGAGATTGTGAGGTCTCCGTGATTGAGCAGTGATCTCTTTCGTACACACATAATAGTTAACATGAATAACCTTTCTTAGATAAGTATCTGGCAAGTATAAGTATAGTACTAGCAGGTAGGTACTATGGTAACTGATGAAATAAGACCTGAAAATAGTGTATAAGTACACTAAATCAAGTCAAATGTTACTAACTTTTGTAGTTTATTATTTGTAAATGAACTCCCAATATCTTATAAGCAAGTAAAGTTTACATGTTATTCAAAAAGGTTAAAGTTATTAAATTAAACTGATCATTAAAAGTACCCAATATCTCATGTAAGTGAATAAAGATTTTTGCTATTTCATGGGGTTCGGTATACTCGTTAAGTAAACGATAATCGTTAGCTAAATGATAGATTTAACACCAAAAGCTCCTATATAAAGCAATTGCAAAAGCTACACTAACTGCCAACATTTACTTCCGAGTTATACCAAGAATTACAGAAAGCGAACTATTTGTTAAAATGTGATAGTAATGTACTTAGAAAAAGCATAATGTAAATTAAACTTCATGATAATTACAAGTGAAGCGAACAGCATCGACGCTCTCCCGCTGTAGCATAAACTTTCAGAGGTTCTCTGGGGTTCGGGCGCTATTTTACTCGGTAAAACTATGTTGCTTTCGTCATGTACTGTCAACCTTATGATAGCTCTCATTTACTTGACAGTAATGGTGAGCAAGTTAAAAACAGTACGATAAAATGTCTAAAGCAATAAGCTATTAATTTCCGAGTTTGAGAGAGCCCTTGACGTTGTACCTATACAATTAACGCAGTAAAACGATGTAAAAAAACACAACTCTCAGTTTTCAGGCGTTTACTACACTTACAATTATTAAGACCCTTTTATATACACTATTTTCACTATTTTGTATAAAATCGTAAGAAAGCGTGGTTTGTAACGCCCCTAGGCGCCGATCTAATAAATTATCGATAACAACATTACAACCTACTTGAGCAACCGAATCCGGTCTGTGATGTCAGCTAACCTCCTTTCAATGCCGCGTAGGCAGCGGACACAGAATAAAATAAACAGTACCTACTTAGGTACTTATTTAACATAATGGTGCCTTGATGTAAAATCCCGTATAAAACTTACAAGCTAACTAACTAGAGTAAATTAAATTAAGAATACTCATTAAATATTATGACATTATTGTAAGAATAAGACTGAGCAAAACCATATTTAATTTGTTTAAATAAAAGCAAGTACGAGTGAAACGAAAGTTTTACGTGGTAACATCCTCCATGAATACTATTTGGAGTTCATTCGGCAGAATTGAGTATTTTTAAAGTCACAGTATTCACATTCTGCGCACTACTCGCACTCCCCTGGTCGTGTCTGTTTTTGAGAGATATTTCAGCAATTTTCAGCACATGCTTGGCAACGGTAACCGCAAAAGAAAATACTCATTATGTTATGAACTTTATTTTATGCAACAAGGTCCATTTTGACTAGCCTAAATTATAATATGGATTTTCAAAGTTTATTTGTTATTTCTCAAAAACTGTAAGTAAGTATATATAATTCATCTATACGTCTGGATTATTCCAAGGTTTTTTTTTGAAATATGCTTATTCCTTTCGTATGACACCACATTTGCTATTAAAAAAACCATTTTAATTTTTTAATCTCATTCTAGAACCCCTTTTTTTTTTACTAAAAACAGATGCGAGCAGCAATTTGTGCCTACAACTATGCCAAATTTCAAGTGGATAGCATTTGTACCTAGTTGCTGATAAAATCTGCTGTGACATACAGACAACGAAGTCTCACCATAAGGGTTCCTTTTTTGGGTTCCGTAGTTAAACTAGGAACATTATAGTTTCGCCATGTCCGTCCGTCTGTCCTTCCGCAGTCTAGCTCAGAGACGATAAGTACTAGAAAGCTGTACTTTGGCATGAATATACATATAAGTCACGCCAACAAAGTGGAAAAATTAAATTTTAATGTTTTTGTTTTTAAAGTGCTTTCTCTAAACGTAACGTGGGGATGTATTTTTTTTCTCGTCTACCCCACATTGTGGGGTGTCGTTGCATAGGTCTTTCAAAAATATTGCAGGTTTGTCACGAAAAGTTTTTGATTATGAGATCCGTTTAAGAAAAATTATGCTTTAAAGGGCAAATTTTTGTTAGAGTTAAGTGACCTCTGAAAAAATCTGAAAAATATCTTAAATAAAAGCACATATCATTAATTTAACAAGAAAACTATCACAACTAAGTAGACTTCATTGGTTCTTGAGTTACAAACGGTTTAAAGATTCATACCTGCCGAAAACTTATTTGCGGTGTTGATAAACTAACCGCGACCTATGTCGATGTATGGGCATAACAGTTTTCCAAGGGCCAGGTTAAGTTTGCCGCGAATTTGTTTGCATTGCAGTAAAGGCTTGGTCCGACATGCTCTTGCCCAGTTGTTTTTACCATTACGAAGCCCTAAAAATACGTATCTATAGTAAATTCATTTCAAAAAACAATGATATAATAGTTACGCATTTTTAAAACTTCCTATTCAATAAATCGATACGCCGATACGATTTTAATCATTTGATATCATTGCGTTTTACCATACGATGGTAATAGGTAGTTCTAGCTTGATGTATGTACGACGATTTATGTTAGGTACCTTAGTTTAGGTAGGTAGGTAAAATAAATTAAGTTAAAAAAAAATAACGGAATACGAATCGATTACATTTCCTTTACAAACCTTATCAATAGTCACAAAAAAATGCGATTAGTAAAATCAATAGCGCGTGCCTACACATGACGGTGAAAACGTACTCGATTCATAAATCCGTTACAAAAAAACCTGAAAACGTTTTCGGTATAGGAAAATAGCTTCAATTTGCGAACGGCACTGTTAATGCCACAATTTCTCCATATATTACTTCCGGGCAGGTACTTATTCGAAAATTACCGTTGTATCGGATCTGTTTATACATTGAAAAATACCTATGCTTCCCCGATGTTTGAGTAAATTAACGTTAAAACTATAGTTCAGTACAAAATGTCATTCCAATATGGATTAGCGAAACGTCTGCTCTAGTCAGCAGGTGCTGGACAAGTAACTATTTACAAAGATTGCTTTCGCGCATCAGTGGCTCTTGGTGGTGGCGGCGCCGCCGCTGACGATCTTCAGCAGGCGCACCACGGGCGCCTCGAACGCCAGGGAGATCACGAACGAGGTCACGAAGGCCATCACCGCGTACCCCGAGTAAGAGATGATCTGAAACAATATAACATCGTCGTTACCGATATACAACAATATTACAAAAAAATCTCCTCCACCAGGCCATTCAGGCAGTCCGCCCAGGGATAAATACGCATCGTGCCGTCTGACACCGCCCAAGCGCCGTATTGTATAGCTTTCCCATGAAGAGAGGCATATTGAATGCCGCTCGGGTATTATCAAACCGAATGAAAACGAACGCATCTCCATAATCTCTATTCTCGATCTGCTTTTATGCTTCCTGGCGGAATAATACCTACTTGATTACTTTGACAGCGTCGTTTTTACTCTAAAAATAAACCTCGGTGGATATCCAATTTAACAAACAAAGTTGTAGAACAAACGATGTGCTTCGCCTGATCAAGTGCTGCGGGAGGAGTCGGGTCGACTGATGAAAACAATAGAAACCATGAAATAGAGCGGCCAATAAAAGTTAGTTACAATTTAGCCTGATTTCCTATTTTTCATTGTCATCATACCTGTTTAATACTAAACTCTGTAAACTAACGCTTAAAATAAATTCACTCGTTTAATCGTCCGTACTAGTGACTAGTGCATCTATGGTATATATACCTGAGATGAGTCAACTGACACTCCAAGCCCGAAGAAAAATCCTATCACTGTAATGCCCGGGAATCACGGTCTAAATTTTGAAGCTAGGATAGTAAGATAGCAAGCTAGTGATTCTGACCTCGTGTAAACAGAACTAGATTTATTTCTAGGCTAGTAAGCTACTGAGGAAGCTCGTAAGCTAGTGCCTAAAGCTAGGCTACTTTAATAGGATGTGGTTCTATTTTTTTAAGTCGTTGTTTAAAGCTTCACTGATGTAACTATAGTCAAGAGCAATAAAAAAGGTTCACTGTGTATTGAATTACCTACCATAGAAAGTAACCTGTTTTCATTGCTCTTGAGTGTATTTGTCCTGGCGTTTCACCTAGCTCCGTGTAGCCGGTGAAGCTATTGTCCGATCGGCTAGTGTGCAGTGACAAGGCCTTTGGTTTTCAAGTGCCCTATTTACCGAGACTAGGTGTTTATGAATACTTTGACTAGGTTCGACAAACTAGGCTCGAGTATCTGGGATCAGACTGATGTCCTAGCATCGTTGTTCATACGATAGATTTTTTGTAATAAGTACAATATCTCGTGTTGATAATTTATGAAGCCCGGGGGAATATCAACAGACCTTTTTTGGCGTTAAAAGTTTTTCCCAGCGATTGTTTGGGGCAGTTTCACGGGTCGCCGCCGCCTCCTCCGGGAACGAATGGCTGGATCTCTTATTTGCATGTTTTCGTTTTCTAGCAATTTACGAGTTCGGCTCTGCCACCGTCGCACCGAAAGCGAGAGATTTATAACTCTAGTATAAAAAGGCAGATCGCAATTTGTGTAACTACTCGTATCTCAAGGATCTCGTTGGATATAACTGCGAACAAATCAATGAATAGCTTTTCACTTTTATGTAAGTAAGAAACAAAATTGATAATAGGTAAATACATACATACGAGTACATATGACTACTCAAACTAAATAAATTAAGTATTTAATTATGCTGACTAAAATGTTGACTACGAAAAAAAACCCTGCCATCTATAATCTAATAGGTTTTAGCCAATTTTGGACATGTAAGCTAAATTATTAATAATCCACGCTCTAAACCTGGGTGCTGCCGCGGGCTCTCTGCTATATATGTATGCACCTGTAGAACATATCCAAAAATGTACCTAAGTTGGTCGACTAGCTGAGATAGTTTTTCTTTTTTTTACTTCGGTATGTTCGGTATGTTATTACTTTAAATACTACCGTGGTATTTTTCACAAGTTATTAGTCGCCTATAACTCAGGAACCAATGAAATTACATAGTCTTGATAGTTTTCCTTTAAACCTAAATATATAAAAGGAGAAACTGACTGACTGACTGACATATCAACGCACAGCCTAAACGGCTAAACGTAGGCACTTGAAATTTGCAAGGGACGTAGCTTAGGTACCGTAGAGGTGCACTAAGAAAGGAATTCCCGAAATTCCCACGGGAACGGGAGTTAGCGGGAAAATCCTTTTGTATGAAAAATCTAAATTGAAGCGAAGCGAGGGCGGGTCGCTAGTAGGGAATGCAAATCGGTTAACCGGTTAACCGGTTAATCGGTTAACCGTCCATTTTGAGGTTCGGTTAATAACCGGTTTTTGGGGGGGAAACCGGTTTTTAACCGATATGAAATGAAAAGCCGTTTTAGAGTTTAAGTTCTCGTTTACTTTCGAAGATTAACTAAAAAGCTATAATAATCAACAATATAAAAATAACAGCCACCAAATTATCCATTATAAATTATCAATAGTCTTAAAACAATGTAATCAAATAACACACAGACCACACAGTATTTTTGAAATTAAAGTTTTGATTACGAATCATGTAATCGACTAGCCTTTGATTAACATATTGGAATACGTTTGCGTTTATGACCAAGACCAAACCAAACGCATAATTGAAATTGGTGCGAAAAGGACGGCTAATAGGAATATTCTAATAAACAGTTGATGCCATCCTTTTCTGATTAATGATAAGGATTTCAACCAATTTCTAACAGCTTTGCGATCATAGATTAGATACCTATTTTTAGATGCATGTTGTTTAATTTTATGGTAAAAATCATTACTCTTGCTCTTTCATCATCATCATCATCATCATGTCAGCCGAAAGACGTCCACTGCTGGACATAGGCCTCCCCCAAGGCTCTCCACTCAGACCGGTCTTGTGCTTTTCGCATCCACTGCGTTCCCGCGATCTTCACAAGGTCGTCACTCCATCTTGTTGGAGGCCTACCTACAGCTCGTCTCCCGATCCGCGGACGCCACTCAAGAACCTTCTGACCCCATCGGCCATCAGTCCTGCGAGCAATGTGCCCCGCCCACTGCCACTTAATTTTAGCTATTCTTCGGACTATGTCGGTTACCTTAGTTCTACTGCGGATATCATCATTTCTGATTCTATCACGCAGAGAAACCCCGAGCATAGCCCTCTCCATAGCCCTCTGAGTGACTTTGAGCTTCCTTATGAGGCCCATTGTTAGCGCCCACGTCCCAGATCCGTAAGTCATCACTGGCAACACACACTGGTCAAAGACTTTTGACTTCGAACACTGCGGTAATTTGGACGAAAAGGTGCTGCGAAGCTTCCCGAACGCTGCCCAGCCGAGTCGGATTCGACGAGTGACCTCTTTCTCAAAGTTGGACCTACCTAACTGGACCGTTTGTCCCAGGTAAATATAGTCGTCAACAACTTCGAGCGTAGAGCCTCCGACTACCACGGGAGTTGGCGCGACACGAACATTGGACATGACTTGCTCTTGCGTGCTTGCTCTTTGTTATACTGTAAATAAATGTATTTCATTTACAACGTCACTTAAGGAACTGAGTATTTTTAAGCGTTAGGTATAAATATTGGTCGTTCAATCAAGAGACATTTTACACACTATCATTATTAATTAGTCTTCTATCGTATTAATAAAACTTTTTCGTCAATACACAAAGATTTACTCGCCAATCGCCATGTTTCCTCTTTCCAGTACAAAAGTCCGTAAGCAACTGCGATTTGATAATGTATAACATAAGTGTGTGAATATGAGAAATATTACTTACCTTTTTATCCATTTAAAACATTACTCCCAAGTCCAAACAGCCCGTGTGGTGTTTTCACTTTCACGCACAAGTTCATCAGACAGATCACGTAGGTTATTAATATAAACAATAAACTTTGGGGTTCGGAACTTCGGAAGATAAAGCAAAAGGTGTTATCGTTTAAACGATCCGTATCTTACTGAGTACTGACTACTACTGACTACTGACTGACATGTTGTCGGCTGGATGGCATGGCATAGCAGCCAATAGCAGGGAAGCTTGGAGCGAGTGAGATAGAAGATAAGCTTATATATTAATAATTATTAGTATGAATAAAAATGGAATTATGAACTTTTAGCTAAAACATGTATTATGGTTTTTAAATAAATGTTATATTTGTGAATTAAATACTCCTGTATTTGTTGTTACTGATTTATTTTATAATTTACCTATTCGGAAACGAAGACAATGATTTTTACACGTAAAAAACATTAAAAAACTAAAAGTAAAAATTAACCGGTTAATAATCGGTTAACCGGTTTTGGGGATTTTGAGTCGGTTAATAACCGGTTATCAATTGCTACCGGTTATTGCATTCCCTAGTCGCTAGTTCGTTATATAATTCCGCGTTTTCATTTAGGGTGTTTTTCAGATTTTTAGTATTTGTAGTTTTGGCTGTAGGAACACACTTGACTCTAACAAATATTAACACTTTAAATCTTAATATTTCACAAACGGATCCCTTAATCGAAAAATCGGAAAGGGAAAGAAAAACATCCCCACGTTACACAACAGCTTTCTAGAACTAAAAACTGAACTCTGAGCTAAGTTGCGGACGGACGGACATGGGAAGACTATAGGGGTTTAGTTAAGTTTGATAACGGAACCCTAAAAAGGAGGGAATTAGGTGCATGGAATATAGGTTGTGTGTTGTATGTTGTTACTGACCACCATCGAGTTCTGCAGATGGAAGGGCCCGTCGAGTAGAAAGCAGGTGTACATCATGATGGTGGGGTGCACCAGGTAGGCGCAGTAGGTGAGTCGGCTGAGCGGCAGCAGCCCGCGGTACGACAGCACCGCGTTCACCAGCCCGCCGTAACCGCAGCAGCAAGCCACCGTCACCCACGCCAGCGCCACGCCCCAACCTGCCGACAATCACCCGATAAGTATTCCAATCACCTACGTATGTATTGTGAAAACACCTGTCAATCAAATGGTTCTCCAAGCCACCCCACGCTTGACCCGGTTCGACAGATTTACTCTTGCTATCGAATCACACTAGCAATCGTATCCCAATAAATTGCTACTTGTACATTTGTTCACATTTCCATGATTATAGACAATCCACTAAACATGGATCTAAGTAGGTAGGTATTCAAATTAACCTCATGTCTAAACTGTCAAATGAGAGGCTTAAAAAAAGATTTATTTTGTGTTAAACTAGCCAGCCGTTCATGATGATATATGCTTTCAAGCAAACCTTGTCCTACACAGCAAAGACAAATAGCCAAAGCGGTCTAGCCGTTCTCAAGTGGTGTGTGGCGGATCATACATGTGGCATGTACCGTGCAAACGTCGAGCGTCCTCTAAGTAACTAAAGAATTTCTTTGGAACCGGGCGGTGCTTTTTTTTAGCGCATGTATAAACACAATTTATGAGATATGTAACCAACTTTAATAACAATTACCCTTTTATTAGTTAGCGTAACGGTAATGGTGGCCAATTTTTTCCGTTAAGTTGATAACTCGAAGGTCAACTGTTATTAAACTATGTGATATATCCTATAAGTTGTGTTTTCATTTGTAGTACAAAAAAAGCACCGTCCGATTTTAAGAAAACACGTTCGTTTATTAGAAAACATAATAACAGTAATGATGGCGCTACTGTACATCCGGCGTACGCTAGGCGCAGTCACTAAATTGGGGTTTAAACTCGAGCGATGTGCGCCCACCCGGAAGATCTCTTATAAAACTATAAGTAAAGTATTCTTATCATCGTCGGTTAACATGAGTCTCAAAAGACCTTAATTACGCATACGCGTGACTTCATCATCTCCTTTAACTTTAGGGTTCAAAACACTCAATCAATGTCAACAACTCAGTCAATGAGGGAGTATGCATATTTTGTCATCACGTGTCTTCACATAGATTGAGAACTATAAAAACACTAGGCTACTAGGGCCGATATTCTAGGTGGCAAAAACCATATCGTCTTTGACCTGTTATCGTATTGTCAACTCTCTGATACGAGTAGCTCTTATTTACTTGACAGTAATGGCGGCCGAGTTGAAAACAATACCATAACAGGTCAAAGACGATATGGTCTTAACCGCCTAGAGTAAAGGCCCGGCTCAGGGGCTCTATCCTACTCAAACATTGACGCTATGACTTATGAGATGTTCGCGGATTAAGGAGGGAGTGAAACAAACAACCGACTCGAACTGAAGCTCGTTTATTACTGGCGCTATGTGTGTGTGTGTGTGTTTGTGTCTGTATGTAGAATCTTATCTCTTAAACGGGAGAACCGATTTGGACGCGGTTTTTTTATTTGAAAGCAGTTTTTCTAGCGGTGGTTATTATTTTCATAAAAATCGGTTCAATCCGTTTAAGAGATAATTATCAGCTCTGAAAAAAGTGGTCCCCATTATATCGGGTGTTTTTGCAAATCTAACAGTTATATTATATCTAATGACCGCAGACAAACCGATTAACGATTTTTATTGGATGGTTCGTAGACTGCGCCGCGTGGTGCGAGTTCAGCGTTCTAACGTTTTTTTCTTGTGATTGACACCGAAACAGGCAAGTTTGACTATATTTGAAATCTTTTAACGCACGATTAGTCAATAGTTGAAGGTTTGATAAACCATCAATGAAAACGTAATGCTTCTCTTTCCTGCAAAATATAATAATCTTTGTTAAACTTTCTATTTTTTTAGGGTTCCGTACCCAAAGGGTAAAAACGGGATCCAATTACCAAGACTCCACTGTCGGTCTGTCTGTCTGTCTGTCACCAGGGTGTCTCTCATGAACCGTGATAGCTAGACAGTGGAAATTTTCAAGGATGATGTATGTCTGGTGCCGCTATAACAACAAATACTAAAAACAGAATAAAATAAATATTTAAGGGGGCTTCCATACAAGAAACGTGTTTTTTATGCTGTTTTTTGCTCGATATTAATAACGGCAACAGGCAGACGCTTGAAATATTCACAGAATATTTAGTCACATATTTACTCACTTTTAATATAAATAATAAAACATAAACTAACGTGATTTGTTTGCCGAAAGTTGTATAATGGTGACCCTTTGTCGTTGTTGGTACCTACGGGTACGGAACCCTTCGTGCGCGAGGCCGATTCGCACTTGGCTGGATATTACTATTACTTTTCTTTGCAGAGATAACATGATTCAATGAGAATATAATGTAATGTATTTTAAAAACCTCTCAAGAAGATTACGGTACGTTTTTGAAAGTAGGCAAAGGATTTATTTTCAATGGATCTCATATTAAGATTGATTCTCAAAAATGCTCACCTGTATGTCCAACGCTGACGTAGAAGGCAGTGGGCCAGATCTCAAAGTAGCCGTCCACCATGCCGAAGATGAGGCTGCCAATGATGGCGAGGGACACCGGCCACCCGACCGCCACCAGCCAGTACGGCATCTTCACCTGGCACTTCGTTTTGTGCAGGTACCAGCCGACTATCATACCTTCGAAATGAACCGATATCAGTTTATTGTAAGTTCTGAAGATACACGATGTAGGCGCAAGTACAAAGGCGTTATTTGTGACTCATCGTAAGTATTTTATTATTTTTCATAAAAACCGTTCGAAGAGAATTGGGTTCCGCCCATTATTGTGACAAAACTATCTCCACGATAATAATCAACAATAAAGTTTCCTTCCTACTTACTTCATAAGTGAACTTCACTAGTTCATTTTCGAGCCCAAGACTCAAAACCGCAATCTCCGCTATAATTATTTATTTATAATATACCAGGTTTATAAGTTTGCATGTAGGTTTGTTTTCGCAAGTTTTCAATATTTATTAAACAAACAAGAGGATTAATTAAACACAATGGCAATTATTAAATCAACATGATTTTAGAGGCAAAGGAAAACTTTCACGTTTAACTTTAAATAATTTATGACAAATACTCAGTTTCAAGACGCTTTGTGTTGTTAAATGATTTGAATTTTGCTCTAGTATTTGAACAATATTCTCGTGATGTTTTCCTGCGCTGCAAATATTTTAAGAATAAAAGAGTGGCAGCCGCGTTAAGTTATCGATATACTTGATCCGGCCGATTGGGTTTTGTGGGTGCGGGCTCACCGAACTATTTAAGTAGAGGATATTTGAAATGTACTTACATCCTAACTACCAGATAAACGTTTACTTTTCGAAAAAGGTTCTGTGGGCATTACAGTAAAATGGGACGATAGCCCGGCCACTTGGGAGATCGTCGGAAAACTTGTAAAGGAATTTGTATAAGAATTTTATCACCTTACCTATTAAATAGGGGCCGATTCTCGACCAGGGTTTGTCGTAGAGCCCGTCGAACATCTCAAACGGCTCCTGTATGCGTGCCTTGTAGTTGCTCGACACTGAAATGTACATCGTGGTCGCCCATGAGCTCACCATCACTACGCCCAGCGCGCCGACAGCAAATTTCGTATGCCTGAACCAGCGATAAAACACCACTTAGTAACACTTCAAAGTATTAATATTTACAACGTTATGATCAGCAGCGTTTTACGTACTTTACGGAAACCAACAGCAGTATAATCCCGACAACATAAAACTGCGTATCGTTCGCCATATACCAGGACCAGACCATGCACATCTCCCGCTGCGGGTACAGGTTGTTGATGTAGAGCAGGTTCCTCCACCAGAACTGGTCGCACGTGACGTGGTCGTACTGCGCCGGCTCGAACACCGAGTGCGCGTTCGTATAGCGTAGCGTGATTTCGTTCAGCCCGATCACGAACGCGTAAGCCGGCGTCAACCGTACTACGCGGTACAGAAACAAAACCACAAAGGATTTGACCAGCTTGAAAATTTCCCCCTTGGTATAAAAGTTTCCTTTCGGCTTTTCAAGTAAATCCTGGCAGAAAGAGCTTTGGCTTATAACGGACACCGACAGGGACGAATTCGTGTAGCCATTCATATTTTTATTAATATCTTGTTTGTTTTTCTGTAGTTTTGCCTTTGCTCTTCCGGCCTCTTTTTTGTCTTCGGTTCTTAGGAACAGCACTGTTACGAGCAAGCCGCTGTAAGCAAACAATAACGTTATTATCATTCTCATACCAACTGTATCTAAACTCAGCTAGGTACTAAATTAATAGGAATACAACTGACCTGATGAAGAAAAAACTGTCAACGCAGTAGGAAGCGTTCCCAACGGACTGGTACATGAAATTGCGCTCTATGATCACCCTCATCGTCTTGTTCGTTGATATGTAAAATACTGTCAGGTATGTGTGCACCATTATTACCCAAACCACCGATAAAAATCTGGAAAATGAAACCCGTTAATTTGTGATATCTTATCTGATTGTGAATCTCATGTTATGTTAACTTGAGAAATAAACATGAACACTCATGCTGATAGTGTTGGTCACCTGATTCCGTGCAGCGAGGTGAGCGCGCCATCGACTGGCCGGTGCGTGCTGAGGATGGCTCGTCCGTTCGACAGCATCGAGAAGGACAGCAGCACCTCCGCCCACGTACCTGTGATTACGTGCAAAACATACATACATACAAATACATAGGTACATAAACTCACACCTTTATTCTCAGAGTGGGGTAGGCAGAGCTGCAGAATTTCCAACAACTGTAAAAACTTATTGATAATTCTGTATCGACATTTTGCACACTAAGGCTAAGAGGTTTACCAGTGTATTAGTGACAGGTTGCAAGCCCATCGCCTAACAGTACTACACGCCTTTAGTCGGCTTTTACGGCATCCAGGGGAAGACACGAAGTGGCACTATTCTAACCCGGCAACCACACATTAAGTAAACACTGTGCAAAACACATTAGATAAAAAATTACTCCTAGATATCCAAGAGAAAAATTATTCATGTTGATTCGATCGAGCACCTCTCCGTTGTGGATCGAGTTTTAACTGTGGCAGGGCAGGACACCCCACACTCTTTTTTTGGGATTTAAGACGAATTATTTGTAGACGGGATATTCACTACGCCACATAGGGATGTAGTGAATAATCCTTTCCCATCGTTTTTGGTCGGATAACTTCGTATTTATCTTGCTTTTTCAGTTGGCATATTGATGGGTACTGAAGCTAATTGAGAAAGCTAGATAAATACGAACATATCCGACAAAAAATGATAGGAAAAGATTATTCACTACATCTGTATAGCATTAGTAGGAACAATAGCTCAACTATGAATAAAATGAACAATGCCCAGGGCAAACTACTCACGTGACCACGTGTGAAAAGATTTTCGACCGACTGGGTGCATATTTAGATAAAAATCAGCCATGCACGAGTCGGCCAAGTGATGCGTTAATTTAGTCAAAAAACCTGAATTACAAGTAATTTAGAAAATAACATTGCTTGACGAAGTATTTGACTACTTTAGTCTGATTCTAGCTTAGGTAAGTATGTATTGGCATGATTTTATATATCTACTAGGTGCTTAATTCGAATCGAATAAATGTATATTTATTTCTAGTTCAGAATAACAAATAACAAGTTAATACACAAATTAGAATGTCAAGTGTTCACTAGATGGCAAGACTGCCAAGACTGATATTCGGAATTACCGTGACCATGGTAATAACAATGCTATTATTACTATACAGCTGTTACTACCATGGCAACGCTCATTGTACAATTCACGCTTCCTTTACGCTTTAGGTGATGTTCTACGGGCCTAGTATGGCTGCGTCTATATCGCGTGTTAACTGTGGATAAAGCATCCGTCACTTTTTGACACTTGTACTTATTTACGTGTCAGAAGGTGACGGATGCCTTATCCAACATTTATCACGCTATAAACGCAGCCATATTAGGCCCCCTGATACCGTTAACGACATCAATATTAGCGGTTTATAGTACGCGAGTAGAAAAATATGTTAGTAAAAGCATTCCAGACATTTTAATTCTTAATTTGTTGATAACTAGGATTGGGATACGGGCATTCAAAAAATGTTCGAGGAATTAATCGTTTTAGCTAAATTTACCATTTTCTCATAATTAAGAACGTGATCGTGGTAATGATTTAATTTATATGATTTTTTAGATATTCTAATATTGCAAACGTTGCATTCAAAGATCTCATTTTTGGATTAGTAAGTGTCTTTAAACCCTAATTAAATTTTAACCCCAATAAATACCTACAGGTTTCTTCCACTTATTTTTGACATTTTGAACTTTTTTGAATAACTGTTATGAGTAATCTATAATTTCGAAAATTAAGTCGACTAAATAAAAAGTAGGTAGAGAAGGATAGTTTTTTTTTATTCGCACATTTTTATGTATTGACCCAGACAATGTTGAGAAAAACATTACCATCCGAGCTAAATTAAAATTGTAATTTATAAGAATAAACGCTTTGGCTCAGCCTAGTAAAAAAATAAACAATGTACCTATATGTGATCTGATCACATTGAGTGTTCGAGTTTTTTGTTTCCGTTTTTATTACGTACTGCATGTGCGTGTATTTCCTAATATAAATGATGGCTGATATGATAATGATGATGATAGTTGCTTAATGAAAACATCAAGTAAGTACACGCGAGGAGGGACGAGCGAACCTCTGCCGCTGCTATCCCGCTCGTTATAATAACGATGACTCGATCTTAATATGGCGAGCCAAATCTCACTCTACGAAAGCTTGGAATAGGGAATACATGGATTTTTTAAATCGCATTTCCCAACAAAATATGAAAATGCCGTTAAAAAGATCACCAAAAGTCAAATTAAATATAAAATCGGTTAAGAAACACGGTTGATACAAGCATTTTAAACTGCTAATGAGACAGATATCCGAAGTGCACTGTGACGTCACTTTAAATTCTGTTATGCTAGAAAGAGATGGGAACAAATCTTGGTTATTTTTATAGCTCTTCAAAAAAAGATTTTTCTCACCTGTTTGTTACATGAATGGGCTTTTATTAAAAGTGAAAAAAAACTGTGTTTTTCCTATTCTATCAATACGAGTAGGTACGAGTACGTATGGAATTTACATCGGTAAACGCATGATCACTTTTGTAAATTGTATGAACATCGTTTTACATTTCTGCAGTAGTTTACATTCCGCGCACCTCTCCTCGTACAAGTAAGTGGGTGCGCCCGCGCGCTAGTGCGCGGAGCGGGGTTACAGTCGCAGCAGATGAAGCAATACTCGGCTGCTTATATAACATTACATGACGGTCATTTGCTGCAACTTATCGTAAGTCGTAACGAGGCGGTCACGTGAACTAACCACAAACTTCCCGCCGAAGGTCTTTGTCTTGATTGTCTTTGATTGTTGGATTCCCATCGTCGTGCTGCGTATTGTCATTGACCTGCAAATTGTTAAAAAGAAATACACAATCAATGAAAGACAGGATAAATAAATAACTTTACTGTTTCCTACTGATTTTTTTATACTTAAGTATGGGTCTGGTTCTAACTTTCCAACAGTTTAAATCTAACAACTAACAGACGTTTTCAGCTAATATTACATATAACCCGAATATATCCGATAGATAGTGTTGATAAAGACTAAGTAATATAAGTACCTTTAATAACGCGTGCCCTGCGCGCGGCAGTGTCTCCGCCTAGTTGTGTTATGTAAACATTTTCAATGGACTCCGTTACACTTTCATAATAGTTATTCAAATAGTATGCTTTAACACGGGTAGATAATTAAAGGAAAAGAGTTGCCTAAAATCATGTATTTGTTTTTTTTTGCATACAGTTTTCATGTACCTAGGTAATTGTTTTACAGTACGTATACATGTGCCGCATTTGTGTTCTGTATGAGACTATTTGGCTCATGTTGTAAGTGGAAATAATGTATATCAAAACGCTTGATACTTGACGCGATAATAAATAAACAGCACCCATCATTACATTTTAACAATATCCGACCGACGTCGGTGAAAGTGCTTTTCAAGGCGAATGTACGAGTATGGTTGCGTGTTATCAGGCCTTTACTTTTTTGTTTGCTTTCGCAATTAAATGGTAGGTATTTTTTGATTTCGTAAATTTGTGACTGTGAATATTGCGACGAGTAAAATATAGCAGAGAAATGAGAATGTCTAACCGTATTTATTATAATTGGTGTGGTCATTATGGCCCTGCAACTTTACGTTTACATAGGCACGTGTTGAGACGGCCATTTTGCTGGAGATAGGTTAGTGAATACGGTCCGAGTGCACGTACGGGTTTGTTGTTGTTGTCGCCAGCCAGCTCCAGATCGGGCGCAGCGGCGGCTCGGCGCCGGCGCTCTAGGTGCCCCTCGTAAAACGACGCCGCCACCATCAGCGCGAACACGATCAGACACACGCTCCTGCAACAAAAACGTTTTACATAACTCTCTAAACACAGACTGCAAGCCAAGAACATTCAAGTACCTATTTTAATATTATTATCGTTAGAAATACAGATTCAATGTGTATATTTCCTAACGGTTTGTTTTTAGAATGATATAATAGAATAAGTAGAGTAGAATAGAATAAGTAACTTTATTTCGGGTATTAAGGCCCATATTTACATATACCTTACAGACTACTAAAACCTACACAGCCTCTCTGTAGTAACATTATAAAAAAAGTACTAAGCCTGTATTGAGCCATACTTCATGCCATCTTATACATCCGCTCTTTGGTAAAACTATATCGACTCTTATTTTTACAAGTTTTAGTTTATAGACCAGGGTAGAAGCCTTTAAAAATAATAAAAAGTGAAAAAAAATAATAGTAGGATGAAACCCATTAGAAAAGGAGGGGAATATTATAAAAATAAAAGGAAAAATAATTTACGGGCGATTTGAGGTCGGGAAGGGGATGGGGGTGAGTTTTTAAGGGTAAAAAACGGTTTTTCTCGATTTCCGGCAAAACTAAAAGTCCTATCGAAAAAAGTCAAATGGCAAAGTTGTAGGTAATAAAAAGATCTAAAACTTTTGTATTTACACTTTTTTCACATAACCTCAAAATTTATGTGAAAAATCCAAATAACCAAGTTTTTGGTTTTTTATTTTTATCTTTTACAAATTTTTCTTTTTTTAACGAAATTTGGTGAAAACTTACCTTTTTATGTCCAAATACGCTGTAATTTATTTGATTAAAAATATTTATTTTTTCACCTTATTTTGAATTAATATCGAAAAAACACCCTAATTTTCAATCGAAAATTCACCCGTCAAAATATCAGCTTTTTTCAAAAAGTTGGTATGGTTTCTGTTCATTGAAATCTCTACTTTCCGATGGTGAAAAAATATATATATGTTACTACAGTAAATCTTCTCAGAAAATGCAATCATCCATACTGATAATCTGAAAAGACAAAATCGAATTAATAATGCCTTCACTATTTTATCGTGAATAAACTCCCATGAAAAAAAAAATATTAAAGAAATAAATGTCAAAATGTATAAAAAATATATTATTATTATAAATCTATTAAAAATGTATAAAATATATATGGAAATCGGCCAAAAGTTTGTTATTAAAAATATATCGAATACTGGTTAAGCTAACGGTTGTAACAGCTGCTACGAAATATATAGTATATAATAGTAGGTATGTATGTAGTAAGACCCAGACCCGCCTAGCCCCTTCCCCAGTTCTCCACGAAATACCGTGTATATATATATAATAATAAATATATTATATGCGTAGATGCCTATTTATAACTATTTTAAGATAAATTATATATACCTGAGTAGATATACCTGAGTGACCTACGAAAAATTGTAGGCCATCAAAAGGTATTTCGTGGAGAAGTGGGGAAGGGGCTAGGCGGGTCTGGGTCGTACTACATACATACCTACTATTATATACTATATATTTCGTAGCAGCTGTTACAACCGTTAGCCTAACCAGTATTCGATATATTTTTAATAACAAACTTTTGGCCGATTTCCATATATATTTTATACATTTTTAATAGATTTATAATAATAATATATTTTTTATACATTTTGACATTTATTTCTTTAATTTTTTTTTTTCATGGGATTTTATTCACGATAAAATAGTGAAGGCATTATTAATTCGATTTTGTCTTTTCAGATTATCAGTATGGATGATTGCATTTTCTGAGAAGATTTACTGCAGTAACATATATATATTTTTTCACCATCGGAAAGTAGAGATTTCAACGAACAGAAACCATACCAACTTTTTGAAAAAAGCTGATATTTTGACGGGTGAATTTTCGATTGAAAATTAGGGTGTTTTTTCGATATTAATTCAAAATAAGGTGAAAAAATAAATATTTTTAATCAAATAAATTACAGCGTATTTGGGACATAAAAAGGTAAGTTTTCACCAAATTTCGTTAAAAAAAATAAAAATTTGTAAAAGATAAAAATAAAAAACCCAAAACTTGGTTTTTTGGATTTTTCACATAAATTTTGAGGTTATGTGAAAAAAGTGTAAATACAAAAGTTTTAGATATTTTTATTACCTACAACTTTGCCATTTGACTTTTTTCGATAGGACTTTTAGTTTTGCCGGAAATCGAGAAAAACCGTTTTTTACCCTTAAAAACTCACCCCCATCCCCTTCCCGACCTCAGATCGCCCGTAAATTATTTTTCCTTTTATTTTTATAATATTCCCCTCCTTTTCTAATGGGTTTCATCCTACTATTATTTTTTTTGGTTTTAAAAATTATCGACCCTGGTCTATTAGTCGACATGAAAATTGGAGCGTTTAACTCGGCTGAAAGTCACTGTTTATGTCACACTTGACATTGTCTTGTGTGAAATAGGTGCCTTTCATCCCTTGGTTAACAATCTGCTATTGCCGATCACGCTACGTCGTACTAACCACCTTTTTAATTGCAGCGCTGTAAACACCGATGAATGAGATTTGATGGTGTCCTTTGTAGGTATATTACGGAATAGGAAAGTTCTAGGTATACTGTCGAACTTAGTACCTATTTACAACAGTGTGGTAATGTGCTTAAATATTATAAATAATAGTAGTAATAGTACCGGGGAAGAGCATGTCGGACCATGCTCAGTGTAAGGTTCCGAAGCCGTTACGACAAACACAAAAAACTATCTCAAAAAACAAAAAGATTTTTCAGGTTTTTAGTATTTGTAGTTTTGGTTGTAGGACACACACACACACACACACACACACACACACACACACACACACACACACACACACACACACACACACACACACACACACACACACACACACTTGACTCTAACAAAAAACCTTAATATTTCTTAAAAGGATCCCTTAATCGAAAAGTTGTTTTTGAAATATCTATCCAACGACACCAAACCCGAAATATTTTTGAAATACCTATCCAACGACACCCCACACCATGGGGTAGACGAAAAAAAAAAACATCCCGACGTTACGTGTACCTACCCCTACACGTAACGTTTGGAGGTAGGTTCATACCTACACTAAAAAAAATATGAAAAGAAAATAAAGATGCACGCATTTGGTCCAATAAGGCAAACCTATTTTATTTATTAAGTAGGTATATAATTCAATACTTACTCGTACTTATTACTATGTTGACCACATTTTAATTGCACTAGCTACCTACTTAATTTCTTGGTTTATACAAATAACTCTTTATTATTATTATGATAAATTCGTGAAATTATTTACAATTTCATGAATTGTGAATTGTTTCATTTATGTGGGTTTGCGAGAGAGAATTCTGTTTGTCCTACCTAATGGTCTGCGACGATAATAGGTGATTATTACGGGCATTTAATTGTACAACTTGCCGAGAACATTAAAATCTCGGAGCCCGCGGTATCACGGAAAATATTTTTTACGAGGTTTCATAACGCAGATTAGTTCTATCTTAATTATCGTTCTAAATTTTAGTTGAGATTATATTATAATATAGCGACCCGCCCTCGCTTCGCTTCGGTTTGTGTGAGTTTTCTGTAGCACCCGTACATAAAACAGAATTTATTATACATAAAAACATTCCTCTTGAATCGTTGTATCTATTAAAAAAAACCGCATCAAAATCCGTTGCGAAATTTTTAAGATCTAAGCATACATAGGGACAGACAGCGCGAAGCAACTTTGTTTTATACTATGTAGTGATTATATACTTATGTATGTATTTATATCAGCTCGATACTTGCCTATACCGCATTGAAGGGTACAAACGAGTTGAAACTTGCTGAGTCTACGTAAATCACTAGGGGAGCCCTGGGCCTCGATAAAATTTTATCGGCTTTTGAAAAACTTACTTAATTGAACACTAGGAAGTTGATTAAAATTTTACAATTGGGATTACCTAATCATTGAATAACACGAATCGAATGACACCGCATAATGTCAAAATCCGTCAAGCCGCTTAGGCTGCACGTGGTGCCCAAAAATAGAACATACCTAGATACATACATACATACGCTCGGAAAACATAACTCTCCTTCAGGCAGTCGGGTAAATAAGAATAAAGAGTCGCAAACACAAAACGAGCGCATTTTCATAATGAAACCGGCCCTGCCGCGCCGCGCGCAGCCGCCCGTGTGCTCGGTCGATAATGGGCTTCCGTATCAGTTAATACTTGGCTGAAACACAAATTATTAAAAGCGTATTGTACTTACCTATCTTATCTATACTAATATTATAAAGAGAGAGTACGAATTTGGTGACTTTATATCTATCCAATAAATAAGGTAACGGCGCCTATTACCGGGGGTATCAAAATCGGCGTCCATCACCGCGGTATTTTTAAATACGCTTTTTATAAACAAACCGATCAATTTTCTAAAAAACAAATTTTACACGAACGAAGCTTATTTAGTTGACTTACGGACCTGTTAGCGCTAGTGTGTGTGAATAAAACAAAGTGCTTGCAATTCGTCAGTTTCCGCGACGGCAGCGCAGAAAGAGGTCGTGCCATACTAACGCGTGACGCCACACGTAAGTGAACTCGAATCTTATTTAGTGTTTTACGTAATATTTATGACAATTGAACTAATGTTATGGTATTTAAATGGTTGTTTATTGTTTTCTGCACGACTTACGAGTGTTTTTTATACATTTTTTGGCCTGGAAATATGTTTAAAATGGAAAATAAAATACAGCGGTAATAGACGCCATTTTTTGCTGTGGATACTAATACCGTGGTATACCCGGGTAATAGATTTTTTTGATTTGGGTTATTTATACTTTATTTTTGGTAAATGCGATCGGTTATACATACTCTCTTACGGTTATTGCAATCTTGATCTATTCACGCTTTCAAAGAACTATTTCCGTGGTATGGAAAGTATTCAACAAACCCTTATTTTTTAACGAAAACTTCAGTACTGAATTTGTAGTTTGTATGGGAACCTTAAATTGTCAAGTGGTTTAAATATTGAGATAAAATTGTGTATTTACATACCAGTTATGTAATTTTGGTTTTATACCAAGGTTGTATTATATACTTTTGATTTGTAATGAAAATAAAACTGTATCCGTTTGTTTTTATGGGTCGGAATTAGATTTTTCAAACACTCCATATTGAGTCTATTACCGATGGTATGATTAGATAACCCTCGGTAATAGAATGTATGGGAGTCTATTACCGACCCATTCAATATTTGTTTGGGTCGGTAATAGGTTCCTAAAAAAGTGTCTATTACCGAGTGACATTTTAGTCTTCTATTAAATTTATCACATTTAGGGTACCGTAAGTACAGATTTCTTTGATAAAGTTGAGAATTTTACTCATCAGTAAGAAATTTCCGTGTTTACTGCATATGTAGTGATCATAAATCATTTCCTTTTCATACTTAGGTATATTATATTTATTTATGTATTTAATTATAAATTATACTAGTTTATATTCGTTTATTACCTTTATAGTCGTGGCCTATAAATATAACTTTTAAATTTTGACAACCAATCAAAAAGATCTGACTATTTAAACTATCGTTAACTAATAAACAAAGGTTTAAAATGTATGTACAATTTATCAATGTTAAAAATGAATCTTTCATTTTATAAGGATTTGAGAAAAAAATGTTTTGCCGTTCATACAAAGTCGTAAAATTTTGTATGGACGCGTCTGCACTAAGATTTTAAATCCCTAAAAAATAAAAGGTCCAAGTATCTATACAACGTGTTACAAAATACCCCGTAAAAAATCTAATAAATTATCAAAGCCTAAAATATTGTCAACCCTAGTAAGCTGTCATGTCAGGGAACCGGAGTTAACATAGATTATTTTAACAGAGAGGCCTACCTACCAATTTAATAATTTTTCAACTGAAATGGGTTTAAAACCATATCCCGACGAGCGAGGTTGTGCATTGAACAAGGCAGAGCTCACTTTGAGCCGTTCCTGTAATTTTGACGTTCTTTACGAAAAAGTAAGTGCTAGTTTAGGTTTCTTCGTAAGTAGTTTAGGTCTTTTAAAATCTTCCAAAACTCGACTTGTAATATCTATCTAATCAAATTCTGTACATTTTGTTAGTATGTCTCTTAATCGTTTCACGAATTAGGTAAAAATGTACATAAACAATCTGCGTAGTTTACTCTTTAATTTTACTGAAATAGGGTTTTCACATCAATGAAAGCAATAATGGTTTTATTTTTTTTGCCGGTAAGTCATGCGATGATAGTACGGTTCTCAAATATTGTAAATGGACTTATTATAAGGTACCATTTAACCCCCTTTCGGCTTTA